>OY735242.1:35030576-35165576 GCA_963457665.1 Thysanoteuthis rhombus | reverse complement strand
GGCGTCATAAACCACTTTTCTCGAGTAAGTTTTTTTTTCCACCGGCACTGTAATAGTGGCATCAAATATTTGGCATAAACTTACCAGTTTTAGATATCATCAATACAATCCCTGTGTCTGGTGAGACAATGAGTTTACATGATATGTGATATCACAGTGTTGTTTGGAGAATTAATAATAGAAAATGTTGCTGTTGGTTCAATTCTTGTTGTCAGTTACAGACTTTAATACTCAAAATCTTATAAGGCAAAACAAATTTACAAAACGCCACCATTTCTTGCCCAGTAGCTCAACGCCCGACCAAGACTTGAAATCGACCACTGGTGGGCGATATCAGGAATTGGCTGATTCACCCCCTTGTGTGTGTATGTGTATGTGTATATATGTGTATGTGAAGATGATGATTCCACTTACGGGCTGCGGGGCCCATTTGGCTAGGAAATATTTTTATTGGCAAATGTGTAACCTTAAAATGATTTCTCTTTGACCACGATGATTTTGTCGACAACTCGACGTAGAAAGAAAGGAACAAGTTTTTTCCCCGCACACAGAAGTCTTACTGTTTCTATATCATCAAACCAGCTTTGTTACGGGAAATGGTGCCTTTTTAATGCTTTTCGTGCTAAATCCAGCGCGTTTCTTGTTCCGACAGAGCGAAAACGGGCTAGATTTGCGCAGGCGTGCTTCAACATTTTAGCCGTTTTTTTTTCGTTATTTTGACCATTCTAAATATCTTTTTGTTACATTTTGGACCATTTTTTGCGTATTTTTTTAAGGGGGCGTTTGGTATTAAAAATAAAAAACTAGCAGCTTTTTTGGCAGTTAAACTCAATATTTTTTGAGTTAACAAACACAGTTTACGGTCAGTAAAGGAGAAAAAGTCTCACTATTCATTATAGGAGTAAAATATTGACGAAAATTGATTTTTAAGTAGCTGTTTTCAGATCAGGTGGTTTGGGTATCGATTCCAACCGCCTCTTCTTTTTGAAGAGGAGAGCAAACAAATGGGAAAACAATGACATTTTGTTCTAATTAGTCCCAAGAGATATTGTACAATTTTTCTGTCGTTGAAGAGTTGTTTTGGAGTAAACAAGGAAGGTGTTAACGGGAAGGAGAATAGGATCAGCGTGTCGAGTTCAAACTCCGTCTGGGGCAGTTTGCGTTCACTTTTCACTAACACCCTGGGGAAAGGTAGGGATCTATTCTGACTTGAGTTTATTTCTGCAACTCTTGTCATATATATATATATATATATATATATATATATATATATATATATATATATATATATATATATATATATATATATATATAAGTAAAAGAAATATACATTTTTATAGAGACATATTCATTTATCTATTAGTATGAAATAAGCCTTTGCGTATATACATGATAAATTTTCGTTCGTATCTTTGCCTTCTCAATATAGGTTAATCAGTAAGACAGCCTCCTGTCAATCAATTGGCTGTGAGTTCTAATTACGAAAGGGAACGTGAATTTTACATGTCGGCTCTTGGTCTAATTTTGATGAGGGTTGTTCTTGTTGTTACCATAGAAAAATGAAGCCGACTCCACACATGTGTAGTTTTATGATAAATTTTCGTTTATATCAAGGCTTTGTCATTTTAGATCAATCAGTAAGACAGTCTCCTGTCAATCAGTTGGTCGTGAGTTCAAATTACAAAAGGGAACGTGAATTTTACACATCGGATCACATCCCAAATTTTCGTGAGGGTTGTTCTTGTTGTAACCATAGAAAAATGAAGTCAACTCCACCTGTGCGTACTTTTATGATAAATTTTCGTTAATACCTTATCCTTATCAATTTAGATTAATCAATAAGATAGCCCCCTGTCAATCAGTTGGTTATGAGAGAACGTGGATTTTACATAACGGCTCGCAGCCCTAATTTTGTTGGGGTTGTTCTTTTTACTGTGTATAAGTCAACTCCAGTTTGGGAGTTGGGAAACGAAGCATTGGCTTATCTAGTTAATAACATCCTACCACCTTGTGAATTGGTATGTCAAGATGATTATGAGTGTAAGATGTTATAGCTACAGTTTATCGTCGACTTTATACCTCCATAGTAGACTGGGAAGCAATAAACAATGCGCTTGAAAATTTCGAAGGTATAAATTCTTATGTTTTTCTATTATTGATTAACCTATTATTCAATTCACGTACCGTAAAGGTACAAGAACCGATAGTTCAATGGAACGTTTACTAACGGCAGAGAAAAAAAAGATTTTAAAACAAGCAGTTGAAACGCCATTGCTACGAGTTAACGTGACCTTGACAGAAAGATTTTTCAAGTAAGAAGCATCTTATCAAGAGACATCTTTCCACCAAGTTTCAAGTAAGTCTGACATGGAACAGCTAAGAAAATTGCTTTTAATCGATTTTAACACATACCGTTTAAACGCCATCATTACCAGATCACATGACCCTGATTGGAAGATTTTTTCTCCAAATAAGAAGCGTCTCATTAAGGGACACCTATCTACCAAGTTCCAAGCAAATCTGACATAAAACAGCTGAGAAATGATATGGGGACTGACTAACGGAAAAAGCCTCTTATAGAGGACGCTTCTAAAGTTTCAAATTATTAATAGTATAAACAAACACCGCTGACTTTTTAAGAATTCAGAAGAAATCAAATTTTTTGCTGTTCTCTATAAAACCTGCAGTGCGGTGTTAGTTGTATGTTGCGATGTGTCGTGGGTATATGCTCAACAAAACGAGTAAATCACCCGAGTACGGCGCCCCTTTATGTGCTGGGCCCATTTGGGGGCTATTGGTCCACTTGGCTGAAAGACAACCTTGTGCATACACGTATGTATGTGCAGACTGAGTTCGTGTTTTGGTGGAGAGTGTTCAGCCAATGTTCACAATGGTTGACGAAGAAGAGAGTGTTTGAGCTTTGCAGGGTGTTTCTATTGGTGCAGACGAAAGTCAAGTTTCGTCTTAAATAAGAAGGATCCGTGAGAGGCAGTTGCAACAAATTTTTGGTCTTTTTCTATATAATATAGCGTAATTTACAATTCATTCTGTTGGACTGAAATGTCCATTTTTTATACATACATGCACATATATATATATATATATATATATATATATATATATATATATATATATATATATACAGCACACACCACTGATGATGGGAAGAATCTGAAACATGTATGGACTATTTACTTATAAGGATTGATAAACCTTACCACCAAACACTCCACTCCCGAGTCTATCTCACTCTCTACAGTACACATTATATATATACAAATGTGTATGTGTGTGTGTTTGTGTGTGTTTGTATCGTGGATATGAAGTGATCTGACAGAATATTGACGAAATGGACAATCGGAAAGTGAAGAGAAAAACTCAAGTGAAAGCAGGTATTACGTCTTAAAATTTTTTATTACCACAGTTTCGATGCATTCCGACGGGTGCCAGCCATCTTTTTCAGAGAAAAACTTGCTGCGACACGGAGAAAATTTCGCTGTTTACATGTTTGGGGTTGAGGAAAGAAATGGGGATATTTCTGTGTTGTTTTGTAGTTTATTAGGAGCGGGAGATGTTTGTATCTGAATAGGTGAGAGACTAGTTTGTGTGTATTTAACCAAACTTGAATAGACTACCCAAGCGTTTCGCTCCCTCGAAGGCAGGGTCCAATTGAAATTGGTATACGACAGATATTCCATTAATTGGTGGAGTCCCGTGCATCTCTTATAGAACCCACTCCAAATTTGAGATATTAGTCTCACCACTGAGCAATGGTTAACATTTTATTTTATGGCTGTTTTAGGGGTTTAGATTTGCTGACGTCGACCTTTTTGCGAAATGAACCTCAACGATCTCCAAGTAATACTAGACGAAATTAATGAAGAGAGAGAGAGAGAGAGAGAGAGAGAGAGAGAGAGAGAAAGTTAGTCTTTAACCCTAAGCCTGAACTTCGGTAAAACAAATTTCATGTTGAGGACAAAGATACAAAAATCTTAATCGAAAACGCAGTCCTGAAAAAAGTAGACCATGACTTCTACCTAGAACAACAAATCCTACATGAAACCCTCAAAAGAAGGAGAAATCAAGCGAAGAATCACACTTAGATGACCTTCGGTAGAGCAAGCTTAACCTTCAAGGATAAGAAAATCCCATTAGTTTAAAAAAGAAGGGTCTACAAAAGAAGGGTCTGTATCCTCCGATAGTCACCTATGGTGCTGGAACATCAGGCCTCGTCAGGCGAATCATCACCTGATGAGGCCTGAAGAGGGCAGAAACATGAGCTAGTTTGTGTAGCGAATCCACATTCTACTATATATATATATATATATATATATATATATTGTACAATTATAACAAAGTATAGGGGAAACAAAGAAAAAACACCTTTGAAGATTACATTAATTGCATTGACAGATATTGGGGAATTAGTGACTGAAGTATTATAAAAAATCTATCAAAAAAGTTTAAAGCTGTAAAGCTTTCTAAACTATGTATATATGTATGTGTGTGTGTTATTAAGAAATGAATATATGATCTGACAGAATGATAATAAATTGCGTTGTATTATATTGAAACTCTTATTTGAAATGATCTCCTGTTATCGCACGGTGAAAGTACCATTTGGCCTAGACAACGCGAATAGAATAAACAATTAAATTTTCTTCAATTGTTTATTCTATTTACGTTGCTTAGGCCAAGTGACACGTTAACCGTGTAATGACGGAGGGTTATTTCTAATAAGAGTTTCTATATAATATAACACATTTTATGATTATATACATTTATAGTCTAGAAAGCTTTACAGCTTTTAACACTAAACATCAAAAAAAAAAATTTCAATATATTTTTTTTCGTCACTTCAGTCACCCATTTTTCCCGATATCCGTCAAAGCAATTTATGTAATTTTCTTCAATGTTTTTTTTTCCCTGTTTCACCTACACTTCGCTATCATTGTACAATGCATAAATTCTCTCTTGTTGGGATCAACAGTTGTAGATATATTTATTGCATTTTATCCACGTAGATAACAGAGATTTGGATTGCTATGAGTTCGGAGAATAATGTTCTATTAACCGCAAATAGATTTTATTATTCTTCCTTTTTCGTTTCTACTTTTTACAATTGTATTTTTTTTTGGATTCAACATTTCTATTACGTCATCAGATACTAAAAATCTACCTTATTACGTCAGTTGCACCACTTTCATTAAAACATGGATGAAATTCTATTTCACTATGTCATTGATTAAATTCTATTATACTTGGTCAGTTTCGTTTCTTAACGTAGCAGACGACATCTGCACATTGGTCATCGTTATTGTGTGGGTTTATTTTGTTTAAATAATTTTTTTCGGATTACTGCTGCCATTTCCCTTCATTATACTGGTGCAATTTTGAAATATCTATTCAGAATTAGCTTGTATTTCTCATGATGGATTTCTCTAAATTTCTCAAGAAACATTTCATTTTTCCTATCTTACAGCTACGTGGGTGGGGTCAATAAAACAACCATAATAACATTTTGGATTCCTTTATGACCATTAAAAGAAAATCTGTTAATAAATCCAATTGAAATATTTCAAGGAAATGTTATCGAATTTCAATAACTAGTTGAATTTTTGTTGATTTTAAAAATTTGTCAATATTCAGTGTTGAAATTTTTCGTACCGGTTTTCATCGTCGTATACTTTAACAGATGGTGTCATTGACTTTATGTTTAACTGAGAGGACAGTACAGTCGGCAAACTGAGTTCAAACTCAGGTTAAGGCTGTTCATGTACATTATTGCCCTCGGTAAGAGCTTGTATCCATTTCTTATGAATGAGCAGGATAGACTGCGCTCTGTAGTTTCTCAGGAGGACGATAATTCAAAACTAGCCTAACCCGAAAATAGCGGCAAACCGAGAAAGACCTTAGTCCAGCAGGGGACCTGAAAAGACAGATGATGATGATGATGATGATGATGATGATGATGATGATGATGATGATGATGATGATGATGATGATGATGATGATGATGATGATGATGATGATGATATTTTTACGACTGTAGGCAATTTCTTTCTTTCTTTCTTTCTATTATCTTCCATTGTACTCCCGTCGGGTTCCGGGAGTGGGTAACGCCTATGAGACAATGGTGCATCTGTCTTCACCACTGGGGGTTGTCCTCAGGCTCAGAGACTGAACTTGAGAGATAGTAGGCTGAATCACGGTTGGTCAGTTATCATCCGAGACCACCATGTGGCTCCTGATAACCATTTTTGTCCGGTGTTGCCAATTTAGCGCGTTTAGAGTCCTAATTTTAAGAACTGTACAATGCTTGTTCGGATATCATCAGAGATCTCCCCCCCCCCCCCTGCAAGCCCCTCTGGTTCTCATTCTTG
This sequence comes from Thysanoteuthis rhombus, assembly GCA_963457665.1. Lineage (NCBI taxonomy): Eukaryota > Metazoa > Mollusca > Cephalopoda > Oegopsida > Thysanoteuthidae > Thysanoteuthis > Thysanoteuthis major. The sequence goes on along the minus strand of OY735242.1, from coordinate 35,159,193 downwards.
TCTGGTGTTCAGACCTTTCATATTTGTGTGAACAAAAAATAAACTTCAATAACCAACATTCTATACAACGCGCATAAACAGAACGAAAACAGACAACTGCTAAGATAACTTTATCTTCAATTGACGGTGGGTCAAGGCAATGTTTTTTTTTGAAGCCGATTCAGATAATGAAAAATCTTTTTCGAATGAGAAACCTACGCTTGTCTTTTACGACACAAATATTTAATTCGGGGTCAAACTTTGGATGGACATACGCAGATTTCATCTCCAACCTAAGAGAGACGATTCTGTATTTGCTCTCGATACTTGTTAGATGAGAAAAAGCCTGTCCATACATGCTAGAAGTTGAAAACTGCAGCAATACGTTAATTGCTTTTCTGTGAATGGCAGAATACTTTTTTTCACTGGAATCTAGAACTTGTCTTTGGATATGTCAGTAAATCTGGGTCTGTGTAATTTTCCCGACTCTCAGATTACTGACTATTCATTTGCTCGACACGATTGATCAATTAGGAATTTCCCGCCAAACAAAGGGAGACAATTAGGGGACCTTCGTTTCATAATTTACTATTTACAAAAACACCGGTTGACTTTTTATTTCTATGGGTATGGTTACGATTTATAAAAAAAGCACTTATAGTAAATTTTGTAGATGTACTATTTATTTACGATAAGAACTAGTATTCATAATACAGGTCGTGTATAAGATTCACAGAGAATGTTTTGATGTACAATCGTGTGTGTACTGACACGCACGAGTGTTTGTTAATTGAGTGTGATGCATAAAAAATATTTTTCTCTTCAAAAATTTTATACATGGCATCTATTGTACATACGAAATCTTATTGTAAATAAACAAATGAAACTTTTCCAAAAGGATAACTCATAATAGAAAAATACAATGGCTGATTATTCATTGGAATTGTAGCTTGCAATAAAAAACAAGTTAGAGTCCAATTCTGCATTGTTATTGTAAATTAAACTGAATCGCCATAAAACATGACTTAACGGGTAGAATCTACCCTGATGTAGGTCTAAAAGTATTCCTTCTGACATGATCTGAAAATCGATTTCGAACATATTGATGACAGACCGACCGACAGGCCGACCAGCAGGCCGACCAAACCTCTTCTAGAGATAAGCCGCATCTAAAACAGCAAACAAACGAGAACAAATCGTTCAACTAACTTTATTGGTTGTACTAGTCCCCGGAAGTAATAATAATAAAGTAATTAGAAATAATACTAATGAAGAAAGCATGAATAAACCAGACTGCAATTGTACAGATAGGAACGGATGCCTTTTGAAAAAAATCATCCTTTGACTAAGATAAGTCAACTGTACAACATCATTTATATATAAAAACAGTACATCACTGTCGACATATTATTGGAGATTAACCGATAGCAACCTTAATCCCACAGTGAAATGGAAAATATTAAAACAAATACACGTATGCCAGAATATCGAAATTCCATGCTATCTTTGCCCAAATAAAAAATTTGAAATATTTCAAAAAACAAAAAAAGCAGAATTATCAAATAAAAAAAGAAAATGAAGTAGCGTGATAATGTCGGCACTGCTCAAAACATAATTTAACACCTTATATAAAGGTATACTAAAAATTAACCATCATAGCTAACTAATTCCCCTCATTTTACTGAAAACATTACTATAATTTTATACCTCCAGCCACTTTAAAGAACAACCTAATCACTATAGTTATCTTAGACTTGTAAAAACAGACCTAACCGAGAATAATCAAAGTGGGGATGAAATACTCTCAGAAAGGAAGCATACAACAAAATGCCGATGTTTTAATAACATACTGATAAAGAAAATGCTTACACTCTATCCTGCTAATTTATAATTCATAACTACCAACAAGCACAGTATCTCCATTAAATAAAACAAAAAAACATTACAAGCAGTGGCCAACCACTAGACACGGATAAGAGAAAGCTCCTACATCCTAGAAGAATAGACGTCCTCCAAGTATCCTAAATAGGGATATAAAACAAATCAAATCATTCGCCCGAAGAAGCCCAAACCGGACAGAAACATGAACGTGTTTGTGTAGCGAATCTTTCACTTCACCATATATCAAGCTTTACTCTAACTCAACTTGATGTTTAAAGTTGAATATCGAGCATTTAATGGAATAAACCCATCACATACCTGACATTATATTCCTGATTTGTATTATATATATATATATATATATATATATATATATATATATATATATATATACTGATCCCCCATCGTCAAATACGTTTTTGTTGTAATCCACGTGAGTCCTGTTTCGAAAAATAAAAAATGATATGTAGTATAAAAAAAATATCAATATACAATACACATAATATCCTACATAATTGTGTGACTTGGGCTATGTGGTAAGAAAAGGGTCGGGTTGACCGGCGCTGCTGGGGTGCTAAATATATGCTGGAGATTTTGCAGAAAAAATACCCGACACAAGTTTCTTAGTTCGGCAATCTATCTATTAAGATCGGTGAATTTTTTTAGTTTTCATCTCATCACTTTAAAAATTTCCGTTAAAACACAGTATTTCAAATCAACCGAAATACATTTTATTTTTTAGATTTCACTCATGAAAGGAATGACAAAACAAAATCATCACGAGAATAGCAAAATTATTCTTAAATTATTCAACATTTTCGATTCAGTTTGAAAAAGTGTTATTCTGTCATTCACATGACGTAAATTTCAAATTCTTGAGGTGAAAATTTAATCACCTATAGAAGACAAAGGTATTTTCTCTCTAAAATCTTTAGTATAAAAAATATTGCTCTATGCTATATCACTAATGTACTGAGCACTTTTAATTTAACGAAAATAATTGAATTTTAAAACTACTCCACCTTTTTTATGAAGTAGTATTTTTGATATGATATATAAACATGAACATCATATGCTAACACTGCTGGGCTACCATATTAGTGAAACTGTTTCGTTTTTAAAATCCCCCAAACAGTTCATAGTAAACAATTGAAGATCCCAACAAGAGAAAATGTATCATGATAACAAAGTATATGTAAAACAAGAAAATCACATGAATTGCATTGACAAATATTGGGAAATGGGTGACTGAAGTGAAACAAAAAGATTTTTTAAAAAGTTTCTTAATGTTCAGTGTTTAAAGCTGTGAAGCTCTAGACTGTATATATACAAAGGATGTATTTCAGCCCCCAAAGAAGCCCTTAAAATAGAACAACCGAAGAACCCAAAATAGAAACGACTACCACCCTTATGCAACACATTCTCACACACAATAGTTTCAACTTTAATAATAGATATTTCATCCAGATGGAAGGCTGTGCCATGGATACAGTAACGGTTTCTTCCTATACTAACATCTTCATGAGCAAATTCGATGATACCTACATATACCCAAAGATAGACAAAGACTTCATCTTCTACGTAAGATATGTAGATGGTATTCTTTTTTTTAAATATGTATACAGGAGTTGAAGCCGAACTATATAGATTTTTCACACATTAACTCTACACACCACTCTCTTGAATTTAACTACGAGAGATCCACAGGCTCCATAGCCTTCCTAGACAACTACATACACATAGATAATAATAGAAACCTCCAGACCACTCTCTAAACGGAACTTACAGATACTAACATCTACCTTTACTCTAAATTGGCCCACCCAAAACACCCACCAAAATACTATTTTCACAAGTACTTAGAAGTAGGAGAATTTGCTCTTCAGATACCTACCACAATATTTCACTTAACGAGGATATTCACCAGAAGATAAAAATAAACAAATAAATAAGCCATTACAATACCCAAAGAAGAAACCCTTATACTCTCTAACAAAAATAAACCCGACCGTGTATCGCCTATAACCACCTCCCATAACACACTCCAACCACTGTCCCGTATAACTAATAAGAAATGAAATATACTTACACTCAAAGACCCCAAAATATCAAAGACATGATTAGTAGTAACATTACAATAAACAATTAAGTCTCGCTTAACAGCACCCCTAAAACTGTTAAATCCTCCAACCCAGCAACAAGAGAAATAGTCTTATCTGCAACCACCTTAAGCACACCAACACCTTCACTACTAACAAGACTTTTTATATATACTACAATTCAAACTGCAGGAGCAAAAATGTCATCTACCTCCTAGAATATTATAAATCCAAATTGTGATACATAGGCAAGTCCGTGTGGCACTTCAACATTAGACCTTATAACTATAGGCATAGAATTAAATCACCCAATCATCCCAACCTACTCCCAGTTGAACTACACTTCTGCACCCCGGCTACCATTTCGGCATAGACTCGAGATTCACTATCATTGAAAAAATAGAAAATATACATTTCCGGATACGACTAAAATTCTGGAACTACGTGAAGACATATGGATTAATAAACTTGAAACTCTCCCCCCCTTACGGACTCAGCACTAAACTCAACAACCAATCTCTTACTCCAAAATCGTCTCACTCATAATTACTCTTTACTCGTCAACTCACTATTCTTTAGACTATACTCCTACCTAGGCCCAAACACCCCTTACTATTCAAATACTCCCATTCCCCACAACAACCCACATCTACACACAACCCCCTTTATGTATATTCAATAATGTGGACTTCACACAGTCTCACAGACCCCTACCTATAGAAAACTTTGTATGGTATTTGCTTTTTACAACTCAAAGCTATCAGACTTTTCAGAACATCCTCAATGACCATTAAGGATACAGAACATACATTTCCAAAAGGATATTTGATCATATATAACAAGGACCTCCATACCCCACTATCTGGATTAACACTAGAAATAGCCTCATCCCCAACTTACCAAGCAACCAAACAGTCTAACAATAAACTACTATCCATCTCCCCGGTATCCATGACTGCTAAGTCTTAAAAATGCCCATCCCCTGACCAATGACATGCACAACCAATAAAATACTCATAACTGCTGCTACTACTTCCAACAGGATATCCAACCATCCGAGCACAGATTTTTCCACAGAAAAATACGATAAGGACTAACCACTATAACCCACAAGGAATCCTCTTTCTTGATTACAATTTTTGCTTCCAAAGCAAAACATCTGATGCTAAAATTTGTTTTCGACGGAAACAATTTAAATACTGATAGGAATAAACATGTTACAGGAGATGGAAATCCCCCTCAAAACATGTATAGTATACTAATTAATTGATTCGTTAATTGAGTAATTAACAAATAAAATCTCAATATACATTTACTCTTGATTCTCATTTCCCATTATTCACACTCACACACACATATATACATAAATAATTGATGAAATACGTAACTTAATTTTCCTGAAGAGATACCATAAGCATTGGAATATCGTATTGATAACTTTTCTCCACACCTCTCGTTTCCCACAATATATATATATATATATATATATATATATATATATTCTAGAAAGCTTTACGGCTTTAAACATCAAACATTAAGAAAAAAATTTTCAATAGATTTTCTACGTCTCTTCAGTCACTCATTTCTCGATATCTGTCAATGCAATTTATGTAATTTTCTTCAATGTTTTCCTTATTTCCCCTATAATTTGTTTTTATGGTACAATGTATAAATTGTCTCTGGTTGGAATCATCTGTTGTTTACCATGTGTTACAAGGATTTTAAAAACAAAACAGTTATTTAACATGGTACCCTTGCTATGTTGATCAAACACAATCCCCTTCGTTGTATAGTTGTTGCTATGCATGAAGTTTGTGATTTTATACAGGGTTTTATGTGTATTGTATATTGATATTACTTTATACAACATACTTATTTTTCGAAACAAGGCTTACTTACATAGGTTACTCTAAAAACGATGAGGGATCAGTGAGTATAACAACAGACATGACTCGCTTTTTGTGTCATTCCTATTGAATGTTTACCCATGTGAATATAAAATCTGTTGTGTCAGTTTCAATTTCAGACTGCATGCAAACCAACTAATGATATAATCTTTATGAATATATATACATATATGCACACACACACACACATATATATATATACACACACACATATATATATACATATATATATATGTATGTATGTATATATATGTATATATATATATATATATATATATATATATATCCCTCCAGTAGTCCCATTTGTTTTAATTGTTCGTCCTATTTACATTGTCTAGTCCAAGTGATACTTTAACTGAGTAACGAGAGGAAACCATTTAAAATAAGAGTTTTTTTTTATATAACATAACACAATTTATAATCATTCTGTTGAATCATATACATACATTTCTTGATATATATATATATATATATATATATATATATATATATATATATATATATATATATATATATATATATATATATATATATAAGCAGTTGGACTGCAGCGAATTTTAGTTCTCAAAAAAGAGACTGTTATCTCCTGGAATTCTGAAGAAAAAATGATTGCTTCGAATTTCGAATTTCCACAAAATCAACAATATAAAAGGACTTTTGGGCAAGTGAATTCTTTCTTTCTCTAGTCTCACCAGATCGTCATTTTTTATAGGTACACACCTGCAGTTTATCGTTTATACGGTGATTCAAATACATTTTTGGAAAGAAAATATCCTTGTAAAATGCTAAATACTTTGGCTGTATAATTTCGTGCTCAACATACAAGTTACGGACACATCCTGTTGGAAATTGATGTAATCCTATTATCAGCGATTTGTATACATGTGTATATTTCAATCAAAAATTAAATCCTTAAACCAAAGACTTAAGACTATAACATACTTTGAATTTCTCATGTAATTCTAAATACCCAGTTTCACGATTTTGGTTGTAACTTTTTATGTCTGACAGACACAAACTAACAGGATACCCTGCTGCAAAGCGGTGGGGATTCTCATTCAGATGATATAGCCATGTCTCTAACTCCATCAGAGATTTAACCCACAATCCACAGACACAGTTTTGAATAATGCCAAACACGTTTTTGGATGTAACTTTTAATACTTAATAGATACAAGCCTTCAAAAATAATAAGATCCCATTAATCCTAAAAAGAAGGGTGTATAACCAATGCATCCTCCCAATAGTCACTTATGGAGCCGAAACATGGAACCTAACCAAGAGACAGACCCGCAAATTGAGAACCATGCAACGTGCATATGAGAGAATAATGCTAAGCCTCACATGGAGAGACCACAAGACAGCACAGTACACCCGAGAAAAGACAAGAGTTAGGGACATCATAGAATCTATTAAAAATCTATAATGGCGGTGGGCTGGCCATGTTGCAAGAATGGCAGACAATCGATGGACATCGCGACTCACGACATGGATCCCCCGAGATCACATGTACAACCGAGGCCAGCAAAATATTAGATGGAGAGACGAGCTAGACAGGTTCAGGAAGTACTGGCTCCGTGACGCGCATGATAGGGAAGTGTAGCAAATCCTGGGGAAGGTCTATGTCCAACGACGGACGCTAAAAGACTAATGATGATGATGATGATGATGATACAAATTGTGGACATAGCTTTATAAGCAGCTCCTTTATTCTATCTACATATATAAAACGTCACTTCCCCATAACTACCGTTTATAATAGTTCTGAACATATGTTCTCTCGATCATTGCTCTAATTGTATGCAAATTTATTTGCAAAAAACTATTGACTTTTTTTCATTAAAAACAAATTAATTCCTTTTAAAATTTAAGCATGATTTTCAATAAGAAATATCGATATTGGTTCAAACAAGTGATTAAAACGTCGCGGGGTACCTCCACCTTTGCATGATATTTTCATACCATTTTTTACGGAATACGGTTTCATAATAGAATTAATTAAAAAAATGAATACTAAAAATGTCATTGAATTCTGAGCTCTGAATATGGTAAAATTTAAAGTCTCTGAATTCTGAGCTCTGAATATGGTAAAATTTAAAGTCTCTGAATTCTGAGCCCTGAATATGGTAAAATTTAAAGTCTCTGAGTTCTGAGCTCTGAATATGGTAAAAATTAAGGTCTCTGAGTTCTGAGCTCTGAATATGGTAAAATTTAAAGTCTCTGAATTCTGAGCTCTGAATATGGTAAAATTTAAAGTCTCTGAATTCTGAGCTCTAAATATGGTAAAATTTAAAGTCTCTGAATTCTGAGCTCTGAATATGGTAAAATTCAAAGTCTCTGGGTTCTGAGTTCTGAATATGGTAACTTAACACGTTACTCCGATTTCGTTTTTCTTTATGCGTAAACATCGTCTGCTCGTATCTCTGGTGGGAAACACGAATAAAAAGTCGATAAATGAAAAAAAAAACATCAATTTCAAATATGGTGTAAACTGGCTGTTCTGTGCTTGCTAGCCATGTCAATTTTCAGTCGAAATAATGAAAAAATCGACGTAGAGAGAAAAAAAGCGTGATTTTTCACACGTTTTTTCCTTCTAATACACTCTCGAACCGGAAGTACGCCGATGACATCATCATTCTGACTCTATCCACTGATACCAATGCTTCGTTGAGAAAGTGGCAGTTATTTACAAGCTTGAAAGAGCTACGTGTTGGATTTTGAATAAAAGTGCAAAAAAACACCGAACCCTTTTTAAGTACACATGAACTTGAAAAGGGTTCGGTGTTTTTTGTCGTTGTTTTTCGTTGAATTCCTCTGAAAAAGAAGGTTCGTTGTAAAAGTCGATTTCGATAAACCACATTCACCGATTCTGGGCTTGGTGAAGTGAAAGTTGTTTGCCCGGAACAAAAAGGGGGCCATGTGCTGAATTTAAAAAGTGCATTTGATACTGAATATGGGATCTCTCTCGTACGCGTATAATTAATTGCTATTTCCGAGCATTTTGTTCTATTTTTCGCTCGTGTACTTGAAGGTTATTTACCAGAAAAATCGCTGACACTCAGAAATTGGACGGGGAAAAGTCCAATGGAGAAAATGATAAATGACCCATTTTGAGCAATCTATCTCCATTAAACACACACACACACACACACACACACACACATAGATATATATAGATATATATAGATATATATATATAGTGAATTTGATGTACATTATGGAAACATGAGCGATTTCAAACTGGATTGTATTCATTTCCGCTACGTGTTTTGAGAGACATTTTTCTCTCGTTGACAACGTCAAATAGGAAAAATTCGAATTACAACGTTTGGAGAAGAAGGGCGGAGGAAATGATGCTAGGTCCATTGCTTTTCCTTAATTTGTTATCCGTCCTGGCGAAGAAAGAGATGTCTTGGTGTCAAAGTTCAAATTATTCGTTTATAAAGAATGAAATTGAAAAGGGTTTTTTGTATGTGTATATATGTAGTTGAATCTCGTGAATTTTTTTGAGAAAGTTGTATGAGTGTAAGCTCCGTCTGTGTTGTTGTAGGTACATAGTTTGGGGTAGGGAGTGTGTTTCATCATCATCATCATCATCATCATCATCATCATCATCATCATCATTCTTTCAACGTCCATCGTTGGACATAAACCTTCCCCAGGATTTGCAACAATTCTCTATCATGGGCATCGCGGAGCCAGTACTTTCTGAATTTGTCTAGCACGTCTCTCCATCAAATAATCGGCCGGCCTCGATTGCACATGTGACCTCGGGGGATCCATGTCGTGAGTCGCAAAGTCCATCGGTTGTCCACCATTCGTGCAACATGAACATGTAACATTTGAGATTTTTAATGGATTCTATGATGTCCCTGACTCTTGTCTTTTCCTGAATGTACTGTGCTGTCTTGTGATCTCTCCAAGTAAGGCCCAGCATAATTATTTCATGTGTACGTTACATGGGTCTCAATTTGGGGGTCTGTCTCTTGGTTAAGTTCCACGTTTCAGCTCCATAAGTGACTATTGGGAGGATGCATTGATTATACACCCTTCTTTTTAGGATTAATGGGATCTTCTTATTTTTGAAAGTTGAGCTTGCTCTGTCAAAGGCTTGCCATCGTAGTGTGATTCTTCGCTTGATTTCTTCTTCTTTTGAGGGTCTCACGGAGATTCGTTGTCCTAGGTAGATGTTGTGGTCTACTTTATATTTATATTTTATGAAAAGTTTAAGTAGAGTAATTTTTTTAATTCATTTAAATTTTTCAAGATGTGACAGTTTTATACTTAGTTTTTTTTATTAGCCTGTAGAAGGAAAATGTGACCACATCAGTATTATTTTGCTGTGTGAATATGTGTGTGGGTGATCCAAGATTAAGAAGAGTATATATATATATATATATATATATATATATATATATATATATATATATATATATATATATATATATATATATATAAAACAAGAAATTGATGTATATGATCCAACAGAATGATTACAAATTGTGTTATATTATATAAAAAAAGAACTCTTATCTTAAATGGTTTCCTGTCGTTACTCAGTTAAAGTATCACTTGGACTAGACAACGTAAATAGGACGAACAATTAAAGCAAATGGGACTACTGGAAGGATCGAACATGCCAGCAATAGGTAGTTGTTTCAATGTAGCGTTGCTCTTACTATTGAGCTAAACAGCTGCTATTCGTTTCTTTTCAGCCTGACAGTTATGTATCAAGAAATGGATACATATGATCCGACAGAATGATTATAAATTGTGTTATATTATATCCATTTCTTAATATATAACCGTAGCATTTAAAAGGAAACAAATTGACCTAGAATAATCTAGATGAGAATTTGGAGTGAAAACAGTTGCGTTGAAGCGGATATCCTTTTAAAAGATCATTGGAAAAAAATTCCAGCCGATATCTTTTTTTTGCTGTAAAAAAACTTTCTAATATTTTGACGTTCGTTTTCTTTCGATTCAGTCCTGATTCAAAAATGTTTCAGAATCGAATGAATTTCCCTCAGACTTATTTTCTCTCGGGATCTCATTTTCATTTGTAATGTGGTTGGGGTAAGCAAGATATTTCATTGAGTTTTTATAGAATTAGAAATGGGGGAGCGTTAACTTGAAAATAAAATTCCATGAGATTTTTTTACAAAATATCTTTTTCATCCGAAAATTCATTCAAAATTGAATATATCCTCATTTTTTTCATTGAAATAAGCCCGTTTGCATATTTTTGGTGGCATTTAAAAATATGTGCGAAAATAGGGCTCAAATATACCGATGCAGTTTCTACTAGTATAGGGTCGCGAATGAAAACAAGTTCACAAACTCGGCTATCTCCGGTTCCATATTGTCTACAGAAAAAATTGAAGGTGAATTGAAAGTTTTTTTTGCAAATCGTATTTAGATGGAAGTACAACAGATATTTACGAAACAATTAAAAGTTGTAAGCTAACTTTTCTATTCATTTCTTTCAATTATTAACACCTGCTCGGTACAAACCAATTGTCATCCTTTGCTTCCGTTAGCAGAGTGATTCAGGTAATGCGTTTTCAGAGTGGCTCTTGGCGATATTCAACGGAACAGAATTGACAACGGTGCGTGGGGATTTCCTTCCAGTATTGCCATTGGTCAAAGGGAAGTGCCAAGTTTGACGTGTTATTCTGCTTCAGCTTTAAAATGTGAGAAAAACGTTACTTTATAGCATACAAATAATTATTTTACCTTAGTTCTCTCTAACAAATTAATTAATACAATTTTCGAAAATTTTCAATTTTCAAAAATGTTTAATTTTTGTAAATTTAATTATCTGGATGAATTACTTTTTGCTAACACACCCACGGACTTTCAAGAAAACACGACGCAGCTCAATAAAAGCCCATAACTTCTTGCATATGAAACGAAATTGCAGTAGCCGACTTTTGAAGAGCAGAAGTAAAGGGAGATAATTGATTTGTACGGATTTGTACTTGTCATGATATTTTCAAGTTGAAAGCTCCTTTACGATACTCAAGTTATCAAAGGTTTTTAATGTTATAGATTTCTTTCTTAATATTATTCAGTTCTAAAACAAATCAATGGCCATGCAGCACATTCCTGAATGCATGCCATTGTTATATATATATATATACATATATATATATATATATATATATATATATATATATATATATATAGCGTTTTTTATTCAATATTTGTTTTCCCCTGTCAACGCCGGGATTCTCTGCAAGTATTTTTGTATAAATCTTTGCTGTCGGCGTGCGACAGGAATTGCCTGAGGGAGAATTAATTGCACATTTGAATATACAGAAATTAAGCGTATTATATGTCTTCTTACACAGCACAATCATATGGGTGGGGATTGAATGTACTGAGTGTACTAACTGGTGGATTGTGAGATCGAATTTTGGCATGGAAGTCGTAAACGCTCGGACAGGTTCGTGCATACTCCTAGGCAGTCCTGCATAGGCACCCAAGCATCGCTGCACAGGTCAACGTAGTTCACACAGCTCTTCCTGTGATTCTTATTAAAACTTCTAGAGGCGAGAGTTTGGGATTAAGATTCAGATGATATGAAATTTCGGTGAAGACAAACAATTTAACCATTATCGAAATCGACTATGGATGCAGAAAAAGGCAAATATAAAAGTATAGCAAATAACGATTGCAAATTGTAAAGTTCTGCTCTCTCACTGACTCGATGTTAAGAATGGCATACAACTTTTGAGCACCGTTTTCAATATCGAGTGAGTGGGTGTGTAGAAAATTCACGAAAAGATAACCAAAGTTGATACATAAATCATATTGTTAATGCATTGGATATCACCCAGTGTAACAATAGTTCTTGATCGTTCCTACAACCATAGTCGATTTCAGCAGTGGTTAGAATTCACAAAACAAAGGATTTCCCGATGTATATTTTTTTCATAAAAGGAAGTAACTGAAAGGAACTAATGGAAGTAACCGAATACTTTGAAAGTGTACTTCTGTAGGACGCATAATAAGTAATGGTCCAATATAACTTTGCTCAAATGATAAAAAAAGATTAATTTCCCCAAATACAAAATCGGACCTTCATTTCTTCGGATTATTATGCACAAAAGTTTCAAGTGAGACTTATCATCTGAAAAATCCGTTTTAAAAAATTTCTCAAAAAAAATTTTGCTAAATACTGTTAACGACTGACGATGGTTATTGCTGATAAAACTCAAGAATTTTTGCACATATTTCTCATTGTACCAACTAAAGGGGTGTTGATGGTGCAATCAGTAGATATCAGAAAGTGGTGTTCATGTGAGGCACAAGATCAGTAATTTTGGAGTTTCTACTGTACATCAAAAGATTGGACACAAGTTTGATACCTTCATGTTTGGATGGGTTTTTGTTTTCACAGGCTAAAAAAACAGGTCAAATATACAGCCTAAAAAGTTCAAGTTGACTTTTTCCCCTGGAGAAAGCTATCCAGGGTTTCAGACGTCCAAGGAGTCATTAGTGAGATAATTCGGCCGTGTTTCTGGGTCCTGGTGTGACTGAATACATGTGATAATTAACAATGGCATGTTAACGGTCCATTTCCTCTGTGTTTGTGCCTACGAGAGGCGTGCAGCTAATTTACATATGCATACGCGTGTGTGTGAGTATAACAAGTTACACACAGGTATATATATGTGTGTGTACATACACACACACACACACACACACGCGCGCACACACACACACGTGCGTGTCTGAGCACGTGTTTGTGTGCCCGGAGATAATCATCTAGAGAAAGATAGGGACGAAGATTTTCGATAGATAAAGAGCTAGAGCGGGTAAGATGATGAGTAAGGATAACAGTTCGTCATATCAAGTCAGTAGTAGACTGACACCTCTTAGATGTGAATGTTGCCTCTCGAAAAATTTGAATTTCGCTGATCGTTTGCCTTGAATGAAAAACTATGCCTCGACGAAAACTATGTTGCATCTAGCTGCAAGAATCAACAACATCGTCCAATCTTTTGGAGGAATAATCCGTGCACGGTCTTGAAGTGAAAAACAAGTAAAACATGGATTATATTTTCAAAACCAGACTCAGCGTACTTGATATGAAAGCAGTTGCTTCCCTCCACAGCTATTGCTTATCATGTACAGCGTTTCCTTTGAAGATTTGTCACAATGCTTCCAGCGACCAGTTTGAACACAAAATACTCAACTATCTCTTTGCTTAAGATGCAATTTTTGATAAAGATAATTTATCGAAAAATTGCATCCACGCACGTGCACAGCTGTCGCTCTGATGCAAAGAAACGAACACATTGGAAAGCAACGTACCTGACGTGTAAGTGGTGTGACAGATCGCACGTTCGAATCCGAGTACGGTCACAAAAAGTTTTGAATACATCTTTGCTTCTATTTCAATCGATGTGTGCACGCAAACACGATTACAGATAGCAAATTTAAATGCACACACACACATATATATATATATAGAGAGAGAGAGAGAAAGAGAGAGAGAGATGGATAGATAGGTATTGAAAGTAACAAAATAATGACCCTCACAAAATGCAACAACGAAAAAACTCACGTGTCCTCAATATATTCTGAATGAGGGAGAAGAGATCTACGAAAATTGTATGAAGGGAGATCCTGAAATTCAAGATGAAAATGATGTATATTGAGAACCAGTCCTTAGGTGTATAGCACAGGATCGATGGAAGCGTATTGTCGAGTTGAATGAGTGGTCCTTGAGATGGCTGCAATTATTCGTCAGAGGAAAAAGTACAACGTGCCATTCCTTATAAATCACTATCTGAATGAAAATCCATTTAAAATCCAGGTTCGATTTGAGATTAAATATGCAGGTCAGAATTTAGAGCAGAATTTGCCATGCAGTTGTAATAAGATAATAAGGGGTGAATTATTCCATTTTTGGCCCTCTGGCACCATTGGTGCAGAATATACGCGTGATACATACATAACTAGCCAGACCAACTCAAAACTGAAGGAACCTGTGTTGACAGTTTTGGTTAACGGTTTCTAACTCCTGCAAAAAATTCTCTTTCATTAGTATTGAAAGTTTTTACAGTCATAGAGCACTTATGATGTTACTACAGGAATTTCAACCAAAGATCTTACGTACAGATCTTATTTTATTGTTGTTCATTCATTTCTTTCAATGTATATCATTTAAGTCAATGATTCACTAATAACCGTTGATGAGAGACGTTCAAAGGTATTTATGCTTTATACAAAATTAGATCTTAGGGTATTACGTGTGAAATTTTGTGGGGATCATCAAGTGTTTACCATGGAACTGTTTCGGGGATTTAAAGACAAAACTTATTTTACAAAGGCTCCTTCAGCATTGCTAATCGAACGCCATCTATGTGTGGCATAAACTATATCAAAAGAAAAGGAGGTGGTGTTTGATCAACAATGCTGGGGTGCCATGTTAATATAACTGTTTTGTTTTCCAAATCCCCGAAACGGTTACATGATTTACAACTGATTATCCCAAACAAGAGAAACTTTATACATTGTACAATAATAACAAAGTATTTGTGAAATAGTTGAAACACTTTTGAAAATGACATAATTTGCATTGATAGATATCGGGGAAATAGGGGACTGAAATGACGCAGGATATCTATCGAAAAAGTTTTCTTAACGTTCGGTGTTTAAAGCTGTAAAGCGTTCTAGAATATATATATATATATATATATATATATATATATATATATATATATATATATATATATATAAGGTGTCACTTTGTCTGCTTGTCCGTCACACTATAGAAACCACCTAAATATGAGTGCAGCCCAACTATATTTGGCATGCATACTTAATCGACCAAGGGAAATCTTTTAATGCAAAAGATTTGAGAGAAAATTCTATTCTCAATGTAACTAGAATGCTGAACTTGACACTTACTCTCCATTTCAATATAATACATATACATATATTCATATTCTATTTGTTTATATGTGATTCTTTAACGAGTCAAAGAGAAAACTTTCTCCACTTGACGGATCAAAAGTGAAAGGAGACCTTTTTCCCTTTTTTAAAGGTGCCAAAAGTGGAGTGATTTTTCCTTTACAAATCCCGAAACTTCATTCCTAATATATAACCCTGTGCAAGGGGTATTTCAGCTAATATATATATATATAGTCAGGAAAACTTTACAGTTTTAAAAACTAATCATTAAAAAACTTTTTCAATAGTTTTTTTTTATGTCACTTCAGTCATCCATTTCCCAATATCTGTCAATGCAATTTATATCATTCATCTGCAGTGTTTTTTTCCGTTTTACACATACTTTGTTATTATGGTATAATGTATAAATTGTCTCTTCCTCTGTCTGTCTATTTGTCTGCCTGTCTTTATATGTGCTCAATGTTGGCCTGGAAGTAACCCGAAACAGCCCAAAGCAGGGGCAGTTTCGATTTTTTGATGATATTTTTCCACAGCCACTCACTGGACCCTTCTTGTTATCCTTTAACCAACCATATTCTTTATTCATTAGATCCGGCAGATGGACTGTGGAAAGAAGCGCTGCGATTGACTTGTCAGCCATCTTTCTCCATCCCTCTCGTCCTGCGACTCTCCAATGGCGTTGCTCAATCCAATGCCAGGTGATACTGGGATGTTGTTCTCCCATCTCTTTCTCTGTCTCTCTTTTTTCCGTCCTTCTATTGTGCTTTGCAGGATCGTCTTGGTAAACCCTGATGATCGAAGGACATGTCTAAACCCTGGCTACCGTGGTTATCGTGGTTAGGTTTTTACAGAACCTGGTGGCGTGCCCGTTTTTGTTCTTCATTTTCCATATGGTTTTTGTAGGAAAAAACCCCAACTTTTCCGTGACTTTTTCCTGCTCATGAACCAAAGTTGAGACTTTTCTTCCTATTACGTTTATTTTTTTGGTAGCGTACGATAAAACTATATTGCTACTTTTCTTCCATGACTTTTCTTCCTATGACTTCTATTCCAGTCGCCTGACAGTTATCCCCATTTGCCATTCATACTAGAAACAATAATAAATCCTTTTCAGACTTTGATATATATAATTTAATTAATAGTTAACCTTTTAATTAATTAACAGCAGATGACGGCAATTTCCGTAATGGTAGTTCTGTGGCCAAGTCAATGAAATTTATTGTTATTTTGGTTGATGGCGACCACGTTCGATCTCTGACTCAAAGATTTGTATTTTGCAATGGGTTATCTTGTAATAGACTAGGGCTTTTATCTTGAAATCAATAACTTTCTATGAATCATCTTGCAATGGACAAGAGCTTTCGTCCTGTAGTTGATAATTTTCTATGAATTATCTTTCAATGGACAAGGGCTTTTATCTTGCTATAGATAACTTTCTATGAATCATCTTGCTATGAAGAAAGCCTTTTATCTTGCAATAGATAACTTTATATGAATCATCTTGCAATGGACAAGGGCTTTTATCCTGTAGTTGATGATTTTCTATGAATTATCTTTCAATAGACCAGGGCTTTTATCTTGCAATAGATAACTTTCTATGGAACATCTTGCTACGAACAAGGCCTTTTATCTTGCAATAGATAACTTTGTATGAATCATCTCGTAATGGACCAGGGCTTTTATCATGCAATTGATAACTTTCTATGGATCATCTTGCTATGAACAAGGCCTTTTATCTTGCAATAGATAACTTTGTATGAATCATCTTGTAATGGACCAGGGCTTTTATCTTGCAATAGATAACTTTCTATGGAACATCTTGCTACGAACAAGGCCTTTTATCTTGCAATAGATAACTTTGTATGAATCATCTTGTAATGGACCAGGGCTTTTATCTTGCAATAGATAACTTTCTATGGATCATCTTGCTATGAACAAGGCCTTTTATCTTACTACAGATAACTTCCTACGGAACATCTTGCTATAAAAAAGGCCCTTTATCTTGCAATAGATAACTATTACACTTGTCACCTTCTAATATTATTGCTTAATCAAATTAATTGATATTTACATACTTACATAATTAAACTACTGAACGCATATTTCTTGCTGCTTTATGAATTGTGTAACCGTCCACTTGTGTTCCAATTATGACGATAAACCCACTCTCTTCCATCCGTCCGTTCGTACTTGAAGCCCTTCACAAGATTCTACCGTGCTCCAAGATGTCGTTGTGTTCACAGTTGCAAGAATTAGAGACTCATTTTTCGAGGTCTGAATATCTAAGGGTAAATACAGCAAACTCTCTTTGTAACGGCACTCGTTCTAAAGACATTCTTCAATGATGTCTGTTTTTACATAGTCAGAAGACTATTTTCGGAGATTAGCACCGAGATTTCAGTGCATTATTTGAAAAAAAAACTAATATTAATAATCCCCTTTTCATTATTGATACACTTTGTATTAAAAATCCATCCGTTATGATAATAAATTCATCATAACGACACACGCAAATCTCCTGGGTTGCCCAAATAACGAGAGTCAACTATAAGATTTCAGTTATCTCAATCCCGAATCTTTCTAAAGTGACTTTAGTGACTTTCGATTTTGTGTATCGATTATCATAACAATCGGTGCTCAGGATGGGACTCGAGCTTTGATCAGTCTCAATTTATCTTGCTAGTTCAGAGTTGAAACGAGGTTCAATTCTCATCATTTCCGCCTTTCATGTACTATTTACGAGTCAATTTAATTCATCTTCCTTAATTAGTTTCTTTAATTAATTCTTATCCTGATTATACAAGCCCCTAGCAACATTTTGGTGTTAGTTTTCCAATGTCCATCAGCTTATCGCGCTACACATTTCAAGAGTTTTATTCCAGTGTAAATATGCGAAAGCTCTCTGAAGCCTCGATCTGAACCTTGAATACATCTTTCAACGAAGTTGAAGAGGTGAATGTATTACCATATTTCTGTCCGTCTCTGTCTGTCTCTGTCCACACGATATATCCTTGAGTTCTCAATGAATTTCAATGGAATTTCGTAGAGGATCCCGCCTATCTCCATGGGCTGAAGAAGAAGTGACATGGGGATGATCCTAGAATCTCGTGCATTCAGATCAAATAGAGTTCAATTCTGACAATAAACAGAGCCTCAATTTAATCTTCTTTGAGGTTCACGTGATCATCATCATCATCATCATCAGTCTTTTAACGTCCGTCGTTGGACATAGACCTTCCCCAGGATCCGCCACATTTCTCTAAAATAGGTGTCATGGAGCCAGTATTTTCTGAATTGGTCTAGTTCATCTCTCCATCTTGTATTTTGTCGACTGCAGTTTCTTATGTGATCTCTGGGGATCCATGTTTTGAGTCGTGATGTCCATCGGTTGTTTGTCATTCTCACAACATGACCAACCTCGGCACTTCAAGCCGGGTCGGGCCCTTTTGGCCCAGCGTCTCGAGCCAGTTACCTTTCTTTTCAATGGCTTATTTGGACTCGGCATTTCGAGACGGTTATCTCTCTTTAACCCTCTCCAAATTCGCAGCCTGCATAGTTTCTATTCTTTGACCGTGACTATATATATATTGTCTTATCACTTATCTTCCTTGATGTGAGTATTCGTAAATACTTTATAGCTACTAAATGCAAATACTACAACTACAATTTTTGGTGACTACGCAAACGCTGCGTTCATTATTTTGCCTATTTTAGCTCCTTCTTGCACCTACTCTGACTACCTTTTTATAATCTAGCTTAGCGAACTGTACCACTCATTATAAGAGACATGACTCATCAGGCTCCATTCGATAGATAAAATGAACGGCGTTAGACCCTTTCCACCACGTGTCCTCTTATTCTATCCTATATTTCGTTTTACGCCTAGGAATAACCTAAACCTAACAGGCCTCTTCTCTTCTTTTCATGATCAAATGTATTAATGTTTCCATTCCATATATTTCATTTACAATCTTCATTTGTGTATTAAACGTATCTCTCATTTTTCGCATATAAATATTTGTATGTGTCTTTTTGCTCCATCTGATATCTGCGTCCACATTTGTACTTGGCATGCATATTCCCTAAACATCTCCCTTCCTTCTTCAACCTTTCTGTTGACGTCCACGTGGGCCCACAAACACAGCAGGCCCCAATTCTTCAGCAAAAACTATATAGAACATAATTTGTACACACTGTTGACTTTCCAACTTGGATGATTCCAACACTTAGAATTTCAACTTCATATACAATTGAACAACGAAATACTCGCTGAATCACTCTAGATAAAAATTTGAAAAAACTGGAAATAGCAATCTGCTGCTTGGAATGGTTTATAGAAGTGTCTTTCAGAGATAACAAAATGAATGCAAAAATATCACCTTACATTAGGGCAAATGACAACCGCTTTTAACTTCCACAGCGGTAACAATCTTAATTGGGATCTTTAACATCCTTGTTAAGTTGTTTGGAAAAATATCAAAAGATCCAGAAGTGAAAACTCAGCAATAATAAGTTTATTAACAACTTGAAAGATAACAATTAAGAACAGCATATCAAAGTACCAAAATGACAAAGAGGAAACGACTGACCGAACATACTAGACTAAATTCTAACAAAAGATTATGAAAGTGTAGAAAACATAAAAATAATAAACCCATTAAGGTTATGTTGCGACTAAATTTGGATACTACATAAAACGAAGATGAATTAAGAAAACTATATAAACAATTATGATAACCTCAAACGTAGCCAAGAAAATATGAAGATAACATTAAATTGACACTATTGTTCAAACAATGATGAAATCGATCAAATTTTGATGGAAATTAAAAGAAATTCACGAAAATGTACGAATGAATGTTCCAATGACAAACCAGAATGCAAACAATGAACTCAATAAACCTCCTTGGTTCAACAAAGAAGATAAAAAGGTTACAAAAGCAAAAAGACGTGTTTGGAGAGGATAATTGAAAAAATAAAACCAGATTTAAACACACACAATACTGTATAGAAAGAAATAAAGGTCGAAATTAACCAGGAAAAAAAAAACCCGAACTAATTACGAAAAAGATTACAAAAAATGAAATCTAACAAAAAAGTTTTCTAGATATATGCAAACCAAAAGAATGACATCAGAAAACCCACGAGTAAAATCTTGAAAGAAAAAAAACTCTCAAGGAACAGAACGTGAAACAAATAGAGAATGTGGAGGTGGAACAAATAATTATTTTAAAATACTATTTCGAAAGGGAAATGAAGACCTTGCACTAAATTTACTCCTTACTTCAATTATATGGAGAAGGGCCGTAAACGCGAATATTCGGATTATCGCAACGTTTGGACCAAGAAATCGATGTGATAGACATTAACGAAGAAGAATTACATAAAGAAGTGAGAAACCTTAGCATATAGAGAGCAATGGGACCAGATAATATACGCCTTCAAATACTAAAAAATTGCAACGAATGAATTATACAAACCAATTACGATAATGTTCAATAAATCTTTATCTGAAAGAGAAATTACCCCAGGATAGGGAAAACGCTATTAACAAATCAATACACAAAAAAAAAATGGAGACAAAAAATTATCTAATTTAAAAAAAAAACGATTGATGAAATACTTGGAACGGGCAACATTATCTCAGACACACAACACAATGTATGTCTGTTAAATAATGTTTAACGAACCTGTTGACAACACTGGAGGAATGGGTCAAACTAAACGAGGAAGGAAGCCCGATCGATATAATATATCTTGACTTCAGTAAAGCTTATGACTCATTGCCTTATAGAAGACTATTATCTAAACTAAAATCCTTGAACATCAAATATCTCAACAGGGCTAGAAGATTTCTCAACAGGATGGAATTAATGCGTAAAGATAACTGGTACTAAATCAAAATGGAAAGAAATAAACAGCGGTGTGCCACAAGGTTTAGTATTAGGCCCCATACTTTTTATTATCATACATTAACGATTTACCCAAAACATTACAATCCAAATGTAGTATATTTACAGATGATACACAAAAAATCTGGGCATAATTATGACATCAAAACCCCAAATCTATAACCATATATTAAAAATGACTTTAAAAAAGCAGCAAAAAACAATTAACAATAAAAAGCAAATTTGAGTTCCCCGTAATAAGACCTTTGAATTATTATAAATAACATACATAAGACCCCAATTAAGAAATGCAGTGCAAGCATAGTCCCGGCATTACACAAACGATTTAAAGGAATTGTAGAATATCCTGAGAAGAGCCACAAAACTTGTTCCAGAACAAAAGAACCTCCCCTATGAACAAAGACTTTAAAAAAATAAAAAGTAACAACGTTTGATGAAAGGGGACCAAGTCAAGACACAATACAAATGTAGCGTCCCCTATTCTTTCAGATAGAAATTAAATACGAAACTCTTCTTTTAGCTAAATATAGAAAACGTCACTTCCTCCGACGATCCCTATAAAACCCCTGAACGCACATGGTCCAATGCTCATTAGCTCTAATACCCCTAGTTGGTTACGCTCCTAGCCCCAGTCTTAGTAGCCGGCCACTCTCTTTCTCTTTCCTTCTCTCTAAAATCGTTATCATTTCGCTGACCTCCCGACCGATCCGATCTTAGCCATTCTTCCACCGTGACCTATCTCTGCACTAGTTTTGCCCATTCCACTTAACTGATATCGAGCCTCACACATACGCACAACCACACAGTATAGGCGACACTATACATTCAATCAAAATATTTAAAGGCATCGATAACATACCAACAAAAAAAAATCTTTATAATCGATAAAAGAAAAAAATATTCATTAAGAACATTGAGGAAAAAAATTCAAGATGGGGGCTTCTTCTCACAAACAGGCGTCAACAATTGGAACAAATTAATGGAACAAGGTCCAGAAATATCAGAAGCTGAAACAGCGGACAGTTTTTGAATGAATATGGTACTTACACAACTAATAAAAAAAACTAGAACAAAATTTTAAAACATTGAGAAAAGAAAAATAACAAAACTCTAAAAGATCGAGATCCAAGCACAAATATCTCACTCATTATGTATCTCATATTGAATCACGAATTGCGTTATATCATATAGAAACTTTTCTAACATGATTTCCCGTCGTTACTCGATTAATACATCATTCAAATTAGACAACGTAAATAGAATATTAGATAAAGAAAGTGGGGCTGCAACTGGAATCGAACCTGCTACCGATATGTAGCCGGTTCAAAGTAGCAATGCACTTTTTATTGTGGTAAATAGCCCGCCGATAAGGTGAAGGCCGAAAAACTGCTTTCAACCCAAATTCTCATCTCGCTTATTCTCTGTATCTTTTTCATCTTTTGTTGACGGAGCCACTCAACGCTAACACTTGTATAAGAATATTCAAGTACAATTGAAATTCAATTGTATCTTAAAAGATTTATTGACCTCACTTATGCTTGATTAAAATTACAACCATCTGCTTGTTTAAATTGTTAAATATTCAAATGACTATTAACAGAACATACATCCCACGTACTTCGATGTTTACGCAGATTCCAAAAGCATCTAACAGGCCCTGATTTGTAGAACTGTCTTGACCAATGAAAAATCTAGTAGTTTCAAACTAACCAATCACAGATTGACACGGTCAATTTCGTACCTGGCTTAGCGGGAAATGTTTGTGGGAGAAATGACAGGACACATGAAGTCCTTATGGGAAGCAACGATTAATGAAGAAGACATTCTGCTTAAAGAATATATATTCTAAAGAAAATGATATTGATAAGAGCTTCTCTGACATTTTAATAGGATTTTGTTCTGGAAGGGTTTTGATTGGCTTGGGTCAAACTTACTCTGAGAAAAACTCTCTGTTTTTACCGCTCTGATAGCATGGACTTCTTGGATGCTGTGCCCCCAAGAGGTAGATGATTATTTGTTGCCTTGACCATTAGTCGTCTTTTCAACTTATATGTGTACAGACAGTGTTGTTAATTGGTGACTGAATCTGATGATGGACATTTTCATTGTAATCAACTTTTCAGATCTGGAACCGTCAACGAGGTAGGTTACAATTATTCCCAATATTTGTGCAATCAGTTGATTAATGGATAAATTGGATTATAATAATTCAAAGTTCTCTATTTCGGTCTTATTTACTACCATAGTGACTATTAGTGTCTTGGTTAAATTCGCCAGACGAGTTTTACAATAAACTCTCCTTAATTGTCGACATGAGGGTTTTAAGTTGTAAAAAGTTATCATACTGGGACGGAAAGCAAGTCGGAACTATTGTAATAAAGAAAAGTTACCCAGTTGCCAATCTTAATCATCGAGCCATTCGCCCCCCCAGTTCTCTAACAAGCTACAAATACTATCATAAATTATAATTTTGCAATCATAAACTTAGAAAGAAAACAACAAAAGTTGGAATAATAATCGGTCTTCTCAAAATGTCAGACAATTTATTCAAATATTGTTTCGTTCTTATTTGCTGTATAATGTTTTCGTTTTGGTTTATTTATTTGTTTGTTTATCGTGATCTTTAGTTTGATATACATAAACCTATGTTTGAATCGCGTACACAGGCTCAAAATGTCATACACAGGATCTTAAGATGTTTCTTATCAAAGGTATAATTAAACATGTTCATCAGAAATTAACGCGATAATGAAATCAAAAGCCTGTCTTTGCTTCAAATCATAATGAAAACAGAGATAACCAAACGGTGTTTAATATGATTTTATACCAACAACATGAAAGATAAACCATAAAAAGATTTATAGTTTGTTCCTGCGAATTATAAATTATCAAATTGACCTACACATTAGTAAATGAATTAATTCACTAAAATAATCCAACTTAGAAAATAATTGAAAAATTTCTACTTAAATATTTTTTTTCAATCCCATAGTGTTTTTGCTTGCACTTTTCGTGCAGAGATGCAATCGTGCACGGAAAAGTCGACGTCCAGATGTCGGCACCAATTAGACGTGTGCGGAGTGGTCGGTGAAGCAATGATTGTATGCTCAACTATTTTCAGTTTTGCATAACTGTATTTTGTGCTAGAACTTTCGTATTTTGCAGAAATAACTAATATTAAAAACCCACATTAGGATAAGTTCTTGTTTTTGAAGAATTTGTGTATTTCTCACAAATTTTTTGTTCGCAAAATTTGTAATTTTGCATTAATATAATTTTTGACGCAAACTCCTCAAGACGGTCTCTTTAAAAAAAATTCGAGACACCATCTTCATGGTATTTTTGTTGCGAAAATAAGCGCTGTCTTGTTTTGTCCAACCAAAGGTTTTGATCGAAAATAGCCCTGTATAATATAAGCAAAATTTGTATTTGTATAAATTTTGTATTTGAATAAAAATAACTTGCTCGTAATTTTTTATATTCTAAATGAGTCCACTTATTGTAAAATGATCCTCTTTTACCAAAATGTCTCTCGAAAAGTGTGACTCAATTCTTTAAAAACCCTTTAAATTTAAATAGCGAAAGCCATAGACAATCCTAGTATCTACCCGGTTATATATAAACGCACCTTTTCTGGCGTAAATCCAAATCATTTGAAATCCAATTTGAAAAGCTCCTCTTTCAGTCGGAAAATTGTGAGGGAGAGATAAATTTAGATTGAAGAAACACGTGACAATAAGGTTGTTTATTTGTAAACTGATAAAGCCGAGACCAACCGATGGCATAAAGAGTCATTCTACACCGAAAGAACCTGTAACCGATATGAGAGAAAGATCGAAAACACAACCTTTGCATCTTATACAATACGGATGGGCACATCAATCTGTATCGTACAGAATATGTTTCTCATCTATCTTGAATAAAAAAAGACGTGAGAAACTTGAATTGTGTATATTGTGCGCTGCACACCCTATTTTAAAAATGTAATTAGAATTGAAAAAATGTTTCGAAGTATTTTTTCATTTACTTCTATTATCGTCAATGTACAACATACATATACTGTAGTTTGTTATTTGAGAAGTTAGCAGAAAAAAAAAGATTTATATGCAAAGTGACGATTTTCTTTTGAAAAGAATTTTTTTATCATCCCTGTAAATTATATAAGCATAGATTAATCAATCTTATTCATAAAGCAGGTTTTCATATCTTTGTCAATATAACAACAAATAATTCTATTTTTGAAGGATGTCTCTCTCTCCCCAACTGGAAATTCAAACTGTTCGTTGATAGCGTTTTATAAGAAATCTTCCAAAAATAAAGTAGGCCTCCGAAAATTGAATGAAAAAAAATAGTTAATTTAATAATTAATAGAAAAAAAAACTTGATTGAAAATCACGCTTGTCACGACAGAGGTGACTGCAGTTTATACTTCAATCTTGAAACGTCGATGTTTTACAACTAAATTTTGATTATTTTGGTTGTATTCTCATATGTTAGATATTGATTTCAGGTGTAAGGCGTAAATTACGATTTTTTTAATATGTCTCATATATTTTAAGATTGTTTTGGCAAAATCCGGATACATTCAGTACAATTTAGGTCTTTTTAGTTCGATGTTCTCCAACATTTCGTTGGGCTATAAAATGTCTACCTTTGGCTATAAAAATAGTGTAACTTATCAATAGAAAAGAAATAACCAAGGCCTTGAGGTGGGGGTCTTTGAACCGCAGCTAGAACCTGTAGACATTGAGATTGAAACCTATTCTTCAAATTCAAAGAAGCGATTACGAATACCATTGACTCTGTGGTTGGATACACGCGTAGAAACTAGATAGAGAAGCTACCAGAAGATATGGAGATAGTATGCAAAGAATAAGGACTGGCAAGACTTCAGATGCTGAACTTGCTTAAAGATTAGGTGGACGCACGGTTGAACGACTGCATACTCTAAAAGTCGCTCAGCTAGTTTACAAAATATTTCATGACAGACACTCACATATGAAGCAATTGGTATGACTCCATCGTTGATTGCATCAAAGCTATTAGCGTTGGGTTAATCCTTTAACAAGTATTTCATGAGATGGCAAATGATTTCCTCATACCAAACTCAATCATGTGTGTTTGAAACTAAAACTTGAACAGCTTGTTTCAATCTTCACAGCACAAGAAAATATTGAAAAACTGAAAGATTCCTCTTTGGTCGGGCCATCATCGGTTAAATATAATTTGCTATAAAAACAGAAAGAAATCGTTCGGACTCGGATGAGGGGGGGGGGCACAAAAATGTTTAATATGATTTCGGCTTTATCCCTCTGTTTAGATTTCATCAACCCCACCCTCAAAACTGATTTCTCGAAGGGTTGGGGTAGTTAAATATGTGAACCGTTTTTAACATCGAGTGAACGAAGGTGTGAAGCTTCACAATCGCAGGTACCTTCTACTGTATCAAAAGTTAGGATCGTAGAAGTGAATTATAGCAAATATTTTCCCCTTTTGTGTATCCATAGTCGATTTCGACAATGTTTTAAGGTTACTTTTCAGGGCAGTTGCAAAATAAACCCAAACGACACCTCATATATATATATATATATATATATATATATATATATATGTATATATATACATATATATATATATATATATATATATATATATATTGTCGTGATGATTTTATGTGTCACAACAGAGAGAATGGATCGGCTAAAAAATATGAATAAACCTTATGTGAATAAAGTGTATAGAACCAGAGATATAACCGTTTTAATATTTTGTTCACACCACTCACATTGAATTTATTCATAAATCCGTTGTACAATAACAATGACTTGCGTTTTTTTTTCGCGTGAGAAAGTTTTCAGACACAAACATAATATCGATTTTAAAGTTTACATGAATTTTTTTAAATATCTATCTCTTCTCTGTTGTCTTGTTTTTCATTGTCATAAAGTCAATATTTCACCTGGTTCGTGCTTTTCATCTACGAACATGTCGACGGCTTATTTTCATTAGAGCGTGGTACCTAATACGAATCATGTTGTCTGTTTTCACAAGGAAAAGATTTCCTCTAGTTTTTCTCCTGTGTCTGACAAAAAGTAGTTTGTTGGGATGTACGATGTTCAGCGTACGTCCTGACGACAGGCTAATGGCTAAAATAAATAAATAAGTACTTATATTTAATCAAAATTCTATTTATTTAACCCTTTTTACAAAATAAGATATATAAGTAGTTATGATTTGATCAAAATGTATTCAATCAAAAAAAGATTAAGCTAAAAAAAAATTTGATTGAGATGACCTCAAAATGTGAACTCTTCAGTTGGATAAAATCTGGTGTGATTATCCTACACCTGGTCGAGTTTTATAACTCTTCTAAATTATAGAATTATACAGTATCGATTAAAATTCCAACTGATCACCACGAAGTTGGGGGGGCGCTTATCTTTAGAGTTATTTATATGGGATAAACTTTCCCTTGGGTAAATTTTCACTCTCCACTTATTCGAGATTGCAAACAAAACCAGCCCTAAATTTCACGATTTTCCTAAAATCAAACATCATTACGATAAAATCCATAGTATTTTTGATACATTAAAAACAACGATTCGATTATTTATATTCATGTCCATGTGCACACATGGCGTAGTGGTTAGAGTAATCGGACAGAATTACTGCAAGTAATCTAATGGTTCTAGGTTCAATACCGGTGTAAGATAACAATAATTCAAAAATACTGTTAAGAGGGGAGTGTGGTCCATATACCCCAGTCGGTTAAATAAAGGGTTCGGTTCGTTACTTCCCCCACACCAGCTAGATGATACCTAGAGTTGAGTACAACGGCCGAAACGTTGTATGGAAAACAACCAAGATGGGGATAGTCCGAACAATAATAGTGATAATAAAAATACCTCATCTCAAAAATTCAGAGAAACATTATATTCATTATGTTTTCAAAACAGATAATCGTGATGAAGTCAATCGAAAGAAATGTATGGAAATAACGATGATTAGTGCTGTTTTATTGCCTGTAATATCTGTTGGTTTCTATTCTTTTTACATGAATATTTTTGTATTTTTTTAGATCTGTGTTTTAGCTGCGTATCGACTTGCAACGGACACCTTTTTTTAATGGTAGGCAATAGGCCCTTACCAATAACTAAACTTCGCTTCATTTCAATCGCTCGCTTGGATAACAAGATCGAAGAAAAGTAGCAAGACCTAAACAGGAAACATAATGGCTAATTGTACCCAAATCTAAAAAACTATAATCAATTTCTTACTGTTTGTTTGGTGAAATAAAATACATTCATGGTGGAATCTTTTGAATGGTTCACTCGTTTTTATTTTTCAAAAAATCCAACGCGAACACAATTATCATTTTGGCCTCAGACGTTAAGCTCATGAACTGAATTGACTTTTTATAATTTCAACTGTATTTCTTCTTTTTAACAAAATAAGGAAAATTCTGTCTTTCGACGATAACATCCATTATATTTTGTTGTATTGTCATGAATATTTTTGTAATTCTTAGGTCTGTATATAAGCCCCGTGTCGACTAACAACTTGAAATCTTCAGAATTTGCCTAGTCAAAATCACAAGATCCTACAAAATTCAAGTCATTCTTACACCTTAGAAACATAAGACAGTAATGTAAAATGCCATTAATATCTTTCAACGCAAATTTAAGAACATGCAAGTGAGTTTTAATGGTCTTTGCCAAATGTTGAGACAATCTGGTAACAACATCCCGCAGATCTGGTCTAATACAAGTCATGACATAGATTAAGCTACCAACAATTTCCCTACAAAGTTTATCATCTTCAAATCCCTCAAATTTTATGGTCGCATGGGATTGAATTTGGGTTACAGTCGTCCATTTTGAATTTATTTAACAGTCTTTGTAAATATTTTAGTTGACTCATTTCAATAGAATTATAATCAAATTCAAATTTGATACACCCAAGGTGTTTCATTTTGAAATTTTGAGATGAACTAATCTTCATATCATTCATATTTTCCAAGTCCAAAGAAACAATGATCAAGTCATTAACCAAAAGAACTATGATTATTTTTGACGCGTCTGAGTTTTTAACAAATGCACAATAATCATTCAATGATTGTTCAAAATTCTGTTTCATCAAAGATTTATAAAGCAGATCTTTCAAGTTCTCGTCGCTTTGTTTCAAACCATTTAATGACTTTTTAGAGACGTCCTCATCCCTCTATAAGGAGCTTCGTCCATCGGTCGGTTATCGCCATATTGGTTCTCGATCAAATCAGATTTATTCGAATCTTGGTAGAATGTGTCCATTGATCAGATGCTCCTTATCTGGAAAATTCCTCCTCGGGGTCTCGTGATCTGGTGATGATTGTTTTTAAACGGTATTTTTAAAAATCGATTTTCTCCGCCCTTAATAGAGGTCTCATTGAACTTTTGGTTATTATTTCTTTGATGTACTTGAATTGAATAGTCGGTCAATTAATTATTGAAAAGTGTGAAAAGTTATTACTCTTTTTCTCTAAAGAACTTTCTTCCTTCATCTTGGAGAACACCTCGAAACAAAGCTAATCATCCTCTACGTAGTTAGGACAGACTTCCAAGGAAAGCATTCAAGCGGCTGTGAACACCTCGAAACAAAGCTAATCACCCTCTACGTAGTTGGGACAGACTTCAAAGGAAAGCATTCAAGCGGCTGTGAACACCTCGAAACAAAGCTAATCACCCTCTACGTAGTTAGGACGGACTTCCAAGGAAAGCATTCAAGCGGCTGTGGTGTAGGTGACCAAAAACTGACGGACATTCCAAGACTTGGGCTTACGTTCTGCAAGAGACATTCTTTTTCGTACATTCTTCACTTCATCTCATTATTTACCATGGTAGATCTCGCCAAACAACTTCGTGTCTTAAGTCAGTTTCTGCCTTTCTTTCAATTCCTCCAAGAATTAAAACTTAATTATTATTGTTAACCTTTTCATTTGTCCTTTTTTTCCTGCATTCGTTACCAATCAAACTAACAGTATACTAACCTTGTTTTGTGTTTAATGTGTGAACATATTATTTTCTAGAATTTATCTTCATAGATTTATTCTGGGAATTTTTCTGGAGCTAATATTCTTAGCCTAATGATACAATCAAAGAACGCGTTACAAAATCGATAGGTTACTGAGTAAAAAAAGGAGTCATGGCAGTAATTAACAGTGAAGCTTAATTCATTTAAATCATCAGGGTCAAATAGTCTTGTCGATTTTTGTTCCCCTTCGAGAATATCTTTCAGTCTTGTACATATCTCCAATATTCAAGTTGTAATTTGGTAGTTCAAGTGACTTTTCAAGTTCAGAAGTATTTTTACAAAAAGCGCTTCCATTTCTTAAAGGATTCACAAAGAAAGCAACTCACATTCAAATATCTTTTCTTCTTTAAAAGTCACACATCTGGTGTTTGTAATTTCTCCCTGTTTCAGGAAGCAGACAAAGGAAAGTGGGTTGTCCTCATTGTAACAAACAACAATATCTTATTTGCTTCTTGGATCTAATTTCTTCTTATTTTGCACATAAGTGAAACATTTCGAACCGAGAATGTGCACATTGCCTATGTTGGACTTTTTGAACGTGAATATTTCGGAATGATTCTTCCGTCAATTCGGGTTGTAACATCTATTTCAGGCGGAAAACTTCACAACATAGTTCCACAGCTTCTTGTGTAATTTGGGGAGATAACAATAAACGTCTTGTCATATCAAAAAGGGATCCTCATTATCTTTCAGTGGTATCGTTATGGTGTGGTGAATGAGACGCTAAAGAAAATTCTTCCATCTTTTATTCTTGACCATCACAACTAATAAGTTTCTTCTATTCTTCTACATAATCCGTTACAGTTTGGTTTGGTGCCATTTTCAAACGTCTGTACCCTGTTCAACACCATTATTATGGAAAAATAATTGTTGATAATCTCAGAGATACGAAAAACACGTTTTAAAAACAATGATTAAAGAGACTTGAATTACTTACTTTACTATGTTACTTAGCATCACTTCATGAGAAATTTCCATTAATTAGTAATTTTGGTAGTTTGGTGTTCCAAATTATCACGTTTGCTTGAGGTAAAGGGCAATTGGTCAGTCTCAGAAAAATACTAAGTAGATATCAAATCTAATAAAAATTTAAAAAAAAACAACTTTTCAGTCATTGTTCTCAATTATATAAATGTCTTGCAACAATTCATATTCACACAATTTCAAAAAACACAACATGCAAACTCATAACTAAAGTAAAAACAAATTCAGTACCACGTGGTTTATCATTTAATTTCTCGAATGAATGGAAAAGAGAAAGTTTTAAAAATACATATATTAAGATTATGAGATCTTTTAAAAAGACATTTTTATTGTCACGAATTATCAGAATTTTAGTCACCTTCTGATCTAACCAAGGGTTTTTTGCCCGGCTTGGCATTTTAGGTGTGGAAATTTTGTCTGCACCCTAAAATCGAGGGGAGATTTTTTTTTTCACTTTTAGGGGTTGCATTACATTAACCGTTATGTTCATACCAACTGTTTAAAGTTTTAATCATTACGTTTATCTTTTGTTATGATTTAAATGCAGTAAATAACAGAAGTGCAGAATCTGTATGATATATATTCATTCGTATCAGCCATTGAGGAAACCATGTACGGTAGGCTGGAAGTGACTGAAAACGTGTGAGTATAAAAGTCTTGCAAGGTTTTTTTTCGTGAATTTCATTCTTTGGTTACTCGCTATCGTCAAGATTTACAAGTTGGAAATCAAGGGTTTCCGTAGGAGGAAATTCTTTCAATTTTAGACGCTTTCAATCCATTAGACTCTGCAACAATCTGGATGAAATCGATTGCAGGTTTAATTCCTGTAGCAGGCTGATTTTCTCTAATTGTTCATTCTATTTACGTTGAAAAAAAAAATTAAAAATTACACCATTTATCATATATATATATATATATATATATATATATATATATATTTATATATATATTTATATATATATATATATATATTTATATATATATATATATATATATATATATATATATATATATATATATATATAATAAATGGCGTAATTTTTGATTTTATCCTTGTAGATTTAGACGTATTTACGAAATTTAAGTGATTTAATCCACCAGTAAGCAAAATGTATACCTTTGCAATGAGTAAATATAATCATAAAAACTTAAACAATACTGAACAAGAATATATTGACATAAAATAAACGAAAAAATATTAATGTAATTGGAAATTTCTGAAAGAAGTGAAATCAAATATAACAGTAGAATACAAGCAAAAGGAATACAAGCAAGACAGATATTTTCTATGAAAATATAATCATTCGATCATGAATAAAAAAAATCATAAGTTAGAAATGCAATGAAAGAAAAATCCGTGTTAAGATACAATACAGAGAAGAGAGTATATGCACGTTGTCTTTTTCTTTAGATATTTGTGAGGTTAGTCAATTCGCTCATTAATTGATCCGTATTAATTCCATATTTCATGGATAAATTTAGAGGGTTGTCTTACATGACTCGATGGTGACCGATCCAAGTGTCCTCAAAATATCCAATAACACACTGTGCTTCTGTCTGAACTAAAACTCCCACGTCGACTTGCCTTAGTCAAGCAAGCTATTCCGGGTGATTTTCGCATGTACATAAGAATCACTACGGTAACAAATAAAGACTGAGACAAGAATCACCCAAATAATGACATTTAAATCACGAACAACTAATGAACCAATTAACTGACCTCACGAATGAAAAAGATAACATACATATAATCTCTTCATAAGTACAAAATCCGAAAGTCCTTGGTGTATTGCAATAAACTGTTTCCATTCTTGCGACTTGAGAAGCGACTTAACAAATTCTGTGCACACACTCACACAAGTGAGAAATAGTGAAGGTATACGCGTAACTAATCATTCTACATTTTGCTTGGTACATCTCCAGATAAATCTGGTCTGTCAAAGTAATCTTCAAGTGAAACTGTTCTCAGAATGAGTTCCGAACCTTGTAAGACAATTCGAGTTCCTTGTTGATTTACAAATGAGGACATCTCTATGACTACTATTCGTCACATAATTTCACTAACGTGAAAATGTTTCGTATTCCTCGTTTCCCAATCCGAATATTCAATAATTAGAAGCAGGCCAATAGTCTGTGACTATATTACTCAATCCTGAATAGACAAGACAATTTAAATCTTCCAGGATGAAATTCCATTACGCTATCTGAAGAGCTCCTTTCTTATCGTTTCCGTCAGAATACGTAGCCTTCTTCATAATTGTAGGAGTTTTTTTCAAGTGTACATTCAAGAGCTGGTGATATTATTTACACATTTAATTCTAGGCTCGTTTTTCCAAGAAGTTAGGTGCATTCGTCTGTTCATCACTCGTCTTTGAAAACTTATTTCAGGAATTGGGTATTTTACGTCTTATATTTTAAGGAACTGAGACGTTCGTCTTTTCGTGACTTGACAAATATTCTTGCTGAATTTCGCTCTTGTCGTAATCAAATCATCACAAGAACTGACAAATCCTGCCAAAGCCGATATAAATTCACTGTCGAGAGTCTCTGATTAGTTGTACTCAAAAACTGTGAGTCTTTTCATTCACCGACGCCATTAATCTGTTGTGTCACGTGATTTGAGAAGAAGAAGAAGAAGAAGAAGAAGAAGAAGAAGAAGAAGAAGAAGAAGAAGAAGAAGAAGAAGAAGAAGAAGCCAAAATGGTGTCTTTGGTGGATATTCAAACTTGATCGAACTACAAACAAACAATTGGTTGCAATTTCAATCAAACATATGTGAAGCCAATAAATCTTTTGAAATACAGTACTATTTCAATCGTGCTTAAACTGATAATTCTGATACTCTCCCATCACAGAGAAAATAGCAATAAAACTCCATTTGCTATAACAAATTTCCAGGAATCTGTTTTCCAATTGCTGTCATCTAAAGTATTTGAACGCTGAGAAGCCTGACGTATTTCATCCATGATAACGTTCACTCCTTCATTTGGAACATCAACAAGATGATTATGGTCTTTCCATGTTTTAATGATATCTTCATTGAATCTAGTCAAACGAGTATGACATCTAGTATTGAATCTTATCACGGATGATTATGTTTTTATATAAGAAGAGGCGATCATGAGCCATTTTCAGTTTCCCTTTCAACGTTACTACATAATTAAGAGGCATATGCAGACTCGTACTCAATTGAGACTTACCAAGTTGTTTGTTCCTTGGAGAATTCATTAAAGGTATGTAGGTGTCGTGGGGTTATATCGGAACTGTTTTTGACCCTGGGGCGCATTTATTTCGGTTTCAGAGGTTCCAAACCATGTCTGGGAGCGCCAGAGGTAATTAATTACGAAGTCTTAGGATTTTGAGTGACAACGATAAATGAGATTTTAAGTTGTTTCATACGACCGAGTACTGATTTTACATTGTGTAAAACAAAAACATTCTATCAAATTTTTCATCCTTTTCGCATTATCTGTAACACATTCTGAAAATATGAATTGTAATTCTTCATTTTGTTCGTAATGTTCTCACATTTACATTTATGACCAAAAACAAAATGAAAAAAAAAAACTATTTCAAAAACTTTTATCTGCTCTGTGTCTGATATGAATTTATATAGTTCGGGTTAATTGAATTGTCTATATCATCTGACCGTTGAATACGTAAACTAATTACCCACACCTGTTTCAAGAAGTTTAAGCGAAATCATCACCAGTCTCTTAACATTCATCGATGCACATGGACCTTCCCCAGGATTCACCACTCCTCTCTATCGTGGGGATCCATATCGTGAGTCGTGATGTCCATCGGTTGTCTGTCATTCTTGCAACATGGCCAGCCAATTGCCATTTGAGTTTTTTTTTAATCGATTCTATGATGTCTCCGATTTCCGTTTTCTTCTGGATATATAGTGCTGTTTTTTTGGTCTCTCCATGTGCACATTGCGTGGTTCGATAAGTGAAAAATACCCCCTCCTTCAAGGACCTTGTTTTTAGAGGTACGAGTTGGGCCTTGTTTTTAGAGGTACCAGTTGGACCTTGTTTTTAGAGGTACCTTGTTTTTAGAGGTACCTTATTTTTAGAGGTACCTTGTTTTTAGAGGTACCTTGGTTTTAGAGGTACCTTGTTTTTAGAGGTACCTTGTTTTTAGAGGTACCTTGTTTTCAGAGGTACCTTGTTTTCAGAGGTACCTTGTTTTTAGAGGTACCTTGTTTTTAGAGGTACCAGTTGGACCTTGTTTTTAGAAGTACCTTGTTTTTAGAGGTACCTTGTTTTTAGAGGTACCTTGTTTTTAGAGGTACCTTGTTTTTAGAGGTACCTTGTTTTTAGAGGTACCTGTTGGACCTTGTCTCTAGAAGTATCTTTTATGGTGATGGAAGAAAGGATAAACTAAGAACGCTTGGCTCAAACAACTTCACTTTTTTCTTTAGGATGATTATACAGAAGATTCTTCAATTGTAGCTAGATTAGCGACACCAAATCAGTGAGATTTCGCCGTGGATTTATATATACATATCTATGGATTTTTGTACACAGATATGGCAAAGTTGGCTACGAAATGTATCATCATCATCACTGTCTTTTACTGTCCGTCGTTGTACACAGACTTTCCCAAGGATTCGCCACACCTCTCTATCATGGACGTCACGGATCCAATACTTTCTAAATTTGTCTAGTTTGTCCCTCCATCTTGTATTCTGCCGGCCTCGGACGCACGTGTGATCTCTGTGGATCCATGTTGTGAGTCCATCAGTTATCTGCCATTCTCACAACAAGACCAGCCCATTGCCATTTGAGTTTTCTGTTGAGTTCTATGCTGTCTCAGACTCCTGTTTTCTCCCTGATATACTGTGCTGTCTTGTGATCTCTCCATATCTGTATATATGTATACGGCTATTAATTGTTTTCTATGAATCGTTTGTTATAAAAGTTCCGTTATTTGCTCCTGAGATGTGTGACTTTATTTACCTATTTTCCCATACATATATATGTAAATATAACTGTTTTGTTTTTAAATCCCCGAAACGGTTACATATAAACGACTGACAATCCCAACACGTAGAATTCACACAGAGTACCATAATATCTAACAAAAAAAAAGAAAAAAAAAAGAAAAAAGAACAAACAAAAAAAAAACATTAAAAAATCTACATAAATTACATTAATAGTTATTTTGGAAATAAATGACTGAAGTGACACAATCTTTTTTTTTGTATGTATATTCAGTGTTTGAAGCGTTAAAGTTTTCTAAACTATGTGTATGTATGTATGGTTGTGGTAATTTGACAATGTGGAAGTCAAAATCACTACTACATTGTCGAATTACCACCACCATTTTGTAGGATTACCACACACACACACACACACACACACACACATATATATATATATATATATATGTTTATATGTATGTATATATATATATATTTGCGCTCGTGTGTATGTATGTGTATATGTGTATGTGTATATATATGTGTACAGTTATACGTGCGTTTATATATGTATATATATGTGTGTGTGCGTGAATACATATATATATACACGCACACACACATACACACACACACACACACACACACACACACACATATATATATATATATATATATATATATATTTGTGTATATGATTATGAATTGCGTTATGCTATATTGAAACTATATTTGATCTCCTGTTGTTACTTGGTGAATGCATCCGTTGGCCTAGACAACATAAATCGAATAAATGATAAAAGAAAATTGGGCTGCTACAGGAGTCGAACCTGCAACCGATCCGTGGTGGTAAATGGTGATATATATATATATATATATATATATATATATATGTGTGTGTGTGTGTGTGTATGTGTGTGTGTGTGTGCGTGTGAGTGTGTGTATTCTAGAAAACTCTACTGCTGTAAACATTGAATTCAAAAAAATTATGTCAGTTATTTCCCAATATATATGTTTTCATCTTTTGGTCTTGACCTGAAGTCTGAACTTGTTATTGTTGTTAGGTGAGGAAAATAAAGTCATCTCAATAGGAGTTTGACCAAAGGAGAATTGTTTTGAAAATTACCAAGACGTTAACATTGTCTCATGCGCACGTTGCATACTTCTCCGTTCGCAGGTTTATCTCTCAGTTGGGTTCCATGTTTCAGCCCCATAAGTGACTATCGGGAGGATGCATTGGTTATATACTCTTTTTTTTTTAATGATTATTGGGATCGTCTTGTTTTTGAAGGTTGAGCTTGCTTTGCCGAAAGATACAACCTCCAACTAATGCTAGATGAAAAAAAATAATATGACTAAAAGAGTTATCCAGATTTTTTTCTATCCTGTATAAACTATCAGTCTTACTTACAAGCTATGCAGAATTTCAGTTGAAATAACCGAAAAACGCACTCTCCCTAAAAGCTGAATTATCTCTATTGTAAATTACATGTACGGGTTGAGTGGAGTCGGACGACGGACCCAGGGGCTCTTGGTCACTCAGTGGCGATTCTTTAGAGAGTGGGGTGGACTCTTTGGGCAATCGGAGTCACAATGTCAGATTTTATTCCTCAGTTGGCTGAAAATGATGGAATTGTGGCTGAGGAGTTAGAGATAAGAGACATTATAATGATTATTTGCTAAAAAAACACTCCGATAGTGAACAATGCGATTTTCATGGTCTGCTGTCCGTAACACTGGATTCCTCCACACAAAGGTGAAAGTTTTGCTCATGACAAATACCCCGTCTCCTCTATTTGTAACTACGGATTCTTCCAGGTAAAGATACATATCCAGTATTCATTTTTCTGAAAGAAATATCTCCTAAAAATTCAAATTTATCCGTATTTTTTTCACTTGAATTAACAAATAGATCAAGTGAAAAATGTATCAAGACGCACGTTGTATAGCAACGATCAGTAAGCTTACCTTACTGGCCATTGTCAGTGTGTTCAATCCTAATTGGATCTCTCACTATTGATGCTTTGATACCAAACTATACCATGTAACATGCATAATTAACAGTGTAATTTCTTTTTGGTTCTTTCTACATAACAATGATTTTTTTTCCATTTAAAGTTAACAATGAACAAACGAACAAAATATCTCCTACCCACCATCTGAATCTGTTGACTCTAACATTGAAACGAATTCACTATTCTTATCGTTTCATAGAAATTCAAATTGATCCGTGAATTTATTTCACAGATAATTTCACAGACAATACCAGGTAGAGGAATTGATAATGGTATGAAAAGTGTCCATTTCCAAAATTGAGGAAGGAGAAACACTATAAGAGGCAAATGAAAATGCAGAATATTTGAATTTCTTGGAGAAATCAGTTTATGGCCCGAAGTCGTCCATTCCCTTAACTAAGGGTTTGCCCAATGGCTTGCACAAAACATTTTAATGGCATATGGAGATATTATTTTTCGTTAGTGATTTGATCTCATTTTCGAAATCGGCAACTTTCAATTTATAAGCTTTCACCTCAGTTATTGATTGTCTGAAGAGAGTTCTTTGAGAATGTTTTCAGGCATTTTGTCCTCCTCCTCCGTAAAATACTTCGCAAAAATCCAAATATTACGTAAATGATAACTCGCTGCTCAAAATTCAAACATTGTCACGTGAGGAGATTTTTCGAGGATGCGTAGTTTATTCACTCACTTCTGAAGAGTCCCACGTCTGGGATAAGTCGCGATAAAAAAAAAAAAGAAAGAAAAAACAAAATCTGTACAATATACACAGGCGCTATTGAAGATATGTTCACCACCCCCCCAGGATAGACAAAAGCCAGATGCCCACTCGCCGAGGAGGAAACTATTTCCATTTGCTGTAGTTAACAAGTTGTAGGAAATCGGCTGTTAAGCTTCGAAATTTCCGACTGATTTAGAAAGATGGTTCACAGAAAAAAAGAAAGCTAGTCTGATTTTTCTATTTTTTTCTGTCTTCTTGAAAATCTGAGAGAAAAGCTGGTGTAATTTTCCACCTGGTCTGAAAAGACATTTTTGTTTTTTCAACTCTGTCGGAAAAGTTGAACTTCCTGATTACTTTGATAACTCTCTGCAATGCATATCAATTCTGAGGTATAAATTGTTCAATATACATACATATATATCTGGCGGACCAAATACGTCGATTTCTTAAGTATATATTGTAGCGTTGAAAGAGACGAAAAAGACGAAGAATAAACGAGGTGAGAATTTTGGTTGAAAACAGTTATGTGGCCATTACATTACCGGCAGCTGTATAGTACAGTAGTAAGTGCATCGCTACACACACACACACACACATATATATATATATATATATATATATATATATATATATATATATCATTGTGTCATTCACAGACAGCTGCTTCGATGTATTACATGTGGCTATAGACTTTCCATTATCCCATCCAGTGCTGCGAGGCAGAATTGAAACCTTCACTTCAGACCTGGAGGCGGATATCTTATGATATACTACGGAACTGGACCGTCAGTAGGGCTGAATTTAAGCGATATATCCATTTACACAGAAAGTCCTCATCCACCAGAGTTCTTTATTCCTATGGAAGAGCATTGCGTAAGTTTACAATGGATCAGTTACCTCACTTAAAGAGTGCTCAACCCTGAATAAAGGAGCATTAATTATTGTGTCATCTACAGACAGCTGTTTCGATGTATTACATCTCTTCAATATATATATATATGTAAACTTTACACTTCAGCTGTAAAGAGAATTTCAGTTTAATAATCTCGTGATTTCAATATTTTGCTCTTTGACTTGGGCCAGTCAAACAACACTCCTATTTCCGCCCTGTCCAACACAGATTATCACTTATCCATTAAATGCATCACCTCTCGATCCTTTAATAGAAATAACAAAAACCCTCTTTTTTCCAAGAAATGGCTGAACAACCCAAACAACCAAGGAGACAGGGGGGCAAATACCCCTTGACCCCGCCTCTCACAAACCCATCTCATTTCAAACCAAATGTTACCCTCTTTTACACAGATGCAAACACCTCATTTGGTCTGTTTCTATAAGTCAGAGATAATTATGGTGGAAAATGAAATGGCGTTAAAATGCCGACGTTGCTCAAAATTTCTATTAGCAAACATAACTCAATAACTCACGTTTAGATATACTGAAAATACCTACCTTAGATATCTTATTCACATAGCCACCTTAGAGAACAACCAAGTAAACATAATCTTTGTAGACTTGGGAAACTGAGTAAACCCAAAATAATTAAATCAACAACTAAGGGGAACTATAATTCTGAGAAACAGATTTAAGTGAGACTAAAACACTCTCAGAGAGGAAAAATACCACAAAAGTTATTAATGGATCAACCTGATTTTGATAATGAAAATATCCATACCATACCCTCCTAATTCATAATTTATAGCTACCAACAAACATAGTATCTCCACTAAATAAAACAAAAACACAACAAACAAAGAACAACCTTTAAACAAAAGCATACATAAATAGAATGAAAAGGCGATCCTACCACCTCGAAAAATAGCTTCCCCTGCAAAAAAAATTAAAATGTCCAGGATAAGAATCTAAAATAAACCGAATTATTCGCTTGAAGAAGCCCCGAAAGGTCGGAAACATGAATGTGTTTGTGTAATCCTTACCCTGCTATATATATATATATATATATATATATATATATATATATATATATATATATATATATATATATATATTCATTGAGTAAAAGTGAATTATCTCAGATATATAATTGTAGAATTTAACTAGAAATACGATGTCTCTTTGAAAATCTTATATAGTGAAACAAAGGTTATCTAATGTTTGAAAAAGCATCAAATTCAATTTACACCACATGATTCCTTTCCTTGTCAATCTTCGTATTATAATTGCTGAAATGTCCGTGTGTGTTTCAGTCAAACTCAGGAACCACATATTTCCCATTAAATTTCCTGTATCCTCCCCAGACATGCTTTAACGAGTTGATTTTTAGAAATCCAAAGAATTATAGTAATAGTGTGGGATGTGTATTCGCCTTCACCTCGATAATTATGATTGGGTTTCCATCTATCTATCTATCTATCTATCTATCTATCTATCTATCTAACACTACATGCTTGATTCTGTAACGAAATCGGCACAATATAGCCTTAGATATTGAATGGAGATACACCTAAAGAAGAAAAACAGTTTTGATCGCTTATTTGAGCCAAAGACCCCATTTTGACCATCAACAGAAACCAGCTGAGGATCTGTGGTACTGAACTTTTACTGAGGATCACCCTTACATTTCAGGGAAATCCGACGCCTGCTGCTGCTGCTACTATGAGAAGAAGCTTACATTTTGCTTGTACACTTTCTCTCTCTTCCTCTTTCTTTCTCTTTCTCTCTCTTTCTCAAACAGAAAACCTCATCCCAGTGAAAGCCTTTTCACTTTGATGTGAGTGATAATTTCTTCCTTTCGTACCTTGGCACTTGTTTTATTTTTAAATTTTCACCTGCCTCACTTCAGTTCACTACCTCTGAATGCATATAGATAGCAACAACTTACACAACGAATACATAGACACTTGTTTTCAACTCAGCAATCTACAAAGACACGATGAAATAAAATTGACACCTATTTTCAAACAAGTGTCTTCATACAGATCCACAAAACAAGTATACAGACACTTATTTTTGATTCAACAATCCACGAAGACATGTCAAAATCAAATAGACATCTATTTTCACACAAATGCTTTCACTCTACAAACTTTTAGAAGCCTGCAAAACTCTGAGTGTCGGTACATGATAGCATACCGCAAAAACCATATGACACAACCATGTAAAATTTTTGATTATTTCAGCTAGATACACTTGCTGCTGAAAAACTGCTTATTCGCAGAGCAAGTGTGGACTTTCGCTCATGGAGAGGAGGGGAGAGTAAGACAGGGGACAGTGGGTACTTTGGTATCATTCATAGAGAAGGGTTAAGTGCATGGAAAAATGACTTTGCTTATTTCCTGTTGAGTGTACACACACGGACATTTTTAAAGAAATTGAGATAAAAAAAATTGTAAAGGTCACGAATATCACTTTTTAGAACAATATTGAATTCAACACCAAAGGATTTCAATCTATCTATCTTTCTATCTATCTATCCATCTGTTTATATCTATCAATCTATCTCAGTCTGTCCGTCTATCTATCTATCTATCTATCTATGTATCTCTCTATATATATCCCAGTCCTATTCATATCTATCCATCTCAGAATCGTTCATATCTATCTATCTATCTATCTATCTATCTATCTATCTATTTTATCAATTCTTTCTATTTTTTTCGATTGCCCCTAGGGCTTAGGGGGATATTCAGTCTAGCCTAAACAATTCATGCTGAATCGAAAATCTAAAACAAGTGCTTCGTAGGTTTCCTGGACATTTTCAAATGGACATGTAAGAGACTGACTTGTCTTTGAGGATCTCGTAAGACCTTTTTGAACCAGCTATTCTTGTATCCTTTTAGTTTTTCAGCATGGAGTTCCCTCCCCCATGAATAGCGTTTTGTTTTTAGACGTAGTCCACAATCTAAACAATTGAAGAATACTTCATTATGCCAAAAATATTTCACTTTCAGGCATTGGATATATCACATCTCTTATCTTCTATTCTGGATTATCCAACTTGCTTGGATTAAAAAACATGAAACAAATCTTCTTTGGTAAAATGTTTTGGATGCATTCTCTTGGTTCAACACTTAACTGTGGATAACGGAAATTTCCTTCACGAC
Organism: Thysanoteuthis rhombus; assembly: GCA_963457665.1. Classification (NCBI taxonomy): domain Eukaryota; kingdom Metazoa; phylum Mollusca; class Cephalopoda; order Oegopsida; family Thysanoteuthidae; genus Thysanoteuthis; species Thysanoteuthis major. Next base: position 35,115,708 of record OY735242.1, on the reverse strand, counting down.
AGTTCAGTGGCCAACTCACCTTTCATTGCGATTGATGGTGAGTTAGACCTTTTATCGTGCAATATATCATCTTGCAATGGACAAGGACTTTTTTGAAATGGATAACTATTACACTTGCAACCCTCTACAGTTAATGCGTTAAAAATCCAAAATGGCCGTGACATTTTATTGGATTAAAGTTGAGAGGTCGATTTGGCCAAAAGTTGATGCATTTTTGGACCTATCATAAAGGAGTTGTTCTCTGAAAAAAGATGATTTTTTGTCCGAATAAATTGCAGGGAATCCTCTACAACTTTGAAAGAGTCTTTAATATTCAAACTTCCGTTCAGGCAATCAAATAAGTCACTTCTTTTGATCTTGTTGACACACTATTCGGGCTGATCAATTATTTAGCTTTCATCAGGTGTATAATGCTAGAAAAAAAAAAGGGCAAACCTAGCAATTAAAAAAAATCTCCCCATAAGCCTTCTTTCTCCCATACGGAGAAACTGGACAAACCTGGGGAGGGGTCAGTTTCTCTGTATCTTTCAAGCTTTAGAACTTTTTTAAAAAGTTATCCTGCTATTGCAGGCAACTCTGATCACCGAATGATAGGGTGTTTGAATTTTGCAGTTGTATTGTCGTGTCGATTTCAGTCTCGCTTGAACAGACACACAGGTTTCTAGACTTTCAAAATTACTAAGTGCACAACATCTTGGCGCCCTTGGAAAATAGTGCCTGCTAAACAAATGTCTCAAAGTGACTATAGTATATCAAGCTGAAATATTAACCCTTGAGAAATCCTTAGAAGCGAAATATCATATAGGAATACTAGAAAAACTCTTTAAAATGAGATTAGCCAATCATACATCATCCTTTACAAACGATGAAGACAAAAACGATACATCACTATGCATACATCACTGGGACCTAACAGACAGCAATCTCACATCCACGGTAAAATGGAAAGTATTAAAACAAACACATATATGCCAGAACACTGAAACCCATGTTACCTATGCCTAAATAAGAAATTAAAGATTCTCACCTTCATTAAATAACAGACTTACTAAATAGAAAAAATGAGGTTGCTGTAAAAAAAACAAAAACAACACAATTTAATACCCTCACAATTCTCATGATTATCTCAGATGTATAGATGCAAACTCACCAAGAATAGGGGCAGATAAAAGTAGGAAGATGTACTTCCTGAGAAGACACGTACTTCAAAGAGCCAATGGATTAACAGCACAACGGTAAAAAAAGTATCTGAAACACTAAAGTAATTTATAACAACTAGCTAAGAATCCATTTCCCCTTATGGAATACAAAATACAAACAGTGATCAACTACTAAGCAAGGAAAAGAAAGAAGACATATAAAAAAAATAAGATAAAGGTTTTCCACCTTGAAAAATAGCCCCAACCAATAACATCTTAAATAGGGATCCAAATAAATCGAATCATTTTCCTGAGGAAGCCCGAAAAGGGAAGAAACATTAACGTTTTTTTTTCCAGAAAATCCATTGTTTCATCATTTATGGATGTATATATCCATGTATTTGGACTTCACCCAGCTCTAAGCGTCCGGAGTAGAAACTTCAAGTTTGCAGGGGAGGGTTCATTTTACAATATAGTTTTATGCCAAATTTACATGATAAAAATGTGTATATTTGGGCGGCAGTGATTTCTTATTTCTCTTGAAATATTAGTTTCGCTTTTGTTTTGAAGAATTCAAGCGTGATACCCGGGAATTTGTTACGTGGAGTTGAATTACAATGGAAGCCTATTTTTTTAATAAAATAAGTAAGATTTCAGTTTATTTTGCACTAATTGAATATAGTAACGTAACGTTTCTAGGGATAAATGTGAATGAATAAAGTCTGTTTCATTGTGAAGTTGAATTTTCAGCCCTCTGACTCCGTTAATGCAGCCTGTAATTGTGCTTTACATAGATATCAATACAGACGGAATCACTTGAACAGGAGTCACTTACGTTGACCAAGTTTTGGAGGACAGTTTTCTAACAACGAAACCATATGCAATAACCTCATGTTGCTGAAATTTGGCAATTTCTCTTCTTGCCAATAATGGATTCGTTTTGATTCAGTTCTGTCATTTCAAGTGCTCTGTTTACACAGATATCATTGGATCTGTCTGTCTGTCTGTCTGTCTGTCTCTCACACACTCACACACACACGTAGGGACACACGTAGGGACACACGGAGAGACGCATGTACACACACAGACACACACAAAAATATTCACACATATATACACGAGGAAACGCCCAAATACATTCGCGCTCTAACACATACGCTCAGAGACGCTCTCAAAGATATCCACAGATACACGTACACTCAACCCACTCATAAAAAGACCATCACACACACATACACACCCTAACACACACATACACGCACATAAACACAAGAGTCAAAGGAGGAAAAAAAATGTCCGATAACGAATGAGGGGAGTGAGGGGTGCCCAATATTTTAGTTGCTCCCCAAGGCCCATGTGGACATTATATTTCGCACCTTGTCATAAATCAAGGTCCAAGATAAACCTTGATTTGAATGAAGGAGCCTTTCCTTCTATTCAGAATTTTATCATCTATCCCCAGAAAAACAAACAAACAATTCCCTCCCTGTGTCTATCTTCAACTAGATGGGGGTCAAACAACACTTGACTAAACTTTTCGGATTCTTTATGGTTCTATTTTCTTTTCTTTGTCATTCCGGAAGTTCAGCAGTTTTGTACTGATAACAATTTACCATAACACGTGACCAAGGCCATAAGTGCCGGCGATTGGGTTGTCGTTGGCTATTTTAAGACCAAATTTGACGCATCTGTTCTGTTAGAGAAGCATTTTACCATTAACTTTTCGGTCAGGGCATTTCAACTTCGTCGCACTAGTATTCAAAGTAAACTCTCATAGCATTCAAGTCAAGCTTTAGGCCAACTGGCTTATCCGCCGTGTTAAAACGGGATGCCGGTTTAAAAAGGAGTTTCAAATGAAATAACGGATTTATAATTATTCTGTCGGATTACTTGTCCCTTTCTTTATAATACAATTGTCAGTGTTGCGAGACAGGAAGAAAAGATACAAACAGGGAATGAACAAGACGAGATTTGATTACAGAACAGTTATTCGAGTATCCGGCTTACCAGCTTGCTCCTTAGCTCAGATGGTAGGAACAGCATCGCGTTGAGACGGCGTCTGGTTGGATGCAGGTTCGATTCTTGTAGCAATTCATTTCTTGATTGTTCATTTACGATATATAGGCCAACTGGCATATTCACTGTGTAAACTCAGGATATCATTTCAAATGAAAGAACGCATTTATAATTATTCTGTCGAATTATATATCCATTTCTTTATAGTTACAATGGATCCTATAGTAAAGTTGGTAATTAATGATATCGTGTAACTGTGAATTATTAGTAATTTTATTTTTAATTCATCAGTTGCCGGATTATCAGTTTATTTTTTTAAAACACTTCTTGCTCTTTCACAACGAAATTCACCCTCAGCCCAATAGAAATTGCCTCCTTGTGGGCGTACCCCTTACGTTAAGAATCACTTGTTAGGTCTCTTTTGGGTTCTTAGCTACCATGAAAGGAAGATGGTCTCTATTGTTAAGTTTCACACCATTGTTCTCTCGATGTTAAAAACGGCGCACAAATAAGAATAACGAAGAGAATCCGTGGAAGAAAAATAGAATTGGAAGCAAAAATCATATTGTTATTGCTGTGAATAAGTTGAATCGTTAAATTCTTTCTATTTGAGCGCCGTTTTTAACATCGAGTGTGCAATCGTGTGAAACTTTACGAACAGGGCCACCTTCCCTACATTATACGAGGATCTTGTATGAATATTTTTCCTAGACTGCTGTGGGATTTAAACGTTCAGGGGCCGAGCAAAATACACACTGATCAAAACCCCAAAGGTTAAGATGAACGCGAACAAAATCTCCATACTTGAAGCGCTAAACAGGATTAAACTGGTAAACGGAATGAAGGTCCTAGGAAGAAAAGTCACGGACGAAAAGTCACAATGTCACGTTATCTTGCGATAAAAAACATCGTGAGACAAAAAGTCATAACTTTGGTTTCTGGACAGGAGAAAAAGTCACAGAAATTATTTTTTTTAATAAGTAACATTTCAATCAATTTAGTGATGACATAAGCAATATTTCAATTTATTTAGTAATGAAATAAGTGATATCAATTTATTTAGTAATGACATAAGTAATATTTCAATTTATTTAGTAATGAAATAAGTGATATCAATTTATTTAGTAATGACATAAGCAATATTTCAATTTATTTAGTAATGAAATAAGTGATATCAATTTATTTAGTAATGACATAAGTAATATTTTCATCAAAAATCTAAAATCAATGAACCGTATCAGGCCGTATGAAGCTTTTCACGAACGCTTTTGTGAAAAGGAGATGAACGCTGACAGGTCTATAAATGCCAAAATCATTTTCGTTCAGGCCAAATTCGGTTAGGTTCGTAGAGAAAGGAAGAAGAGAGAGGGAGAGAGAGGGAGAGAGAGAAAGAGGGTGGTTTAAAAAGAGGAATATATCCTCTTTTTACGTCACACTCCATCATAGTATACGTTTTTTATCAACTATCGATGTAGCAGAGTAGCCCCATAGTGAGGAATAAGTAAATATATGGACCGATGGAACAACAAAAAGATATCTAATTTCTAATTGATTAGTAATTTCTTTAAAAAAAGAAAGAATAAAAACTGTTTTGATAGTGTATTCATCGATAATTAGAACAAGTGTGAAGGATCATATATATATTCTGGAATAGCTTTAACTCGAAATAGCATCACGCGGATAATGTGAGTGATTTGATTATTTGTATTGAATTAGAAACAATAAAATGACAAAGGTTAAGTAAGTAATGTCTACAAGCGTATCGTTAGAACGAAAAAGTAATTGCAAACGGATTCAGAGTTAAGAGAACTGGAACAGTATCCAACGAACTCCACCAGGGTCTCTCTCTCTCTCTCTCTCTCTCTCTCTCTCTCTCTCTCTCTCTCCCCCTGGGCTTTGGGGACGTCCTCAAGTCGAGGAATAAGAGAATTATAAACTAAAATCGAGTGTCCATACATTTTTACCGTGATCCAAGGTCCTACACAATCACAAGATAACAACGAGATCACGACCTAATGATGGTAGAATACACCACACAACACTTAGTGACCACTGTCTCCATCACTGTCTCCATCAACGGCCATGGAACATCTCTAGTTCCAAGAATACATAAGACGTTCATACGAGATATGCATCCGAGCAGTTGCGTCACCAGTGGGGAGGGGGCTAGGGGGCGGGCTAAAAAATCCTTAATTTATCATCGAGATAGAAAGAGAGAAAGGGAAGAAAGCGAGAGTAAAAAAAAGAAAGCAGATATTTTTTGTTTTATTTTTGATGCAGGGATTACTTTTTCTGTTTTGGGAGTTTTAACGCAGATTAACTTGAAAGATCATTTGGAAACAATTAGTTCTATTACAGAAACCAAATGAACACAGATGTTGCCAAATCCTGTCAAAGATTGTATAGTTAACGTCGCAGGTTTTGAATAGAGTCTGTTGTTCTTCCTGTCTTGAAAAACGGAATTTCCCAGAGATGTATTTTCGTGTGGTTGGAGACGAAGTCATACCCCTTCTATCAGTAAACAATGGTTCAGTCGGAGGCGCCTTTTCTTTGTCCACTATCTCTCTCTCTCCGTCTCTCTCTTTTGTTCCCTCTATCTCTTTCCCCAACTCACTCACTATCGCTCTCTCTGCATCTCTCCCCACTCTCGCTTCCTCGTCTCCCCCTCCCTTTCCCTCTCTCATCTTCTTTTTCTCTCCTCCCCTCTTTCTCTCTATCACTTTCTGTTTTGTTTCCTCTCTCCCCGTCTCTCTTTCCACGCCTCTCTCCGTCTCTCCGTCTCTCTCTTTTATACCCTCTCTCTTCCCTTTATCTTCTCTTTCTCCGTCTCTCTCCGTCTCTCCGTCTCTCTCTCTTCCTCTTTCTTTTGTTCCCTCTGTCTCTTCCCCTCTCTCTCTCTCTGCCCTTCTCCCCTCTCTCACTTCCTCTTCTCTCCCCCTCTCTTTCCCTCTCTCATCTTCCCTCTCCCATGTCCCCTCTTTCTCTCTATCCCTTTTTCTTTTATTTCCACTCTCTCCGTCTCTCTTCCCTTTATCTTCTCTTTCTATGTCTCTCTCCGTCTCTCTCTCTCTTTTGTTCCCTCTATCTCTTCCCCCCCTCTCTCTCTCTCTGTGCCCTTCTCCCCTCTCTCACTTCCTCTTCTCTCCCCCTCTCTTTCCCTCTCTCATCTTCTCTCTCCCATGTCCCCTCTTTCTCTCTACCACTTACTCTTTTGTTCCCTCTCTCTCTCTCTCCGTCCTTTTTCCCTTCATCCTCTCACTCTCCGTCTCTGTCTGTCTGTCTCTCTCTCTTTTGCTCCCTTTCGTTCTCCCCCCTCCCCTTTACAGATCTACTTGAATTTCATCCATCTGATCTGGATTGTGAGTCTCTATCTCCATCTTTCACAGGTCAAAACAATACAAAATACGTCACCTTTTTCGGAGTTGTATCCTGCTTATTGTCGTAGGTTGGAAATAGTTTATCGCAGTCCAAATATTTTCAGGAGCAGGGTTTCCGTTTTGGCCATTTTATGGCCAAATTTGACTTTTTTCGGAGGAATTTGGCCACGAACTTTCCGATTTGGCAATATTTTTGGCCATTTTTGATGAACAAAAATATAAAACCAACTGATGATAAAATGAAACCGCATCTAAAACTGAACGTCCACATCATAATTGTAATTATTTTTGCACATGTTTCGTTGTACCCGGACAGGTAAAAATGGCACGGTGAAAAGAGAACAGGTAAAAATGGCACAGTGAAAAGAGAATAGGTAAAAATGGCACAGGTTGAAAAGGCACAGATTTAAAACAAGAAAAATGGCACGAGTAAAATGAATAGCACATTCACATTATATACACAAACATATATAAGCACGTATACATGTATGTATATACTGATACACACACATATATACGTGTGCACGCATAAATATATAAATACGTATACATGAATACTCAAATGCACACATATATGTATACACACATATATACTCAACGCATTTATATACGCATATATGATGATAACAATACGAAATTATAAGTTATATTAGACTTATTTCACGACTATAAGATTCTGGTGAAAGTCCCCCCCTCTCTCTCTCTCTCTTTCTATATATATATATATATATATATATATATATATATATATATATATATATATATATAATAAATGCATCATATTACTTGGAAACTTTATTTGAAATGACCTCCCGTTTGGACACGGTGAATATATATCATTTGGCCTAGACAGCGTGAATAGAATAAACAATCAAATAAAATGGGGCTGCTGTTTTGAATTGTTTGTTCTATTTAGGTTGTTTAGGCCAAATTTTCACCCCTGCCTATTCAAACAAATGTAACTTAGGACTGATTCAAACATTCATGCCATGTATCATTTCAAAGTTTAATAAATGATACGAATAACTGAATAGTTTTTTAGTTCAAATCATGCATATTCCTTTATTGATCATACCGATTGAATGCAATTTGCATATTACACAATACTATCAGATGTGGAGTAAACAGTAAAAAATAGCATTTTGTTACATTTCTTTGAAAACTCTCTATGAACAAAACGAAGCTTATAATGCAATGAATATGCTCAAAATTTTTCAAGCAAATAACCCTAATACCTTATGAGTTATTGACCAATCTCTGGTGCCATAAGCCTATCACTCTGTGGCCTTGATACAATACATCAGTCTTCATAGAAACATTTGCTTTCAATAAACATTTTCTCTCCCTTATTTCTATTATTATTCGGGCTATCCTCACCTTGGTTGTTTTTTCGTACAACGTTTGCAGTAATGGTTATAGAATCAGACAGAATTACTGCAAGTAATCTGATGGTTCTAGGTTCAATCCCAGTGTGAGACGATAATAATACTACTAATACTTAGACGGGAGTGCGGTCAATATACCCCCGTCGGTTAAATAAAGGGTTTGGTTCGTTACTTCCCCACACCTACCAGATGATACCTGATGAAGGCCGTAGAGTACAACAGCTGAAACGTTGTAGGAAAAACAACCAAGATAAGGATGGTCTGAATAATAATAGAAATAATAATAATACCTCATCTTAAAAATTCAGATATAAAATTCTCTCCCATTTCCTACTCGTGCAGAGGAATCAGTTCTGGCAACAGTAAAAAATATTTTCGCGCTAGTTTTACCGCTGAAAAGCACCAGATAAAGCTAGAATGGTCCTAAATAGCCAAAACAACAGCCAAATGATGCCAAAATGGTCAAAATATGGTGGAAAAGTGTACAGAAACACAGCAAGGAGATGCATAATTGGCAACCACCCTGAGATAATGAGGTTATCATCCCTGACTGATGAGATAGAATGTAGATTAAAAAAATAATGAGTTGTTTTTTTTCAATGATAAAATGAGACACTTTCTCGGTTATTGTTCACAGTTGACACCCCTAACTTTTCTCTGACTCTTGATATAATTCCTGGTAGAGGAAGGGATTTCATTGTTCATAATTTAATCGACCATGGAATGGCAAGTATTCTAATACATTCTTCGGATTTGTTTCTTTTGTTATGGTTATAGCAATCAATATGTCGCGGTTCCTGTAGGAACAATTTTAAAGAGAAAGTCATTAAAAGGTTAAAAAACTTTATTTCAAAATATATAAATGTGTGTGTGTGTGTGTGTGTGTGTGTGTGTGTGTGTGTGTGTGTAATATGAATCAGGTAGTGTACTCTATTGCTGATGTTTAATTCGTGAAATTACTACAAAAGAAAGATGCCTACATACTCATGAAAAATCAGATACAGGACTTCATAAATAACTCCACCACTGAACTAATTAAACCCACGACATCACACAGAGGGAAAATAAGCAAGAATATACTTGGAGACATAAACTACAACATTAAGCAACAAATAAACCAATGGATGAACTCAAATAAGACCATTACCTGGTTTAGCAGCATAAAACAAAAAAATATCCGTGCATTTGTACGATTCGACATTGTGAACTCCTACGCCTACATCTACAAAGGAATCTTCGAGGAAGCCAAGGAATTCGTAAATCACTTATAAAGATATAGAATTAATCTATCGTAGACGGACGGTACTGTTCAATAACCAATAACAATGCACCAGAAGAAGACAACGTCTGCGATTTTGATGTTTCTATGGGTAGTCTCGACTCAGCCGAAATGTCAGACCAGATCAGATTGTATATTTTGTATAACCTCACCAGAAAACTAAACTCTATAAAATGTAGGACTCAACCAGCATAACAGCCAACTAATTGTGAAGATAGCAACGCACAAAAATGCACTAAATTGAAAAAGAAGAAATCATTAAAGAGATGAAAAAAATAAACAATAAAGTTGAAATTGAGGCCAACGTAAAAATTCTACATTTATTAGATGTTACTTTTAATCTAAATAATAACATTGATAAACCATATTGAAGAGAAAATTCTTTAATAACATGTATTAACACAAGATCTAATCACCAATCGTGAAAAAAAAGTCCCCGAATCAACAGAATCTATGGCTAATATATAACTCCACAAACGAAGCAATATTCAACGATGTTAAAAATGAATACACTAAAGCCTTAAAAGGCAGCGGTTTAAATGAAACTAGCTTTAAATATAATAAAAAAAGTAAAATCCAATAGAGTAGTGCATAGCAACTGCTGAAAAGCAGAGGTAAGAAAATCATTTGGTATAGACTGCCATTCAACCTACAAGTAAAAAACAACTCAAGAAAAATATTCCTCCGACTGATAAAAAACACTTTGCCCCGAGCAAACCCACTGAGTAAGATATTTAATAAGAACAAACTGAAAATTAGCTATAGTTGTACGGATAATTTTAATAAGTCTATAAAAAACATAACAATAAAGTAATTAGAATTAATACTATTCGAGAGAGTATGAATAAACCAGATTGCTAATGTACAAACAGAAACAGGACGCCCTTTGCAAAACAAATGTCTTAAATCGAATATTGTACTTCAAGCTGAGATATCAAGCAGAAAAAAAAAAAAAAACTTAGAAGTGGAATATTACATAGAGATATCTGAAACAGCCCTAAAAACCAAGATACGTCAACCGTGTATCAACATTTACAAACGAAAATACAAAAAACGGCACCCCACTGTCGACATATTATTGGGGGATAACCGATAACAACCTCAAAGCTACATTAAAATGGAAAATATCAGAGCAGACTAGTATATGCCAAGACATTGAGATCCCATGTTATCTATGCCGAAATAAAAATTGGAATTAAATACTCTCCGAGAGGAAATACATCATGAAGTGCTGATGCTTTAACAACATACTGATAAGGAAAATGCCTAAAGCATCTACTGCTAATTTATGATTTATAACTACTCTACTACGTAAGATACGGAAACATAACAAGCAATGGCCAACCACTGAACAAGTGAGAAAAAGAAAAAAGGATATTAATAGAATAAGAGAAAGATCCTAGACTCTACAACCCCCCCCCCAAAAAAAACCCCTCCTAAATAGGAATAAAAAACAAATCGAATCATTCGCCTGAAGGAGCCCAAACCAGGCAGAAACATAAACGTGTTTGTGTAGCGAATCCTCCACTATATATGTGAAATCTCCGAATCAGCTAGATGGTAAACAACTGATGACCCCAACAAAAAATTACTTATAGTACCATAATAACAAAGTATGTTAAAACAGGGAGAAAATATTTTTTAACGTTTAGTGTTTGAAGTTGTAAATCTTTCTAGGCTACATATCGATATAGATAGACGGATAGGTATATAAGAGAACACCAATAAAATAGGTAACAAGCACGTGTATATGTATTGATGTATTAAATAGATATTTGTTTATAGAAATTGTTCAATACCATCAGTAGAACAGTTATAAAACAAGTAAAGATGTTTTAAATGGTTCAGTACAGACTGTGCATTCCGTTTCACTTAGAAAAGGATTTTCAATTTGAAAATCTTTTTTCCAAGAGGAACCATTTCCCAAGAGAAGCCATTTTATCTTATTTTTCAATTCGTGCAATTTTTACCAGTGCCATGTTTCCCTGAATTCGCCTGTGGGTGGGGATTGATGAGTCATCAAGGAAATTGACTTTGTTGCAGGAGTACTTCTAATGAAGTCTTATTTTTGGCAATTGGACATATTTTATTTTGCTATTTTAAAAATACTTTCTTTGTAGATGGTGTGATTCCCCTCGAGCCACCTGAATATTACATTTCATCTTTGTAATCTAAATATGATTTAATTTAATCCAAACAATGTTGTATGAATTATCACACCTTTGACTTGAATCAATCTTGGGGTGCAGAAACTAGTCTGACTTCTTGGGTGGTCGCCATAGCCGTTAAGAGCGCATATGTGACACTAGGGGGCCAGGAGTCCCCCGTGTCCTGAAAATTACTATGGCTGTTACTAAAAAAAATTACTATGGTTATTACCAGTAATTACTATTGTTATTACAAAAGGAGTTATCTGTGTTAAAAGGGATAATGTTTTTTTCGAGATATTATGGGAAGTTGAGTCACCTGTACTTTCTCAATCTAGTGTCATCTGTCAAGTCCTGGGGTTCAAAAACAAAGCCAGATATAAGGGCCAGTGTCTGGGGTTATGAAAGAAAGAGTAAAGCTTATGAAAGAAAAGTTATTTGCAGAGTCCTTGAGAGAGGGGGAGACTAATTTATGATCTTGGACAGACCTGCGTCGCGAGATGAATGAGGGTCAATGTTTGGGGTTTTCCGGAAAGGTCGAGATAACAGGAAAAAGAAAGAAAGGGAGTCAATTACAAAGAGATACAGTGTTGATACCAAGGGCTTAAATAGGAGGGATTTTCGTAACAAGCAAGCAGAGTAAAATTGGGTTTGGAGAAGAGAATCGTTGCCAGTCTCTCTCGTGTCAGCCGTCCGCCCTTAGTAACCATCAACCGCTGCAACCATTCAGTAGACTACCGTTCGTGACATGAGAGACCAGTCGTCAGTTTGACTTAGATGAAAATCGGCCTCCTCTCTTTTCAACTGCGAATAGGCATTTCCCGTCTCCAGAGATATTGATAATCAATATTCTATATAAAACATTTAAACGAAATTCCGTCTTGTTGCCTCCTTTTACCAACCCAGAACCACGGCTGGTTTAGTATAGTTTGTGGGGCCAGCACCATCAGCGAACCCCCACACATACACCCACAATAAAAGCGAATTATATCTCTATTTGCATTTACACGAGTAAATCTATCACTTTTAAAATTATCCTCTGTAATGTAAAAAATACGACGTATCGTGTATATCGGGTTAATCAAAGCCATAGAACGTTGTTGGTGGAAAAGTGCCCATAGGGAAATCTGTCCATCAAGAGATCGAACCCTGGAAAGGTACTCATCAGTACCATTTTTTATTATCTTTTCTTTTTTTTTTTTCACACACTGGCTATTTCGAATTTATTGAGGGAGAGAGTAAATAGCCCGAATTTTTGTGTAAAAAAATTATTAAATAAAAATAGAAAGAAATAAGAGAATAATGGGCAAATTATGTTTTGATGGGCTATTTTCCTGCCTTGATAAATTCATCGGCAGATTCCCTGATGAGTACTTTAAAGGGTTCGGTTCGTTACTTCCCAAAAATCTCCCAGATGTTACCTGACGAAGGCCGTAGAGTGCAACGACCGAAACGTTGTATGAAAAACAACAAAGATGAGGATAGTCCGAATAATGATGGAAACAATATTTATTATGTTATTTAAATAATTACTGATTTCTGATTTTGACGTAAGTACCAAATTCAGTCCTTTTCTAGATTTACTGAATTATGTAAATTCAGATTGTGTCTCTGTCAACTTATACTAAAACTAAAAATGAATTATTATTTGAAAAAAATATATTAAGAGACAACTTTTGACTAATTCAATTAAAAAAAAAACAAACATTTGCTGCGACTGTGACAGTGACTGAATTTGTAATGTCGAATCGGCAATATTGCCTGTTTGGCTAAGTTTTGACTTTTGGTTTTACAAGAAAAGTTGATAAATACATAGTTTTATTTTGATGCAAAGTTCATTTAATCAAAACAAAGATGAAAACAACTATTTTTACGGTCAAAGGTTTATGTAATCAAAGTGAAATCAAACCTTTTTTTTACAAAAAATAAGTAAATACTTAGTTTCAACTTTTTGCATAAAATGAATTAACACGTTGTTTTGATTCAATCAAAAGTTTATTTAATGAAAACGAGGAGGAAAACAATTGTTTTTCACGGTAAAAAGTCCATGTTCAGTGGAATCAAGCTTCATTTTACAGAAAAACAAGAGAATTTCGTCAATTATGCAATATCCCCGATTCAGTGGTGATTGAGGTAATGGCTCACTTGTGGGTCACGGCCCTCCTGTTGCCGATCCCTAGGAGTTATACATGATCAGCGTTGATCAGAGCTTTCTTTAATCTTGAAGCGAGTCAGTCAACGAAGCTGAGGTTTCTGACAAGTTAACAATGGCTGAGATTCGATCGAAGAAATTTAGTGTGAAAAGTAGAAATTGTTGTGATAGATGATATTGTCTATTACAAGATAATCCATTTCAGAATATCAATTCCGAGATAATTAATTTCCATTATTTCTATTATTATTCGGACTATCCTCATCTTGGTTGTTTTTCATACAATGTTTCGGCCATTGTACTCTAGGGCCTTCATCAGGTATCATCTGGTAGGTGTGGGGAAGTAACGAACCGAACCCTTTATTTAACAGACGGGGGTATATTGACCGCACTCCCCTCTTAGCATTAGTAGTATTATTATTGTCTCACACTGGGATTGAACCTAGAACCATCAGATTACTTGCAGTAATTTTGTCTGATTCTGTATCCACTACGCTATGTGTCCATAATAGAAATATTAATAATACCTCTTCTCAAAAATTCAGAGATATTCTAATTAATTTCTGTTGACCCATTGCAAGCGAACCATATTCATTATATTCGGTTGAAAGCAGTGAAAAGCTAGCAGGATATCTTTGGATAGATTGATGGTTTAAAATATTTCTATTCTCAAGCATCGTTTCCAGTCACATAAGTCTCTCTCTCTCTCTCTCTCTCCATCTCTCTTTGATTAGCTTGTGGGGTTTTCCTTTTGGGGGTTGTCTCACCAACTATACTAAGCCAGCCGTGGTTCTGGGTTAGTAAAAGAAGGCAACAAGACGGGATTTCGTTTATATGTTTTATATAGAATATTGATTATCAATATCTCTGGAGACGGGAAATGCCTATTCGCAGTTGAAAAGAGAGGAGGCCGATTATTATCTAAGTCAAAATGACAACTGCTCTCTCATGTCACGAACGGTAGTCTACTGAATGGTAGCAGCGGTTGATGGTTACTAGGGCGGACGGCTAACACGAGAGAGAGCCTGGCAGCGAGTCTCTTCTCCAAACCCAAATTTTACTCTGCTTGCTTGTAATGAAAATCTCTCTATTTAAGCCCTTGGTATCGACACTGTATCTCTTGTAATTGACTTCCCTTATCTCTCCCTCTCCTGCCATCTCGACTTTTCCGGAAAAAACCCAAACATTGACCCTCATTCATCTCGCGACGCAGGTCTGTTCAATATCATAAATTAGTCTTCCCCTCTCCCAAGGACTCTGCAAATAACTTTTCTTTCATAAGCTTTTATTCTCTCTCTCTAGACCCCAAATATTGGCCCTTATATCTGGCTTTGTTTTTGAACCCCAGGACTTGACAGATGACACTAGATTGAAAAAGTACAGATAACTCAACTTCCCATGACATGGTCATCGAATCGGGAACAAAACCTTTTTCCAAAAGCATTTGTTTTTGCAACCCATGACTTGACAGATGACACCAGATTGAAAAAGCACAGGTGACCCAACTTCCTATGACATCTCGAAAAACACATTATCCCCTTTAACACAGATAACTCCTTTTGTAATAACAATAGTAATTACTGGTAATAACCATAGTAATTTTTAGTAACAGCCATAGTTATTTTCAGGACACGGGGGACTCCTGGCCCCCTAGTGTCCCAAGCTTTTGAGAGAGGAAGAGAGTAAAACTGATGTCTTAACCGCGACGTAAAGAGACAAACAAACAAAAGTACACACAGACAAACAAACTTTGTATCTATGGTCTTTATATGTATTGATTACCTGCGGCTGACGGAAATTTCAGTCGTGACAGTTCCACGGCTAATTCAATTATTTTTTGTGTCATTGTGATCGATTGCAGCTCAATTTTATTTGTGAGTCTGGGCTTTTAACTTGTTTTGGATTACTTACAATGGATAACTTGTAATAAATCATCTATCTCTAGATAACGTGTGATGGATAGCTTGATATTATCTTGCATTAGGCGAAGGCCTTTATCTTGCAATAGACAATGGCTCTTGACTTGCAATTGATTACCTTGAAATAGACCAGGGCTTTTATCTTGCAATGGATAACTTTCACTCTTCACCACCTTTAACAGTTAAGGGGTAAATTGGATTTGATCAAAGCATCCTAGTTGCGTGAGAGATATGAGGAGGTGGAAAGAAAATCAGCTTTGATGGGCTTCGTGGACACTTCAGGACCCAACCTGATCAAATAAATTAAAGATTACACGTTTGTAAGGTTTGAGTCGGTCCCAAGAAAATCATTAAGTTACGTATGGTTAAAAATTATCAAGTAAAACATTGTCATTATTCTTCTTATTTTCTTATTCGTTATCATAAGCCTCCGGCAGATGTGTTTTTTTTTTCTATGTAAGTTTTGTCTCAGTTATACACTTGAACAGATCTTTTTGTGATTACGCTAAAAAGAAAAAATAACATTTGGAATATGAATATAAAAATATAATTAAAAAAATGACACAAATTACTATTCAAATACCATATCTCATTTTCTTGATAATGACCAAGGGTGGCCGGAAGATATAGAACTACCAACTTTACAACATTTTTTTTGAAAAAGTAAATAACATCAATGAAAGGTTTTGTAGGCAAACTAGAAAAATGACAAAAAATCAAATAGATAAAATATGTCCATTATTTTTAACAATGTTTGTTTAAATGAAAGATTGCTGGCTCGTTTCACTGTGTAATAACGGGAGGTCATTCCAAATAAGGTTTGAATATGATATAACGCAATTTATCATCACACTGTCGGATTATACATCCATTTCTCAAGAACATAACTGTCCAGGTTGAAAGAAACAAATGGAGCAGATATAGACCTTGAATAAACAAGATGGTAATTTGGAGTTGGAACAGTTATTTGGGCCTTTGCATTACCGACGGCTGTTTAGCTCAATGGTAAGAGCAAGGCTACGTTGAAGTGGCGACCCTATCGGTCGCAGGTCCGATTTCTCTAGCAGCCATATATATATATATATATATATATAAATTATAAATTGCGTTATATCACGTGGAAACTTATTTGAGATGATCTCCAGTCGCTACTCGGTTAATCTATCGGTCGATTTAGATAGTGTAAATAGAATAAACAATCAAAGAAAGGGTTGCTGCTCCAACGTAGTGATGCGCTTACCGTTGAGCTGAAGGCCTAAAAAACACTTTCACAACAAATTCTCATCTCCTTTATTCTTGGTCTATTCATCTCTTTCAACACGATTTATAATTCATTCCATCGGACCAAATATGGCCATTTCTTTATATATATATATATCATAATTAACGCTCCCTTATTCAGGGTTGAGCACTCTTTAAGTGAGGTAACCCGTTCATTATAAGCTTATGCAATGCTCTTCTAACTTAGGAATAGAGCACACTGGTGGATGGGGTATTATGTGTGAGTAAATATATCACTTAAATTCAACCTTATATATATATATAGTCCCCAATAAGATTCCAATGATTTTCAACATTTCGATTTGATAATTTCTGTGTTAATATTTACCTTTTCAAAATATCATTTCAATATTTTCAGGTGATTTAACCATGGATTTTTTTTTACAAATATTTCAAGATATTTTGAATTTATTAAAATGCTAGTAGGGATATCCGGCGTTGCCCGGGGGTAAACAACTGTAAATTTGATAACACAGAGAAGAAACGTGTTATTTGATATATTTCTCCTTGCACAACACAAACCACTGAAACGAAAAAGATGGTTAAATCGGGTGTATACGTGCGCATAATGGATGATATTTCATTACTTTTACATATTTGTTTCTCATATCGGTGTGGTATACCACGGACAGGCCCGTATTTACCCACGAGCAGTCCGGGCGTTTTAGTTGAATATTTGGAGAAAAAAATGAAATAGAAAGATTTTTGCTGAGAAGTTCTTTTCTACTTACAATTCGAATGGCCTTTGTTTCTTTAAGTAATTTGTCATTTTTGAAAACAATTAAATTCTTAGATTTTAGGAAGAGAGGGGGGAGGATGATCTTATTCACAATGTAATTACAAAGCTAAACTTGACATGGGAGTGTATTCAAATAATTGATTGAAGGGAACATTCAATTTGATGAAAACTTTATAAAATATAATTTCTTTTCTTGCGTTGTTATATTTGAAGTTATTTTCTCTGGAAAACGCCGAGTATACCAGCTAACACACACACACACACACACACACATATATATATATATATATATATATATATATATATATATATAGTGGAATCACGTTAATAAGACAAACTGTTATTATCTTGCAATGAACAACTTTGCAATGGGCGCGGGCTTTTATCATGCGATGGACATTGTCGTGATTGATGGCGACTTAATTCAATTTGTGAGTCTGGGCTTTTAACTTGTTTTGGATAACTTGCAATTAATAACTTGTAATAAATCATCTTGCACTAGATAACTTGTGATGGATAGCTTGAGATTATCTTGCATTCGGCGTGGGCTTTTATCATGCAATAGACAATGGCTCTTGCAATTGATTATCTTGCAATGGACAAGGGTTTTTGTCTTGCAATGGATAACTATCACTCTTCACCACCTTCCGCAGTTAAGACGTAATTGGATTTGATCAAACTTCCAGGTCACACTAAAAATATGAGTGGGTCGAATATGAACATTGGTGGGCTTTGTGGACACCTCAGGACCCAACCTGATCAAATGAATTGAAGATTACACACTTGCAAGGTTTGGGTCGGGCCTCAGAGAATCGATACCTCGGTCTTTGTCAAAAGTTATCAAATAAAACTCTGTCATTATTTTCTGATTTTACCACAAAGTTCTGGCAGGCGTGTTGTTTATCTTTCTTCAGTTATAAGTTGAAACCAGTGTTGATCTGGTGATATATATGTGTACATATATATCAGCTGTAGAATAGGAAAAGTACTGAAAAATGGTGCTTATATACTCATGATGGACCACAAACCAGGCTTTTTAAACAATGTCACTACTAGACTAATAAACCCCGCTAAATCCCAGATAGAAAATATTAGCAAGAATACGCTGGAAGACAAGAACTATAGCATCAAACAAGAACAACAGCTAAACTGATGGATAAATACAAATGAAGCCATTACCTGGTTTAGTAACATTAAACGAAAATTCCTGTGCATTTGTACAGTTTGATATAATGGATTTTTACTCTTCAATATCCAACGCAATCTTCGAAGAAGCCATAGAATTGGCGAATATCTACACCAACATTAGCAAAGATAAAATAGAAATAATCAAACAGTGTAGACAGACAGTGCTGATCAATGACCCAAAAGAATGGACAAGAAAACAGGCCTTTACGGCTTTGATGTTTCAATAGGAATTCTTAGTTCAGTACGGATTCAGGACTCGGACAAAGAACCGAAACGAACTTTGAATCCGATGAAAAGGTGAAATCCAACAGAATAAAACACAGCACCAAAAAGGTAGAGGTGGTAAAAGTAACCGATATACAACACCATTCACTCTACAGGCAAAAACCAATATAGGGAAAATCTTTCTCCTATTTATAGAAAAGCACCCCTGTAAATATTATGAACAAATACTGACTCAAAATTAGTTATAATTGTATAGATACCCTTCGAAGAATCATTTCGAAACATAGCGATGGAGTGAAATATTTCTAGTAGAGAAATTTGATTAAACCAGACTATACTTGTGCAAATCAACGGTTGCTTCTTGCAAAACAAATTTCTCAAATCGATATTGAATATCATGCTGAAATATCAACTCTACAGGAAGATTATTATTATTATTATTATTATTATACCCCCGGCCACTTTAAGAACAACTAATCACCTTTTCATAAGTATTACAGACACATAGATACAAACCCACCAAAAACATTTAAAAAAAATAATTGAGAATAAACAACAAAAGTCAAGTAAAAGTGAACCCTAACACCGACGGGCAGATAAAAGTAGGAAAAGTAGGAAAAGGATACTGAAGATGCATAAGACAAAAAGCTGATGAATTAACAACACACTGATAAAGAAAATGTCTGAAACTTTCCAAGTAATTTATAACAACCGGACAAGAACCCACTTCTATAGAATATAAAATACAGTGATCAACAACTAAATAAGGAGGAGAAAAAAAAATGTATAAATAGAATAAGACGAAGTTTTTCCATCAAGAAAAATAGATTGCCCCAATAACGCCCTAAATAGAGATCCAAATGAATCGAATAATTTGCCTGAAGAAGCCCCAAAAGGGTAGAAACATAAACTCTATTTCGTCATATCTTGACTTACTGTTTAATATTGAATGTATCGAGCACTTGATGAAATAAACCCACCACACATCGGATATTGTACTATTAAGTTGTACTTTGATATATATATATATGTATATGTATGGACTATTTACTTATAAGGATAAATAAACCTTACCACCAAACACTTCACTCCCGAGTCTGTCTCACTCTCTACAGTACACATGATATATATATATATATATATATATATATATATATATATATATATATATATATTCTATCATGGTAAGAGGCATAGAGTAGGTATTTATTATTATGCCATCATATCAATCACGATTTTTGTTGGTTTATTTCGTCTTGTTATTGTGCTTGTTTATGTATATTCTTACATTTATGATTACCTATATTTTATCTTATATATATGTTTGTTTATGGTTGTTTATTTCATGGTTCATTTGGTTATTGTAGCCTTTCGAATAATTATGTGAGTGTTATAATTGGTTTGTAGTTAATTTTTCAGTTTGTGTTTTTTCTTCAAATTTTGAAATATAATTTTAACTTTTGCATCGATTTATTGCGTTTTTTTTATTTATACAAGTAGGGCGCATTTCCTTTTTCCTATAGGACACACACACACACACACATATATATATGATTGATACGTCTATACACAATATTATTTGTTCGTTTAGTATATATATACGATATTTTTATTTGTTATTCTTACGTATTATGTTACCTGGCACAGGTTTCTGGCCCAATCTTCGGGATCAAAGTGTAGTATCTGTTCCACAGCATAGACCGAGGAGTCGGTACTGACACTTGCCCGTTGAATGAGCCGGAGATTGTGTGCAGGGTATCAAAGACCGAGTGCGCCGGTCCAAATGTTGGCCAATGAGGTTACACTGAGGCTGCGTTTGCTAAGCGCATCGGGAGGCCTTTGGACTCGTCCTTAGGCACTCCCATCATTACTCGGCCCAGCTTTTGCAGGTAACTGCGTTGGCTGGAGCCAATTTTTGGCGGTAAGGTACTGTTTCTTCCCACGTTAAGCCCGACCTTGTGTCAGATATTGCTGTGGTGGGACAGTGATTAAATAGACTTACGTATTATGTTACGTTGTTGGTCGTGTTTCGTAATCGAATGTCAGTCATTAAAGTTGTTATTGCTGTAATTGTTTTTTTTCTCAGTTTTTTCTTTTAGCATGCACTAGTTTTGATGCCTACTTATTGTATTTCTCTTATTCAATCGCTGGTCGTTGCCTCGGTATGATATTATTACAACTTTTTCCTCTAGACAGAGCATGCATTTTCTTGCTCGCCCTCACATTTTTCTGGCCTTTTTCTTCGGGATCAAGGTGTAGTATCTGTTCCACGGCATAGACCGAGGCGCAGCTACTGACACTTGCCCGATGAATGGGCCGGAGATTGTGTTGTGGTTGCATCAAAGACCGAGTGCGCCGGTGCAAAGCGTTAGCCAATGCAGTTTTACTGAGGCTGCGCTTTGCCACGGCCATTGGAGGCCTTTGGACTCGTCCTTGGGCTCTCCTATTATTACACAGCCCAGCTGCGGGGCCTTAATGGAGCAGGTCCCCTGGTGGACGCTTTCGTGACGGAAATTGCTGTAGCTTCTACGGTCGCTTGGCAATCGAAGTCGCGTCGGCTGGAGCCATTTTTGGAAGGGTGTCTCCTATTTTCCCCACGTTAAGCCCGACCTTGTGTCAAATATTGCTGTGGTAGGACAGTGATAAAATAGATTTTCTTGTTACGTTGTTATATGGTGCACTTTGTGTTTTTATCTTCCATTAGATTGTGAGTATTCTTTTCCTTTCTAGTTGCTTCTCGATAATGCTGTTTGGTTTTTATAATTTTTGCTACTAAATGATCGTTCGTGGTTTGTAAATCTATCTTTCCTGGTTGCCTTTGCCGCTGGTTAGCTCTCGTTTGGATCTTTATTGATTTTGATCATGGCAACATGTGTTGCGTTTTCTTTCGTACAATTTCATTATTATTGACATACATTTTTGATCCTACAGTTGCATTGTCAATGGTTGTTTATTTCCTGGTTTATTTGGTCATTCTTGCCTTTTGAATAATTTTTCTGTGTTGCTCGTGCAGCTTGAGTGGTCAACGGCCTGTCATCTCAGATGGACAATCCTTGATACATTGACACCAACTCTGTTCTAGCCAAAAGACTAGAGGTTTGAGTGTCAGCCAGATATACGATGATTCATTCCTGCCTTGGTAGGAAATCAAGCCCAACACGAACATGCTTGCTTGTTTAGTTTTATTTTGCGTTTTTGAAAGCTTTTTTTTTGTGTGGCCACTATATGTAACATCGTGTCCTGTCACCGGTGGTCACTTCACATTAGATGCCATCCAAGCTCACGTTGTGTATTTGTAGATCCGAAAAAGACTTCTGGCGTTGGCTCGAAGCGTCTTAACTTAGGGACCAGACGCCAGTTTTAGAGTTAGAAATAATAAGCTTTATGTCTGTGGATATAAACAGAAAGGACTTTCTGGAACTACAAGGCAATTAATGAAAATAAAAGAATGGCGGACTGTTCGATGGAAATTTAAGCTGATTCTGCGAATCACGGCCATAAAGTCTCGGAATTTAAGTCACGGAACTAAAGTCACAATGTTGGTGGCACGTTACGAAATCAACTATTAAGTCACAGGACTTCCAATCACAGACCTAAAAAATTTTTTTTAATGAAATCAATAATGTTTTAATTCAATTCGTATCGATTGAGTAATACAAGGTTTTTGATTGGTAAATTTGAATGAATTAAAATCGTTTTCTTGAATCGTTTTATTTCGCTTTGAAAGGAATTCTCGTAAAATTATTCGCTGCGGCTTCATGACCGGTTACATTAATTAGGTGGTACAGCTACATAGTGACTTAATGATCGGTTACTTTAAGTCGATGGCACAGATATATTGTTACTTTATGTCCGGTTACGTTAAGTCAGTGGCACAGTTATATTATGACTTTATGACCGGTTACGTTAAGTCAGTGGCACAGTTATATCATGACTTTATGACCGGTTACGTTAAGTCGGTGGCACAGTTATATTATGACTTTATGACCGGTTACGTTAAGTCGGTGGCACAGTTATATTATGACTTTATGACCGGTTACGTTAAGTCGGTGGCACAGTTATATTATGACTTTATGACCGGTTACGTTAAGTCGGTAGCACAGTTATATTATGACTTTATGGCCGGTTACGTTAAGTCGGTGGCACAGTTATATTATGATTTTATGACCGGTTACGTTAAGTCGGTGGCACAGTTATATTATGATTTTATGACCGGTTACGTTAAGTCGGTGGCACAGTTATATTATGACTTTATGGCCGGTTACGTTAAGTCGGTGGCACAGTTATATTATGACTTTATGACCGGTTACGTTAAGTCGGTGGCACAGTTATATTATGACTTTTTGACCGGTTATGTTAAGTCAGTGGCACAGTTATATTATGACTTTATGACCGGTTACGTTGAGTCGGTGGCACAGTTATATCATGACTTTATGACCGGTTACGTTAAGTCGGTGGCACAACTAAATTGTGACTTATTGACCTGGTTACATCAAGTAGGTGGCACAGATATGAGACTTGCAAGAATCACTAAGCTGAGGTGCTTCATCGGCTTCTCTACTCTATACCAGCACATGTCACACCGCTAAAGATTTTATTGACATCAGCCAATCTTTTAAAAAGAAACTTTGTTGTAAAAATTTCAAGCATCTGAGTTCTGAGCTTTAAAAATGCAAATTTTACCGTTTCTATGGTTTCGGTTTTGAAAAGTATGATGCATCGTCTGCCCGAATCTCCTGAGGGAAAAACGAATGAAAAAAAATCCATGAAATGACAAAAAAAAAGTTGTCAAGATTTTCAATACAGTACAAAATGGCTGTCCAATACTTACAAGCTATGGGAAATTTCAGTCGAAATAATGGAAAAATCAGCGTAGAAAAAAGACGACAAAAAAAATAAAAAACGTGATTTTTCCTGTTATTTTAATTCACTCTGGAATCGGGCGCTGATGACGTCAGACTTCACCACTCTGTTTCCATGCAATTTAATGACGAGGTCTGTTGTCATAGAAACAATAAGGATTCACTTTATCCTATTTTCATGGACGATTTTATCCTAAACTACCGTTCAAAGCTCCAGGGAATTTTCTTCTAAGTGCAATCGACTGCAATCTTATAACCCCACATGCTTGTAAAATTGCCAACACTTGTGATATATATAATTAATAATTGTGTCATCCACAGTCAGCTGATTCGTTGTATTACAACTCTTCAGAGTGGCTATAGACTATCCAATATCCAGTACCACGTAAACTTCGCTTCAGACCCAGAGGCAGACATTTTACCCTTGCCCTACGCAGAGCTGGACAGTCAGTAGGACTGAACTAAACAATGTATATTTATTTATGCATAATTCCCCGTCTACCAAAGTGCTCTATTCCAGAGTTGGAAGTATATATATATATATATATATATATATATATATATATATATATATAGTCTAGAAAGCTTTACGGCTTCAGACTGTTGACATCAAACAATTTTTCAATTGATTTTTTGTGTCACTTCAGTCACCCATTTCCCAATATCTGTCAATGCAATTTTTGTAATTTTCTTCAGTGTTTTTTCACTGTTTCCCCAATACTTTGTTATTGTGGTACAATGTATAAATTGTCTCTTGTTGGGATCACCAGTTGTTTACCATGATTGCATATGATGAATATAAAGGGATGATTAATTGTTACAACGATTGGGTGCGAATAAAATGACACAATCGAAAAACAGTTTATGACAAATCAATCCTTTTTTCAACTTCCTGCTCATTTCGAACTCTGTCAAGAAATCAAGGCGCTACAAGAAACCGGTTGTTTATATAACTGAGCTGTGAATCTGTGGCGGGTGGGGGATGTGGTGTGTTGGTAGATGATATCTAACGTAAGCTTAGTGGTAATACGTGTCACGCCTCGAGGGAAAACAACAGCTGGACTTTTGGTAAACTGGATTGCTGAAATTATCAAGTGTTACATCTATAAGGTTTACTATGAGGTTAATTTAGAATTTGATTTATGGAAGAATTTATGTCAAAGTTGGTGTGTATGTGAATGCGTGTATATCTATACATAAACACATCATGTATGTGTTTCCAGAATGCAAAGAGAGCAAGAACAATCCTCATCAAATTTAGGAGGGTAAACCCTTCACTGTTTGTCTATCACATCACGTTGAGCCAAACCTACATTTAAAATTAACATTTCCCTTGATTGCTTGGCGATTCTCTTCCCAACTGTGCTAAACTGACAAGTCACATTTAGTTGTAATCAATTTCTGTCGGAATAGAATTTGGAGAGGAGTTTGACCCTGCAGTAGTCAGGGTCCTTTAATTTATTCACCTTTATTAGACTTTCATTGACTGTTTATTACAGGTTTTGTCTGAATTTTGTTAAGAGATGCTTTAATCATTGTATGTGATTTAGTCGAATTATTAAACATGTATAAATGTATATCTCTGAATTTTTGAGTTATTATTATTATTTCTATTAATATGATACCTGATGAAGGCTGTAGAGTACAACGACTGAAACACTGTATGAAAAACAACCAAGATGAGGATGGTCCGAATAATAATAGAAATAATGTATAAACATAGCCATCAAAGGTGACGAAGGCTTATATCCCTTTTTATATTTTCGTACATGTTGTTGATGTGCTTGTTTATGGATTTCAGTTCTCCGGGCAGTACCGTTTTGTCTATAGACGTGACAACTGGTATCAGTACTCCACTGAACCCCTTCTGAAAAAGTTTTGACATTTTATTTTTGGAAAAAGAAGGCTTTTTAGTGGCTTTATTTTGACGGGTTTATTCATGACATCTAGATTCTTGAGAATTTAGATGTTTTTAGATGTGTTTTTACTCAAATATAGATGTTTTTTTCAGTGGAAAACGCCCGTTATGTCGATTATTATCTGTCAAAATGACGACTGGTCTCTCATGTCACGAACGGTAGTCTACTGAATGGTAGCAGCGGTTGACGGTTACTAAGGGCGGACGGCTGACACGAGAGAGAGCTGGCAACGAGTCTCCTCTCCAAACCCAATTTTACTCTGCCTGCTTGTTACGAAAATCCTTCCTATTTAAGCCCTTGGTATCGACACTGGATCTCGTGCAACCGACTTCCCTTATCTCTCCCTCTCCTGCCATCTCGACCTCTCCGGAAAAACCCAAAACATTGACCCTCATTCATCTCGCGACGCAGGTCTGTTCAATATCATAAATTAGTCTCCCCCTCTCCCAAGGACTCTGTAAATAACTATTCTTTCATAAGCTTTTACTCTCTCTCTCTCTAGACCCAAGACACTGACCCTTATATCTGGCTTTGTTTTCGAAACCCAGGACTTGACAGATGACACTAGATTGAAAAAGTACAGGCAACTCAACCTCCCACGACAAGGTCATCGAATCGGGAACAAAACCTTTTTCCAAAAGCATTTGTTTTTGCAACCCAGGATTTGACAGATGACACTAGATTGAGAAATCGCAGATGTCCGCATCCGGAAACACGTAATTCTCAACTTGCTACAGTATCCTCAAAAAACACATTATCCCCTTTTAACACAGATAACTCCTTTTGTAATAACAATAGTAATTACTAGTAATAACCATAGTAATTTTTGGTAACAGCCATAGTAATTTTCAGGACACGGGGGACTCCTGGCCCCCTAGTGTCACAAAAAGGTTCTCGTTTTCATCAGTTCAACAGCCAAGTACCTTTGTATAATAGGGCAAAGAGTCTGATTTTCGGATACGAATTGTTGTCTTCTGTGTCTCGTGTTAGGTGGTGGCTTTTGGAATACGTGTTAATCAGCTCAACAGATGAACGCTCTTCCGGTATAAAATAATGACACAACGGCATATCAACAAAACGACGAGACATTTCTTTCGACGAATTATTTAATTATCCAACAAGTATGAGAGGAAAATACCCGGGTTATAGTGTACGTCTTTGTGAGTGTCAATTTAGCGAGTTTTTTTTCGCAGAAAGATCAGTCTTTAAATGGTGATGAGTGAATGTGCGTATTTTGATGTTTTTCAAACGAGTGTAATTAAACTGGGAGAGATCTTTTGTTCTAAGTGTAAATGCGTGGAGGTTTGGTGTCAACTGCAGGACTTACATTGGGGGATCTAGTTACATTATGTTTCTGTCTCCTTGTCCATGACGTGTACTTCCCATGTCATGAACGAGGGGCGAATCGTACGCACGGCCGTAGAGTAATGTGTCTAAGTAAGGGAAAGTTGGTTTATTCGCATCCCGACGACTACAGAAGTCAGATTAGGGTGGAGTCCCACACATTCGAAAAACGTGCAGGCACAGGGTGCAATGAACCAGATTGCTTGCGCATGATTTCACAACGACATCGGGACAAACTGGTCAATGTCCACAGGACGAATCCTGTAGTACAAGAGTCCCTAAGTCTCAACGCATGATTACGCAGAGTCATTAGGGGCAAGCTTGACTTTGTCCACAGGAAGGATCCTGTTAATGCTATCAAAAAGAGCCTGAGCACGCTAGTCAGTGGTTACAGGATGGGGGACAATCTCAGACATTGATCAACTTCTCAGCCATAAGACGTCAAAGAACAGATACTACACTTTCTTCTCGGCCTCTTGACCAGAGAGATTCGAACATGGGGTTAGAATAACGTGATTGCATTTTTTCTTCTAATTGGCTGAGTTCTTTTCAACCAATTGGCTGCGCTTTAATCCTAAAAAGGAGGGTGTGTAACCAATGCATCCTTCCAATAGTCATTTATGGAGCTGAAACATGGAACCTAACCAAGAGACGGATCCACAAATTGAGAACCATGCAACGTGCACATGAAAGAATTATGCTCAACCTCTCAATGACACAGCACAGTACATCCAGAAAAAGACAGGGGTCAGGGCGTGAATCCATTAAAAATCTCAAATGGCAGTGGGCTAGCCATGTTGCAAGAATGGCAGACAACCGATTGTCATTGTGACTCACGACATGGACCCCCTGAGATCACATACGCAACCGTGGCTGGCAGAATATTAGATGGAGAGACGAGCTAGACAAATTCAGAAAGTACTGGCTCTGCGACACCCATAGCGGATAAGTGTGGCTGATCCTGGGAAAGGTCTATGTCAAACGACAGACGTTGAAAGAATGATGAAGATGATTCTATTTATTCACGCCTGTTCTCTCTTCGTGATCCAAACTCGTTAATAAATTTATCTTTACTGAGAGAGAACCATATTCAAAACAACAGAGGTGAAAGAAGAAAACAAAAAAATCTTCAAATTTGTTAGGATTTATTATTCAATATGAATTTTAGACGTAACATTGAAGCAGTCGCAACATCTGACAGATGGAACTACCATAGCTGCTTATTTCAATCACTACAGTGACTAACCACTAATTCATAACAGCACACTGTGCTGAATGTAAAAAAAAAAAAAAAAAAAAAAAAAACATCAAAGAAGTTCAAATTTGATAGGATTTCCCTGATATGAATTTTTCGATGTTGTGTGTCGTCGAAGACCCGGAATAATCCTCGTTTCTGACGTTCGTGATAAATTTAATGAAATGTTCTGAAAAGGAAGAAAATCTGATGTACCGGGGTGGGACAACTTATTTACACTGCAGTAACATTGACCTCCCTTAGCCATATATATATATATATATATATATATATATATATATATATATATATATACACATGTTACAATAAGATCCCCAGTTTCACAATAAGTGTAATAAATAGTTAATCTCGTGAAGTTGACAATTACTGCCGTGATGAATTCACTCCTCCATGGGTATCATACAACTTAGGCCTCAAACTTGGCCACACTTAGAAAATATTGGTGAATACATAGGACCATAGTGAGGGCGTGACTCATTACAGTAGTGATGGGCGATATTACAAGCTTGTTAACCATCACTACACAGATAGTGAAACTGGGGATTTCATGTAATAACTTAAGTGTTCATAATCTCGCATCACATTTTATACTAGCTCCCCTACTGGTAAATGGAACCACTGTGACCCCTCATTTTGTTTCCTACAATCACTAAATCCTGATTCAAAATAATTTAGAGAGAGAAGTAACACTTTGAATCTCCCAGCCATGGATACACACTACTATGTACACTGGAGTAGTATCTACCTTTACTGAAAGATGGAACCACCATAACTCCTCATTTCATACAATCCAGAACATTAAATGATAGTATGATTAGACCATAAGTCTACAGAATATGTATAGTTCCTTGAGCTCCATCCAACAACCAATTTCAAGAGCTTATTTATCAAACATGGTGGTCTGAGTGACATAACAGTTATCTGAACGGAAAATTGAATCGACAAGTTCAAGTTCCGGCCAAGGCTGTTTGTATTCACCTCACGCTAATACGTTTGGGAAAGAGCATGAATTCCCCCCACTCTCAAAGACAAGTAAGATAATAAGGCATACTGGGGCTCTAGCCTTGGTTGGCAACCAGTCTAGGAGAAAGACTATCCAGGGTTCTAAACCAGCAGTGGAAATGGCTTGTATCCCAAGCAATGGTAAAAATAGCAGAAATTTAGGGTTTGGGTTTGGGGTTAGGGTTTGGGTTGCAATTCCACCCTGTAAAAAGCCAACTACCTAAAACTGTTTGTTGTGTCAGCTGGAGATTTGATACAACGAAAGTGATTAGTGATCTTTGCTCCGATGTACATAAACCCATGGCAAAATCTGACCAGCATGGAGAGGCTTCAAATGTCAAACAAGGCTTCAAAAAGCATCATTTCCAAATCAAAAAATGAATTCATCCAAATTGAATATGATGATGAAAGTAAACACATATCTTTATCAGATTGCGCACCATGAATCGACCGGTTCGTCAACGTTGCTTGTCGTTTCCATCGTACCTGAATGTGGCCATGGTGCGGAATCTGATGTCAAACATAAAGAGCAGGGTTTCATCTCATCATGGCATTACATTCTGATGAATTTGTTGTTTGATAATACTTTTTGGAGCCTTACTATGACTTCCAGAGCCTCTCTACCCAGATCAAAAACCTCCATAGATTCCAAACCAAAGATCACCAAAGAATCATTTCCACTTTTTGGTCTTTGGAAGGAGAGTAGCTAAGAGATTGAGGGACCCGGTCTCTTGATTGATTAGGAGGCAATGGTATAAACAGGGTTGGTTAGAGCATTTCATATCTGTGTGGGGGTTCGCTGTTGTGATGGCCCCACAAACTATACTAAACCAGCCGTGGTTCTGGGTTAGTAAAAGAAGGCAACGAGACGGAATTTCGTTTAAATGTTTTATATAGAATATTGATTATCAATATCTCTGGAGACGGGAAATGCCAACTCGCAGTTGAAAAGAGAGGAGGCCGATTTTCATCCAAGTCAAACTGACGACTGGTCTCTCATGTCACGAACGGTAGTCTACTGAATGGTAGCAGCGGTTGACGGTTACTAAGGGCGGTGTCTAACACGAGAGATACTGGCAACGATTCTCTTCTCCAAACCCAATTTTACTCTGCTTGCTTGTTACGAAGATACCTCCTATTTAAGCCCTTGGTATCAACACTGTATCTCTTTGTAATTGACTCCCTTTCTTTCTTTTTCCTGTTATCTCGGTCTCTCCCGGAAACCCCAGACACTGGCCCCATGTCTGGCTTTGTTTTTGAAATCCAGGATTTGACAGATGACACTAGATTGAGAAAGTACAGGTGACTCAACTTCCCATGACATCTCGAAAAACACATTAAGCCCTTATCTGGTCATCGCTTTTGCAACCCAGGATTTGACAGATGACACCAGATTGAGAAAGCACAGGTGACTCCCACTCGGAAGCACACAATTCTCATATTATCTCGAAAAACACATTATCCCTTTTAACACAGATAACTCCTTTTGTAATAACCATAGTAATTACTGGTAATAACCATAGTAATTTTTGGTAACAGCCATAGTAATTTTCAGGACACGGGAGATTCCTGGTCCCTTAGTGTCACATCTGCTCCTAGGGTCAAACTTGGAAAAAAAGGAACAGAAGAAAACAAAAAAGGATTTTGATATTTACATACTTAGAGAACAGGACTGACAAATGAAATGACAAGTTAAAAAATATATATATAAAAATAAATTTTAAAATGTTTTAAAGCTCTTGAATAAATGCAAATGTAGACCTTCAGCGTCTAAGTGATGGTCTCACAAACTATACAAAACCAGCCGTGGTACTGGGTTAGTAAAAGAAGGCAACAAGTCGAAGTTCCGTTTAACTGTTTTATATAGAGTATTGATTATCAATATCTCTGGAGACGGGAAATGCCTATTCGCAGTTGAAAAGAGAGGTGGCCGATTTTCATCAAAGTCAAACTGACTGGTCTCTCATGTCACCAACGATAGTCTACTTGATGGTAGCAGCGGTTGACGGTTACGAAGGCGGACCGGCTGACAAGAGAGACTGGTAGCGTTTCCCTTCTCCAACCCCAACTCTACTGCTACTGTTACTAAAATCCCTTCTATTTAAGCCTCGGGTATCAACACTCTATTTCTTTGTGACGTCACTTTGTCCAAACAAATTAATTAACTTCCTTTCTTTCTTTTCCTGTCGACGCAATCTCGATCCTTCCAGAAAATCCCAAATATTGACCCTCATCCGTCTCGTAACGCAAGTCCGTCCAAGATCATTAATTAGCTTTCCTTTCTTTCAAGATCTCTGCAAATTACTTTTCTTTCAAAGGTTTTACTCTTTCTTTCATGACCCCAGACATTGGCCCCTATCTGGTCATCGAATCAGGAAGAGAACTTCTCTAAGAGTACTTGTTTTTGCAACCCAGGGATTTGACAGAACACATTAAATTGAGAAACTGTAGGTGCATACTCTTGACTGATGACTCCCGTACTTTGGAGCACGTAATTCTCAACTTCCTACAGTATTTCAAAAACATATTAACCCTTTACTTTTCAGTTGTAGGTTAACCCTTTAATACAGATAACTCCTTTGGTAATAACCATAGTAATTTTTAGGACACGGGGGACTCCTGGTCCCCCAGTGTCACATCACTCCCCCCCTTTTTACCTGACTTTTACTCGGGTAAAAGTCATCTAAAATATTGGCCGCCTTTCTCGTTTTTTATTAAAAAAAAAATCTTTTATATGCAAGGTGTCCGAACTCCAGAGAGACATGCAAAAAGAAACAAAACATTTTGAATACAACAAAATAGACAGATCTCTGTCTTGTCAATATATGATTATATCCGACGGATCGGATTGTTTTCTTGGATTGTCTTTTCTTTTCTTTCTTTGCATGCAAGCTACGATTATTCAACACTTTAATTTGGTAGCAACTGCCACTTTAAAAAAATCGTTCATATGTACTTTAAAAAATGGGTCCCTCGTTTTTAATTGTCAGTGAAAAGTACGAAACATTGAAAATGAGCAGTATTGTTCTCTTTCCTTCCTCTTTTTATATATGTTTTTTCATTATCGAGACTCGCAGCATCTCTTGCCAATTAATAAATCGTTCTCATTTCTTTTTTTGACGTTTTCCTCACTTCTCATATGCAGAAAACATCGGTTTCCGAGCAACGTCTTGCTTTTCAATGTCATGTTGCTCGACAGTTTGTAGTTCTAGTTCAGTGTCACACAGATCTGTCATACCTGTGTTAATGATACCAAATGGTGTCTCCAATTCCGATTTGCCAGAAACTCTCGCTTTGATATAGGTTTTCTTGCGTCTACCCAGACCCCGAACATATACATATAGCATAATTGCTATTCCTGCCACAAACAGTAAGTGAATAAAGTGAATAAAGCACAATGATATTTTCATTATCATCCAAGGGGGTCTGTCACCTTCTCCACCAGCTCTAGTTGTCTCGTTAACGACTGCAGATCGATCTTTTCTACAGGCTTTAATACCTGAGGTAACTTATTTAAGGTTTCATTTTTAAATCTATGGATTAATGGGCTCCACAGCTCCGTCCAATTATCAATATCACTAGTCATCATTTGTAATAATTTGTCTTGTTCCTCAAACTTTTCTTCAGCTTGGTAATATGGAGGGAGTGCAATTGACGGTCCATAAGCCGAGCAACCCAAGGGCAGTTTAATAACTTTCAATGGCGGTGGTATATTAATACTTTCAGTCGGAACCCCCTCACACACTTTAGAAAGGGACAAAGCCTCTTGCGTAGACACTACCCAAACCCCGTCAGCAATACTGACAGCCTTCGGCAAGATCGCATCCGTATACACTTCAATCTGACATTGGCTATCAATTAAGTGTTTATTACCCTTAAATAGCTCTAGCACACACAATCTGTGATTCGCTGACACATATATAGGGCTTGACGAGGAACAAGTGCCCAAAGAGTCTTTCTCGCAAGCGTCAGCTTCCTCCCTACTTAACAACATGAATTTCGTCCTTTCTTGGTAAAAACGCTATAAATTCTGTTTCTATTTTGTATTTGGCAATTACATTCAACCCCCTTCCCCCCTGAGGAAATGGGACCGGCAGGTTATATATCTGCAAAATCTCAAAAGTACTGTCTCTAATAATGGAACAGATACCAGTATTAATAGCTTATCTCCTTCCAATAATGTTACGCAACCTAATGAATTATAATATTGCCAAAGTCACTCTGTGGGATCCACAGGTAGCCTTAAGTGATGCGGTAATTCTGACTGAACCTTTAGTAATAGTTCCCTCAAATGCCCTGGAGTGACTATACTCGGAGACAGGTGTCCGAGTGACAGCATATCTAGCTGTGAACGTACGTGTTCCAACAATCTGTTCAATGTCTGGCTGGTCTGCCTAACCCTATTTGTAATCAACATTAATTGGAAAAACTGTTGTGAGAATACATCTAACTCTTGTAGGTCACCCCTCAATTCGTCCGTCAGATTATCCATTACACCTCTCCATCTATGCAAATATTTAACTAGTTGGTTTATCATATCTCTATTCTTTATCGTCTCTAAACGCGTCACATTGACAATAGACACACTTTCTCGGGCCACATGGGCCAACACTTTTTGATTATTTTCGATTTCCCTTAATTTTCTCCTAATGACTTTCATGTCACCCTCTGATACAGTACCAAACAATACACTGAAAGCCTTTCCCACTATAGGCAGTACTGACCTCTTCTGCCTTGCCAGCAACATTTTAACTCCCCTTGAATAGTTTTTCATATCTTTCCACTGAAATTCCATTACTCTCGTTTCCATGTCTAATGAGAACAATAAATCACGATACCCGTCATTATTCACATAATTCGCAGCTACCTTAGCTCTAGCCATACTTAATTTAGTAACTTCCCCCTCAAGAGAGTCCAGCAGAGCCTCATAGGGTCTTAAATCAACCACAAAAGTTATAATCCATTTCGATCGAGTAATGATTGCTTCACTTGTCTTTTTAAACACCGTATTTTGTTCACGATACCACCCTGCAACAATCGTCATCCACATAGACCGAATCACGAAGGTCCTCCTGTTCATTATTTCTGCAAACAAACAGAAATTGTCTTAATTTCTAGCGATAGACGGTATAACCATCCCTGTCTACCTAACACCTCCCTTCTCCTTTTTTTTTTCTTTTATGGTACGCGTAAGCTATGGAAAGGGTCACACCGCTGGCTTCACTGGCTGTTTCAATTTCGAAGGAAATTCTAATACGAAGGTTTATATGGTTTGTAGGTGAAAGGGCTACAAGTTCATATCATAGAAAAAAGTTTAAACGACAGGGTCTTTATCATACACCCCTTGCAAATGCGATTTCTTTTCTTTTCAAAATACGACTGTAGACATATGTAATCAAATTAGTCTTATAATTAGACCAAACGACACACCGATAGCCAGTTCCACTTACGGCAGCCCCCCTCTCACACCACACACATATATGCTCTATCCTTACTAACAGTTTCTACAGAGGCCCTCCCTTACTTGATGTAAGCCAGGCGGAAATCAGCAGCGGCGAGCACTTGACTAAGATCATACACCTAAGGGCGCCACTTCAATGCACGTCCCAGCCAGTAACCAACAACTGCGACCTCCACCATCATCTGCAACAAATCTCCCACTAGCCTGTATTTCGCACTTGTACTTTTTAGAGGGAGTGCCTCCCGTCATTTCATGAGGCATTTTAATCTCTCTTAGTGAGTTGCAGACCTTAGTCTTTCCTTTAAAGGTATATCTCTTACCCTCTCTACTTGTCTTTCTTCCCTCAACTGGTTCTGGATTTGTGCTAAGGGAACTTCATCCTCCTCTTCCCAGCTACTCTCGCTAGCGATACTGTTGCTTTGTACCTCATCGTTTTCCTCTTCTTCTAAAGCTGGCTCTCCCATTTCCCTCGCTACTGTCTCTATCACTGGTGATACAGTTGTATCTTCTTCCTCAATTCCTAACACTCCCTCGGAATCACTCTCTGTTTCCGATTCCGTTTCAGCCCACGGCCCTGATGGCTCAACTAACGTAGCCCTCCTAACCTTTCTAGCATTCTTGCGGGGTTTTTCGATATTCCAATCATCAATATTTGCCAGTTTTAAATCATTAGCGTGTGCCCACCAAGTTTTTCTTAACAACTGATTCCAAATTATAAACGACGCAGGGCCTGTCTGTTCTACTATTCTATAGAAGGGTGCCCATTTCGAGTCTAACTCCTCTTCTCGTACATGAATCTTATGATAAACTGCATCTCCTACTGTCAATTCTACTTTCTTCCAGCCTTTACTCACTATCATTCCTTCTCTTCTGGTGGAGGATTCCTTTCTCTAATTGCTTCTCTGACCCCTACTGCTCCTCTACCTCCTCGTTGTTCTCCTTTCATTGAAAAAAAAATGAGGTTCGAAGATTTAAAGTAAAAAAAAAAAAAAACGACCGATCTACAATTGTCAAGAACACAATCCTAATCACTTAACCAATCAGCGAGGTTCCCAAGGCAAAGACAGAAAAGGGATTAATAGCCAAAATGTCTCTCACCAACAAGATCCTGTGTTCGTCTGGGGGGTCCTCACTGAAGGGCGTTACAGGGAGAAGAACTATATTCCCTTGTCACCGATAGGTGTCATACCCTAACAGCCCGGTAATCTTTAGTTCGTCTGTCGACGGGTTCCTCTTCCACTCTGGGGTTTCTTCTGCGGCGGCTTCTTTTCCTCGTGTGGGTATCGTTCTCTCTTCTCTCGTCTGGTCTGCAGTTCCTGGTGGCGGGGTCGATTTCCCTGATCTCGTCTTTTTCTTTCCAGTTGCGCTGTGATCGCCTATGGCCAGGCCTTCCCGTTGTGCTCTCAGGAGTGTATCCTGGTCACGGCACCAGTTGTAGACCTTCAGTGTGTAGGTGATGGTCTCACAAACTACACCAAACCAGCCGTGGAACTGGGTTAGTAAAAGAAGACAACAAGTCGAAGTTCCGTTTAACTGTTTTATATTGAGTATTGATTATCAATATCTCTGGAGACGGGAAATGCTTATTCGCAGTTGAAAAGAGAGGTGGCCGATTTTCATTCAAGTCAAACTGACTGGTCTCTCATGTCACGAACGGTAGTCTACTTGATGGTAGCAGCGGTTGACGGTTACAAAGGCGGACCGGCTGACAAGAGAGACTGGTAGCGTTTCTCTTCTCGAACCCCAACTCTACTGCTACGAAAATCCCTTCTATTCAAGCCTCGGGTATCAACACTGTATTTCTTTGTGACGTCACTTTGTCCAAACAAATTAATTAACTTCCTTTCTTTCTTTTCCTATTGACGCAATCTCGATCCTTCCAGAAAATCCCAAATATTGATCCTCATCCGTCTTGCGACGCAAGTCCATCCAATATCATTAATTAGCTTCCCTTTCTTTCAAGATCTCTGCAAATTACTTTTCTTTCAAAGGTTTCACTCTTTCTTTCAAGACCCCAGACATTGGCCCCTATCTGGTCATCGAATCAGGAAGGGAACTTCTCTAAGAGTACTTGGTTTTGCAACCCAGGGATTTGACAGAACACATTAAATTGAGAAACTGCAGGTGCATACTCTTGACTGGTGACTTCCGTACTTGGGAGCACGTAATTCTCAACTTCCTACAGTATTTCAAAAACATATCAACCCTTTGCTTTTCAGTTGTAGGTTAACCCTTCAATACAGATAACTCCTTTGGTAATAACCATAGTAATTTTTAGGACACGGGGGACTCCTGGTCTCCCAGTGTCACACAAATAAAAAATAAGTTTCTGAACAGCAGCAAGTTATTTTACATAAGCATAAAATAAACATTCACAAATAGATATATTTGTCTATTTTATACAACACAAACACACATTTATTTACATAAGCAGGTGTGCGTACATACTCTTGTATATACACACCCATACAGAGACCTCCGGGTAGCATGACCCAACATGAGTCTGGAAACAGGACCGAGATCTTGGTCCATAATTACGGTATATTCCAGCAAATAAAACGATACTTGGAGCATCCAACCAGCCTGAAAAATGGGCTATCACATAGTGTTATGACAATGACAAATCAAGGGAGCTAAAATCAGGAAATTCAGATTGAAATCGAGGTTTTGTCTTATCTGAAGGTCACTTCATCTGCCGAAATATACAGTACTTGGAAAAAAAAAAAAATAAATAAAAAAAATAAAAATTAAGAACATCTTTCACAGATCCTATGTTTTGAGGAAAGAAGTAACAATACTTCAACCCCAACATTTGAGTGTCTTTGACAGTACATATGATTTCAATTAAACAGGATTCAAGATGACGGGTGGTGTCATTGATGATATGCACTGTGTTGTAAATAGTGAAAATGTTCACCTCATCCGCAAGAGTGTTGACACTATCACCTCACGTTTAGAAACAAAAAAACAAAAAAAAAATGAACGAAGTGGATAATGTTACCATAGTTATTCCAACTTCAAATCGCAAGGTAAGTGTCCAGATAAACTGGTCGATCATTCCACTAGGGACAAAATTTAAGACTGACTTCTAGTATATTTTTTTTTTTTATAGAAAAATGTATTTTCCTTGAGAGTTGATTTACTTACATATTACTCTTGTTTTTAGACTGTTAGCATTGTGTTATATTTGGGGTGGGGTTGTGAGTTTGAGCACAGGCATGACTTAGCCTCAGCCACCCACCCCCTCCCCAAAGTGATCTTTCTACTATTTAGGGAATTGATCGAAACTGGAGTGCATAGACCCGTGGGGGTCCGACAAATAATGCCCAGGTGTCTGCAGTAGGAACTCTGAATAATACCATGGATTGAGAATTGGTACAGCTGAGCTCTTAATGCACAGCTCACCTTTGTGAGCAGGCTGTCTCCATGATGCTGGTGCAGAAAATAAATAATGAGACTGAATGTTGAACATGACAAGAGACTCTTAAAACAGCAATGGACATATATGTACCATTTAATGGAAGTCGATTAAATGTAATCCATTTAAAATAAAAAATGATTTTAAAAGATGAAAAGTTGCTCATCATTGTAGTCTTTTAACAACTGTCCAAAAGTTGGAAAATAGAAATAGGGGTCTGCCAGGATATTTCTTTTAGGGAAGGGGTCCTCAGAGTTTTCGAAGTTTATTACAAGATATTCAGTGCAATCTGTTCCAGCATAGCAGCCATTAAGGATATAGAGATCATTTTGAATTTGATGTGCGGTATCAAGTCATATCAAGATCAAAGAAAATGCTGAGAGGGTGACAAGTTCGAAGGAGGAGGCGTACCACATCAAACCCCAAAACTGTGGATCAACTGGAGGAGTGCATTCAGAGTGTTATGGCTGACTCAGGCTTCCTACGAAGGTCTATAGAAACAATGGCTGACAATGCTGAGGCCTACATTCTATTTTGAACTGAAAGGCAGGAGGAGAACCTGACCATCAGCACAAGGAAACTTGTCTTAATTATTCAACAGTCATAGATAGTCCTTAGATGAGTACAATGCCCAAGATGATCAAATGCCCAAAGAATAATTTGGCCACAAATGTATATATGTGAAAATGAAAGCAGCTCTGAAGGCTGAGTGAACTGATCTTTAAAAGTGAGGGAAAAAAAAAAAAATTTAAAAAAATAGAGTCAATCTAGGAAGACCATTTGGAATTGACACTTCAAAATATCTTTGGCCATAAAATAAGTGTTCACCTCTGTTATTATCATTCGCTGATTTTCTTGGACTACTCTCCATATCATGGTCAAGTTAACTTTTCAGCCGTTGAACCCTCTGGACTTTCTCAGGTGTCTGTTATTCTCAAACTGAACCCATTATCCAACCCACAGGGATAGCTGGTTCATATTCCTTTGTCTATACCAGGGTAAATATCACAAGAATAAATCAACTGGGGGGAAAATTGACTGATACAAGGTTTCCCGCAGGTATAGACAGAGGGATGAGAACCATCTACTCCTGTGGATTGAATTAAGGGCTCAGCTTGAAATTCAAAGATTACGACCGACTATGACACAGATGGTCGGAGAGTACAGTGGCATGACAATGATAAACCAAGATGAGGACACTAGTTTGATTAAATCAGTGAATAGTTAACAGGAAAAAAAAAAATTGACTTTGAAATGAAAAAATATAATGGGGCTTCAAGTGGAAAATATTCAAATTTTGAAGGAAAAAAAAAACCCAAAAAACAAACTGATATTCAACAAAAGTGATGAGGAAGGTCTCAATTCATTTTCAGGAATTTCAAAGTCAAATCAAGGGGAAAAACTTCTGATGGAAATTATCTCCCTTGCACCTTAGTAATTTCCCCCCCCCCTCTCAATTCTTCAATTCAATCCATAGAGGGACTAACTCTTCGAAAAAATTTTAGCCGTTGGAGCATTCAGTGGATTCATGAGTAGACAGAAAGTCTGACAAGAATCCGCACTTTCAAATTGGTCCGAGCAATCTTGGCAGCAGTATTCACAGTTTCAGCAGTTCCGATATGGACGTGGTAGTGGGGACAATTTCCGAAGAGGGGAGGGGGAGGTGAATGAAGACCACGACAGCCGCTAGCAGCACCCTTTCAATGTCAGTGCATGACTTGATGAATCCAGGAAATATGACATTATCTTTATAAAAACACAAGCAGCAAGGAATTTGCGACATTAGCCAGAGGCTTTTCTGAAATAGAGCTTCTACCATTGAGTAAAGTCAAGTCTTATATGCCGGTCCCTGTAAGAAGCAACAGTAACAGGAATAGAACAAGGTGGCCAAATTTGGCCATAAGGAGAGATAATCTGAGCTCTATCTCAGACTTACCCTACAGAAGTTTCAAGTGAGTCTGGAGGCATAGGTTCAAGACCAGCCTCCTATTACTCGATTCCCAAACTGGATGCTATTCCAATGCCTGGGTTGGGTAAATCTCTAAAGATCAAGTTTGGATCATCTCTCTCTTTGGCAAAATTTGGTAGTCCTGGATTAGGTTCCACAAAAAAGCTCCCAAACTGAGTTCTGCGGTGAGTTATTAAATTAAGTTAGGGATAGCATTTTTTGAATGGAGCAATTTTCAAAGGCAATTATTGTTATCTTTGCTCTGCTTCCATGCAGAGGCTTGTGGTGGTTAATCAAATGATTTAGGGTTTGGTGTCAGGGTGAGGTTATTCATTGCTAAGAGCGATTTCCACTTGTAACAAACGATATCCATGCATTGCTCCGAATATATACCATCACAACCCACTCGGCTTCACTTCTACAGGAATCGTGATCCGTAGGTTGGCTACTCCCTGAGAGAGAGATCGAGATTGTGAAACAGCGTAGATTCCTAGAATGCTTGGATGGAAGGGAGATAACTCCTGTTAGCCTTAAAATAAACGCTTATCTCCCCCCCCTTCATAATAAACATTAGATAGTGGTTGTTTTGTATCAAATCTAATTTTTAAATAGTCTTAATCAGTGCACTGTTTTTAATAATTGAGTGGGTGAGAGTATGAGATGTTGGATGTTGATATCAAGGGAGATAATTCTTGGTTGACTTCAAGGCTGAGGTGAGTAACCTCCATTTTGTTGAGGTATTTCGAGAAAACAACCAAATATTGAAAAGGAAAAAAAAAAATAGCAGTTATTAAAAGAAGTCTCCTTTACTGTTGGAATGGTAAGGTACCGTTTGAACTTGAATGTTCGGAGGAAGACAAAAGTGTTATAAAATGTTCAAGATGACGGACTCAAAAAGGGATGGGGGGGAGCAATTGATTGACCTCTCGAGCAGAGACCCTTATTGGACGGAAGGGTAGTGGGGAGGGGAGGGGGGGCTGAGTAAATTATTTTCTTCTCTTCTTCTCCTCTTCCAACTTCAATCTTCCCTTCAGGCTGTTTCCAGACGTGCTGAGAACTCTGCCTTTATTTCGATGTTCTAATTTCAGGTGCTCAAAAACACGATCACTGAAAGTAGAAAAAGATAGAAAATCATTTTAGGGCGCAGAGGCACTTGGAGGCCTGAAACCTGGCCATTTTCAAGAATTATATTATCATCTCCATTTGTAATTATCTGTAATAATTGTTGAGCAACTGTATCTCTTTTTATATGTGCATTTCAATGCTTCAGGCCATACCCTTATGTCTATTTGAAAATTGGCACAGATACTTCACTGGACATCTTTTGAAAATGATTCTTTTCAATTATAGATAAACAAAAAAAAGATAAGAAAAAGAAATAAAATGAAGAGAAAAGAAAGAGAAATAAAATGAAGAAGAGAAAGAAAAATGAAATGAAGAGAAAAGAAAAAGAAAATGAAGAGAAAAGAAAAAGAAAATGAAGAGAAAAGAAAAAGAAATAAAATGAAGAGAAAAGAAAGAGAAATAAAATGAAGAGAAAAGAAAGAGAAATAAAATGAAGAAGAGAAAGAAAAATGAAATGAAGAGAAAAGAAAAAGAAAATGAAGAGAAAAGAAAAAGAAAATGAAGAGAAAAGAAAAAGAAATAAAATGAAGAGAAAAGAAAGAGAAATAAAATGAAGAGAAAAGAAAAAGAAATAAAATGAAGAGAAAAGAAAGAGAAATAAAATGAAGAAGAGAAAGAAAAATGAAATGAAGAGAAAAGAAAAAGAAAATGAAGAGAAAAGAAAAAGAAAATGAAGAGAAAAGAAAAAGAAATAAAATGAAGAGAAAAGAAAAAGAAATAAAATGAAGAGAAAAGAAAAAGAAATAAAATGAAGAGAAAAGAAAAAGAAATAAAATGAAGAGAAAAGAAAGAGAAATAAAATGAAGAAGAGAAAGAAAAATGAAATGGAGAGAAAAGAAAAAGAAAATGAAGAGAAAAGAAAAAGAAAATGAAGAGAAAAGAAAAAGAAATAAAATGAAGAGAAAAGAAAAAGAAATAAAATGAAGAGAAAAGAAAAAGAAATAAAATGAAGAGAAAAGAAAGAGAAATAAAATGAAGAAGAGAAAGAAAAATGAAATGAAGAGAAAAGAAAAAGAAAATGAAGAGAAAAGAAAAAGAAAATGAAGAGAAAAGAAAAAGAAATAAAATGAAGAGAAAAGAAAAAGAAATAAAATGAAGAGAAAAGAAAAAGAAATAAAATGAAGAGAAAAGAAAGAGAAATAAAATGAAGAGAAAAGAAAGAGAAATAAAATGAAGAGAAAAGAAAGAGAAATAAAATGAAGAAGAGAAAGAAAAATGAAATGAAGAGAAAAGAAAAAGAAAATGAAGAGAAAAGAAAAAGAAAATGAAGAGAAAAGAAAAAGAAATAAAATGAAGAGAAAAGAAAAAGAAATAAAATGAAGAGAAAAGAAAAAGAAATAAAATGAAGAGAAAAGAAAAAGAAATAAAATGAAGAGAAAAGAAAGAGAAATAAAATGAAGAAGAGAAAGAAAAATGAAATGAAGAGAAAAGAAAAAGAAAATGAAGAGAAAAGAAAAAGAAAATGAAGAGAAAAGAAAAAGAAAATGAAGAGAAAAGAAAAAGAAATAAAATGAAGAGAAAAGAAAAAGAAATAAAATGAAGAGAAAAGAAAAAGAAATAAAATGAAGAGAAAAGAAAAAGAAATAAAATGAAGAGAAAAGAAAGAGAAATAAAATGAAGAAGAGAAAGAAAAATGAAATGAAGAGAAAAAAAAAGAAAATGAAGAGAAAAGAAAAAGAAAATGAAGAGAAAAGAAAAAGAAATAAAATGAAGAGAAAAGAAAAAGAAATAAAATGAAGAGAAAAGAAAAAGAAATAAAATGAAGAGAAAAGAAAAAGAAATAAAATGAAGAGAAAAGAAAGAGAAATAAAATGAAGAGAAAAGAAAGAGAAATAAAATGAAGAAGAGAAAGAAAAATGAAATGAAGAGAAAAGAAAAAGAAAATGAAGAGAAAAGAAAAAGAAAATGAAGAGAAAAGAAAAAGAAATAAAATGAAGAGAAAAGAAAAAGAAATAAAATGAAGAGAAAAGAAAGAGAAATAAAATGAAGAAGAGAAAGAAAAATGAAATGAAGAGAAAAGAAAAAGAAAATGAAGAGAAAAGAAAAAGAAAATGAAGAGAAAAGAAAAAGAAAATGAAGAGAAAAGAAAAAGAAATAAAATGAAGAGAAAAGAAAAAGAAATAAAATGAAGAGAAAAGAAAAAGAAATAAAATGAAGAGAAAAGAAAAAGAAATAAAATGAAGAGAAAAGAAAGAGAAATAAAATGAAGAAGAGAAAGAAAAATGAAATGAAGAGAAAAGAAAAAGAAAATGAAGAGAAAAGAAAAAGAAAATGAAGA
Source organism: Thysanoteuthis rhombus (assembly GCA_963457665.1). Lineage (NCBI taxonomy): Eukaryota > Metazoa > Mollusca > Cephalopoda > Oegopsida > Thysanoteuthidae > Thysanoteuthis > Thysanoteuthis major. Next base: position 35,072,249 of record OY735242.1, on the reverse strand, counting down.
GAAAAGAAAAAGAAATAAAATGAAGAGAAAAGAAAAAGAAATAAAATGAAGAGAAAAGAAAAAGAAATAAAATGAAGAGAAAAGAAAGAGAAATAAAATGAAGAGAAAAGAAAGAGAAATAAAATGAAGAAGAGAAAGAAAAATGAAATGAAGAGAAAAGAAAAAGAAAATGAAGAGAAAAGAAAAAGAAAATGAAGAGAAAAGAAAAAGAAATAAAATGAAGAGAAAAGAAAAAGAAATAAAATGAAGAGAAAAGAAAGAGAAATAAAATGAAGAGAAAAGAAAGAGAAATAAAATGAAGAAGAGAAAGAAAAATGAAATGAAGAGAAAAGAAAAAGAAAATGAAGAGAAAAGAAAAAGAAAATGAAGAGAAAAGAAAAAGAAATAAAATGAAGAGAAAAGAAAAAGAAATAAAATGAAGAGAAAAGAAAAAGAAATAAAATGAAGAGAAAAGAAAAAGAAATAAAATGAAGAGAAAAGAAAGAGAAATAAAATGAAGAAGAGAAAGAAAAATGAAATGAAGAGAAAAAAAAAGAAAATGAAGAGAAAAGAAAAAGAAAATGAAGAGAAAAGAAAAAGAAATAAAATGAAGAGAAAAGAAAAAGAAATAAAATGAAGAGAAAAGAAAAAGAAATAAAATGAAGAGAAAAGAAAGAGAAATAAAATGAAGAGAAAAGAAAGAGAAATAAAATGAAGAAGAGAAAGAAAAATGAAATGAAGAGAAAAGAAAAAGAAAATGAAGAGAAAAGAAAAAGAAAATGAAGAGAAAAGAAAAAGAAATAAAATGAAGAGAAAAGAAAAAGAAATAAAATGAAGAGAAAAGAAAAAGAAATAAAATGAAGAGAAAAGAAAAAGAAATAAAATGAAGAGAAAAGAAAAAGAAATAAAATGAAGAGAAAAGAAAAAGAAATAAAATGAAGAAGAGAAAGAAAAATGAAATGAAGAGAAAAGAAAAAGAAAATGAAGAGAAAAGAAAAAGAAATAAAATGAAGAGAAAAGAAAGAGAAATAAAATGAAGAAGAGAAAGAAAAATGAAATGAAGAGAAAAGAAAAAGAAAATGAAGAGAAAAGAAAAAGAAAATGAAGAGAAAAGAAAAAGAAATAAAATGAAGAGAAAAGAAAAAGAAATAAAATGAAGAGAAAAGAAAAAGAAATAAAATGAAGAGAAAAGAAAAAGAAATAAAATGAAGAGAAAAGAAAAAGAAATAAAATGAAGAGAAGAGAAAAAGAAATAAAATGAAAAAAAAGGAAAAAAAGGGAAAATGAAAAAAAAAGGAAAAAAGGAAAAAGGAGGAAAAGAGGAAAAAGGAGAAAAAGAAAAATGAGGAAAAAGGAGGAAAAGATGAAAAAGGAGGAAAGAGGAAAAAAGAAGGAAAGGAGGAAAAAGGAGGAAAAAGGAGGAAAAGAGGAAAAAGAGGAAAAAGGAGGAAAGAGGAAAAAGGAGGAAAAGAGGAAAAAGGAGGAAAGAGGAAAAAGGAGAAAAAGAAAAATGAGGAAAAAGGAGGAAAAGATGAAAAAGGAGGAAAGAGGAAAAAAGAGGAAAAAGGAGGAAAAAGGAAGAAGAGAGGAAAAAGGAGGAAAAAGGAGGAAAAGTGGAAAAAGGAGGAAAGAGGAAAAAGGAGGAAAGAGGAAAAAGGAGGAAAGAGGAAAATGGAGGAAATGAGGAAAAAGGAGGAAATGAGGAAAAATGAAGAAAAATGAGCAAAAAATGAAGAAAAGAGGAAAAATGAAGAAAAGAGGAAAAATGAAGAAAAGAGGAAAAATGAGGAAATGAGGAAAAAGGAGGAAAAATGAAGACAGAAAAAAATGAAGAAAAAAAAGAAGGAATAGAAATATAAAAGTAGTATTTTCTGGGCTTCACTTAATACTTAGACACTGAAAAATCTATTCCAGATGTTTTTTTAGTAGAAAACTCTAGTGAAGTCATAAATAGGATTCAATTGGACCATAATTGAAGGGCTCCATGAAAGAGCGCATTAAATGCCGAATTTGAAAATGAAAATTTAAAAAATGAGTCAGTCCGGTGGTTGCCCCTCCAGAGAGAGTTATCTTTTGTTATTGGCCTTGCTTTTCCCCGCAGAACATACTCTCAGCCTTCATATGGACTGAGCGAAAATTTTTGTGGGAGAATAAATTATCTACTATCAACATTTTCTCTTCAAGAATTTGGGATGAAATCCATTTTATCATAGAGCCCCTCATTTATTCTTTGATGGGATTTTTTGTATTTCCTTTATTCATTTTTTAAATCTTTTTTATACAACTTCAAATCTTGACTTTTCAGTTGTTCAATTACTGAGTGTAATGTCAAATATCTAGAAAGATATCTCGATACCATTCAATATTATGGGCAGGTGTACTTGAGAGGGATAGCTGAGGAATTGAATGCGATCAGAAGAACAGCTAAAGACATGTCTCCAATACAAAATGCAAACTTCAGTCAATGGCTGGAAAACTGGTCGTTTAAAATATAATAAGGGCGATTCAAAAAACACGTACTAATGAAGATTAGTATTTGTTTATATCTCTGATCCGTCACTTGATTGAAGCGGTCATGTCAGGAACATTATTTAGCAGCATGCGTTCTTGGGGATGATCAATTGAAAATTAGAGAAAAGACTGATCAATAATTAAGTAACTTCTAATGCATTCTATTAGGCAGTAATAACTAAGAAGTGCAGATTTAAAAAAATAAAAAAAATGAGTGTGAACCCTGCGGAAACACCAATTTGGGACCAATTAAGCATTGTATAGCAAAGAGACATGTTGGGGGAAATCTTCCAAGAAAAAACGAGGACAAGAAAAAAAAAGGCACTTTTTTGTAGATATAAGGAGTAAGTGCACATGCAACAGACAACCAGCCAGGCCGGTAGAATCACTTAAAAACCGAAACCCATGTTACCACTTTCTAATAAGGTTATATCAATAGGATAAATCTCTTACCGATTATGCTTTTTGTAGGGACACTCTGAACAAGAATAAAGGACATCTCTGTGTTTTTTGCAATGATTCAACACATCAGGCATGTTGTATCTCAGGGCCGAACATATTGAACAGAAGTATAGCTTTTTGCCCGTCTTAGGACAGATGGACGTTACATACACACTCGAAGAGTTCGTTTTGCTTTCTTCTGCATTTTCTTCACTGCCAACGACAACTCCATTTTTGTTTGGGCTAGGGTCGGGTTCTGAAGACTTTGTCTCCAGACTCTTTTCTGAAGGGGTGGGAGGTTTGGGCAATATCTTTTGGAGGATTCTGGTGCTTTTATTCATTTCCGTGGATTTCTTTGAGGCATTTTTGTCTTTCGGAATCTTATTTTTATTAGAATTCTTGTTTTTATCTGAACTTTCCAGAGAACCTTTACTTGGACCTTTTTCGGATGAAGTCTTACACTCATCTGGAGGCTTCGAAGGAGTTTTGTCTTTTTTGTTGCTTTTGCGTACTGGTCGAGTCCTCTTCGAAAGGGTTGTGTCCTTATTGGAACTTTCATCTGAAGATGAAACCGGCTGAATGGGAAATAACGTTGGGGGGTTCTTCACAGAAGATTTGTCTACGTTAGCGCATGAAGCCTTTCGGAGAGGGATGATTCTTGGGGGAGTCTTCTTCAAAGTTATGTCCTTGTTGTTTTTGTCTGATGACGAAGCTTTCTGCAGAGGTAGTATTTTTTTTTTTCTGCCCTGGTTGCTTTTGTCAGACTTTTGGAGAGGGAGCAGTTCCGGGGGAGACTGATTTTTGTCTTTGTTGCTTTCGTCTGAGGGCAACTCTTGTTGAGGAAGCAGTAACGGGGGAGTCTTTTTTTTGTTCTTGTGGCTCTTTTCAGGAGGTAAGGCATTCTGGAGAGGGAGTAAAACCACAGGATTTTTTTTTTTTTTCTTGCTGTTTTTTTGTGAAGACAAAGCCTTTTGGGGAGAAGCTGATACTGGAGGAGTTTTGGGGTTTTTAGTAGATGTCTTCGTTTTGCTGATACCATTCACCAGTTTCTTTGAGTGTTGCTTCTTGGAGTGATCTTTCAAATCTCCCTTTGACAAAGCAATATACTTGCATTTACTACAACACAACTGATTTTTTTGCCCGGTAGTCTTCTTAGCTGGGTCCTCTTGTTGGGTTTGAGAGTCAAGTGATGAAGTAACAGTTGATAAGGTTATCGGAAGACGATTCGAGTGATTGACACCTGTTGCGGGAGTTTTCTCATCCTTGGAGGATCCGGTAGTCTGACTCTCACCGTGATTTTCAGCTACATGCCTCTGCAAATGACGCTCAAACCAGGTAACAAATTCGCACTGGCTGCAATGCAAGTACTCCAAGTGAGCGTGAGCACGCCAAATGTGGATTTTGCAGCCCACCCTTTGCTCCATGTTCTGGCCGCAAAACGGGCAAATGAAACCCTCGAGCGGAGTCCCCGTGATGGCGTCTTCCACTTGCTCGATGTCTTCTTCGCTGATGAAATTTTGGTATTCTTTCATGTGTTCTTGAATCATGTGCTTCAGAAGATCCAGGTTCGTCTTCGAACTGCAGCTGAAATTGCACATAGAGCATTTCTTCTCATTTCGATCAGGGTCGCATGTTTTAGATTTCTTTTTGGGGGGTTGCTCGCCATCATCTGGGCAATCTCTTCTGGGGTTTACACCGGGAGCTAGGCATGCAATAGAAGCTGACTTACCCACACTGCTGGAAGGATTAGGATCGGTAGTGTCTGGGGCACCCTCATTCACGGAACTTTTCCTCCTTTTCTTGTGTTCTTTCTCCTCTGAATTTGAGGATATTGATCTCTTCCTCGGCTTCTTAGCCGAAGGCTTGGGAGTTTCCGCAGTAGATGGACTCGGACCAGCGGAAGATGTGCCCTTTTTCAATTTAGAAGGCATTGAAATCATGGATTTGGGTCCCTTCTTTCCACTCCCGGCCAATGGAGGGATTACTCCAGGATCTGTGAATTCCTCCTGAGCGTTGCGAACAACGATATTGTTATCTTTTCTATCTATCACAGGCAGGTCGAGAGACTTTATTCGAGGGAACTGGTTCTTGTGATGACGCCAGCAGTGTGAAGTAATTTTGGAATGCGAGTAAGCCCGTCTGCCACAATCTTGGCATTCCCACAGCGGCCATTCCAAGTGGTCACTTAATAAATGCAAGTGCATTCGATAGACTGTCTTGAAGGCCTCTTGGCAAACGTCACAAACCAGCTGCTTGTCTTGATCATGCTGGCCACTCTTTGAGTAACATTTTTGCAAGCGAAGATCCAATGAAGCCCCACCAAGACTGACTTCTTGCAGTAGAGACGGAGTTTTGATTTTCTGGTCCAAGAAGTCCTCAGTGTCAGTACAGTCATTCTCCACACTGTCCTCCCGGCCTGAATTGTTGTCTTTAGACGAGTCTTTGCTTTGGGCACTCATAACCTGTGCCTCATCCCCAGAGGACTCTTGAATCTGAGCCTTGCTTCCAGACAACCCTGAAAGCTGAGCCTCGCTCCCAGACGACCCTGAAAGCTGAGCCTCCCTCCCAGACAACCCTGAAAGCTGAGCCTCCCTCCCAGACAACCCTGAAAGCTGAGCCTCCCTCCCAGACGACCCTGAAAGCTGAGCCTCGCTCCCAGACGACCCTGAAAGCTGAGCCTCGCTCCCAGACGACCCTGAAAGCTGAGCCTCACTTCCAGACGACCCAGCAATCTGTGCCTCACTTCCAGACGACCCAGCAATCTGCGGTGACCTCTGGACATCAGCATTTTCCATATCTCTGAACAACTGGAAAACATTTCTTTCTTTCCCTGATGCCTGGTTGGGAGACATGTCTTTCATGTCACTCAGTTCTTTTGAGCAGCTCAGACGTCTCAATCTGACTTTAAGCTCACATGGCAGTTTTGAGATGTCTTTCACTGTATAGTGTTCCTTTGTACTCATCTTTTTTGTTTCTTCCTCAACTCCTTTTTTCTCCAAAAAGCTCTTACTTTTCTGGACTTCGGTTTCTACTTCTGATGATTTTTCAACGCTCTTGGGGTTATCATCAGAGCTCAGTCTCCTCGTTTCAGGGTTCGACAGCATCTTAGTCAAGATTGGTGACAGATATTTGGGTTTCCTTATTTGAACCACACCTTCATTATTATTGCATTCAACGTTGTTATTAACGTTCTTGATGGTGTTGTTTTCAGAGTCACCAAGAACTATTGTATTGTCGGTTTCTTTTTCTATGATATTTTCATCTCTGTGTTTCGGAGAAGGCTTCTCATTCTTGGATTTGGAATCCACATCCGATTTGACGCTATCACCTATCAATGAGCTCCAATCCAAGTGGGGCTTCGGCTTTTTTTCCACTTTGTTAAGTAAATTAACCAAGAGGCCTAAATGGTTGGCACTTTTTGTCTCCTTGTCAGTAGCAAGGACTTGTGGTGTGTCTTTTGATTCCATGGTTGTTCTGTCTTTCTCCTGGACACGATTCCCATCCCTCGAGGTGTCACCATCTTCATCATCATCATCATCATCATCATCAAGAACAATCACAACGTTTTCTTTACTTTTGGGTTTCCGTGTCAATGTCTCTTTCAGTTTGGGGCTCTTTTCCATCAGCTTATTCTGATTGATCATCTTGCAGATAATCTGGCTAGAGACGACAATCTGCCGTGGTTTGTCTGGGTGTTGTGCCTTGATGTGATTAAGCATGCGTCGACGATAGATATCGCGGGCACTGCAGTGTGGACACAGGATAAACTTGAGCAAATTTTTAGTCAAATGTTTGAGGAGAAGGTCGATGACACGGAATGATTCTTTGCAAGAGCAGCACATGTAACGTCCGTTTTCTGAGTGACACGAGCGTAAATGTTGCTCGAAATCCGGCAACAGGTTGCTGGCATATTCACACATTGAACAACGGTAGAGCAAGAAGAGGGTGTGGTTCGCATGAGAGTCCATGTGTTTCATCAACAGATCTTGGCCTTTGGCACCATAACCACAATGAACACAAGGGAATGTCTCTTCACTTGCATGCAATTCTTCAAGATGCTCCAAAAATTGCTTGGATTCTATACAAGAGAATCGGCAGCCTTGGAAGCCACAAATATAAAATCCACCCTCGGATTTCAAAGACGAGTTACTATAACTCTCTGATTTCACGCTTTCACAAGACTGAGATACCTGTCCGTTGGTGGTTGCCAAGGGAATATTTTGGGGTTCTGGTTTCATTGTTTCAGGAGGAACTTTTACTTTTCTCTCTTCCCAGCTATTTCCCTGGTATTTGTTTGGTTCCAAACACTGGCTGGTCAGTTCATTTTGGCCCGGTTGGGGTTCCAAAGAATGTTTAATGTCAATGACTATCCCTTCTTCCAAGGAATCTTTTCCACTTTGTTCTGACTTGGCAGCGACGTCGTCATCAGAACTGGTGAGGTCAATAACTGGACTCTTCTTCGGGTAAAGAATCTGCACTTTGAACGCAGTCCGTTCTTCAGAATTCTTCTTCCAGTAGACGATGACTTTTTTAAATTCTTTGTCCCGCCCGGGATCTTTAGGGATACAGCTCATAATATTGGTCAAAATAGGACATTCTTTCTCCTGTGACTGTTGTCCATCATAATGGCTGATGGAACAAAGTTTTTCGTTCGAATGAAAGTGCCACATAATATGTGCCTTCAACAAATCAAGGTTAACGTAGCCTTTCATACATGACGTGCAGATATGATTATTACCTCTGATAACAAATGTCATTTTTTTGTATCCTCTTTCCTGGGTTCTCACCGGAGGTGGAGTTACTTTTTTACCGGGATAACTATCCAAGATAATAACATTGTCATCGCTTACACTGTCATTGCGTACACTTTCTTTTTCTCCAATAACCACATCTTCAGTGTTCGCATCGTTCTCTACAGGCACAGGATTTCCTTTAGTTTGGTTTGGAATAAGGAAGTTTGAAGCCTTTACGACCTGCATATCTTCCTTTGAGGATGTGAACAGGCAACTGCCACTGTTTCTCGAAGAACCATTCTTCGGATTATGGCGGATAAGCATGATTTGGTATTTGAGATCCCTGTGGATATTCCACTTCCAAGATATGTCCAGGAGGTGGAAGCTAGCTTTCCTGACTTCAGGGCTCGGAATTAGGGGAACAATTTTCCTCATTATATCACATTCTTTGTCACTGATACAAATGCCATGTTCGGGAAGGTTCGTGGATGTGTGGAGGTGATGGTAAATATGATGAGCGAGGTGGGAGGGTTCTATGCGTTGACGACAATTAGTGCACACGAACTGTTGGGATGCAATAAAGATCGTGAGATATTCGAGGTTTTGAGAGCGACCTTTTACAGGAAAATTGGTCCGTTCAGAAGTCTGCTTTTCTAGTGGAGTTGGCATGAGCTTTGTCATGGGGGTGTGATTATTGGTCACTGGATTTTCAGCTAAGGTTACTTGGTTAGTATCAGTCGCCTTCTTATCTTTTGGTGGGATGTCAAGTAATAAGTTCAGGCGAAGAGATGAGACTTCTTTTGAGCAGGAGTTCTGGAGCATTGTGAAGACCTTGTTGACGGCAGGGCACTGGGGAAAATACTGGTTTGGCGGGCAATGGATGCACAATTGCGTTCTGGATACGCGTCGGTGGAAATGACCCCAAACATGCCTCTCGAAGAGCGACGTAGTCATGAAACGCTTAGAACAGCTTAAACAAACATACCAGTCTTCGATGAGCACAAAGGACACTTTGCGACAAGGCACCAATTTCGGGGATAATTCCTCCCCAGTGGAAGTCGTAGAATCAGGAGAAGCACTGGGCTGCACCGGAGTCCCACAAGATTCTGGAGCACTTTCATTCAATACGCTTTGATCGGAACATTCTGTTTCAGATGCCTGCTCAGTGGTCTTATCTTTCGGATCATCCTTCTTAGCCACCACTTTGCGAGGCGTATCAGCTGACCCATCGAAGACACCAGACAGATTCTTCAGAGCCTGTTTAAAAACTACTTTTTCACTTTGGCTGACGAATTCATCCAAATTCGTGTTGCCTTGTTTTAAAGGTTGTGTGTTTGCTTTTAATGGTTCCTTCCCTATTTTCTGATCTTGCTGCATCTCACATAATTCAGTGGATGACAAATCCGGTATTTCAGTAATTGTTTTGGTTGGACTCTCTTCACTAATATCGTCTTTTACATTCATTTCTGTAGTTGCACCAACTTTACTACCTTCCACGTGGGACGAATTGATTTTTTCAGGCATCTTCAAATCCTTCAGCGATTCTTGGCGGGAGAGTTTTGGTGGCTCAGTGTCCAAGGCAGTATCTGTTCTCTCGAGATACTCATTTACTTCTTCGTGTGCTGTTGAAGAGGGAGCTGGTTTATCGATCTGAGGATGTGTCGGCACCCGAAGTTCTACTGTTTCTAGACCTTCATTTACTTCTTCGTATCCTGTTGAAGAGTAAACTGGTTTATCCATCTGAGGAACCTTTGAAGCCTCAAGCTTCACCGTTCCTAGATCCGGGTTGACTTTTTTGTGCGTTGTTGATGAGGAAGCTGGTTCATCATTTTGAGGGACCGTTGATGTGGCAAAATTTACTGTTTCTACATCTTTGTCTGGTGTGGAAGAGGAAGATGGTTTGACAATCCGAGGAACTGTCGACGTCTCAAGCTTCAATGTTTCTAGATCTTGGTTTATTGCTTTATGTGGTGTTGAAGAGGAAGCTGGTTCATCTATTTGAGGAACTGTCCGCACCTCAGGCTTCAATGTTTCTGTTTCTATTTCTTTGGTGCCATCATTATCTATTTCCTCATCAGTCAAGCTCTCGTCAATCACCAATAACTTCCCCTCCAGGCTGCTGTCAAGGTCGCTTGATGCTTCATCATCCAAGACCTCATCATATAATAATGAATCTTCCCCTGCAATAAGAAACTTTTGATTCTTTCTGCCACAGATTTCTTTCACTTCTGACAAACCAGGAGTGTTGGCAGGATTAACGTCACACGATGATGGCAGAGAGTCTTTAGCTACATTATGTTCATCAGGTGTATTCTTTTTCTCAGGGCTGATTCTCCCCTGTGTTGACACTTGGGGACAGAGAACATTTCCATCGGCAGAAAGCGATTCAGGGACAACAGCAGTTTGTTTGAACTTAGTGCCGGAGGCCGAGTTTTGTTCCACGGGGCTGGCAGATTGGGTAGTTATGGGTTCTTTCGGAATGCTTACTTGATGCATTGTACAGTATTGGCCAGGGGTCATTAGATTGGTCGTGGTTTGATGAACAGTACGAACTGTATTGACTTTGCGGGATGACCTACGAGGCCAAAAACATCTTCCTATTGCCTTGACCCTTCTTGTTTCAGCCGAGTGGTCATTGTAAAACTGAAAAAAAAAAAAAAAAGAAAAAATTAACTCTCAAATTCATGTAAGATTATCCAGATGTTAATATTTTGTGGAATAACTACCCATCAAATATACTCCCCATTTCCACCTCAAGGTGAATTTCTTTATTGAAATGATCATTTCAGCAAACTTAATTTCCATCACTCAAGAGTTCTGCTGTCAACTAGAAGTGGTATCAGAGGTCCATGATGCAATTTGAAGGGAAACACAAACATATTTGGAGAAAACCGAATTATTTTCCAAGGGCACCAAGATATTGTGCAACTGGTGCATCTGTTCATGTGAGACAGAAACCAATTTGACAACTGCAAAATTTGATTACACTCTTGTTTTGTGATTGGAGTCACCTGCAGTGGCAGGACAACTTTTAGCTTGGCAAATGGAGCCACCTATAGGGGGCTAAAGCTTAAAAGGTACAGAGAAACTGGCTTATCCAGTTTCTTCGCATGTGTTGGGCTTCCACGTGTGTGTGATGGTCTCACAAACTATACTAAACCAGCCGTGGTTCTGGGTTAGTAAAAGAAGGCAACAAGTCGGAATTTCGTTTAACTGTTTTATATAGAGTATTGATTATCAATATCTCTGGAGACGGGAAATGCTTATTCGCAGTTGAAAAGAGAGGAGGCCGATTTTCATCAAAGTCAAACTGATGACTGGTCTCTCATGTCACGAACGGTAGTCTACTGGATGGTAGCAGCGGTTGACGGTTACGAAGGGCGGATGGCTGACAAGAGAGAGACTGGCAGCGGTTCTCTTCTCGAAACCCAATTCTACTCTACTGCTGTTACGAAAATCCCTCCTATTTAAGCCCTTGGTATCAACACTGTATTTCTTTGTAATTGACTTCCTTTCTTTCTTTTCATGTTATCTCGATCCTTCCAGAAAATCCCAAATATTGACCCTCATCCATCTCGCGACGCAAGTCCGTCCAAGATCATAAATTAGCCCCCCCCCCTTTAAAGAATTCTGCAAATTACTTTTTCTTTCAAAAGCTTTACTCTTTCTCTCAAGACCCCAGACACTGGCCCTTATCTGGCCATCGAACCAGGAGGAGAACTTCTCTAAAAGTACTTGTTTTTGCAACCCTAGGATTTGACAGAAGATATTAAATTGAGAAGATACAGATGCCCGCACTTGGAAGCACGTAATTCTCACTTCCTACGGTATCTTCAAAAAACATATTAAGCCCTTATCTAGTCATCGAATCGGGGAAGAGAACTTCTCTAAAAGTACTTGTTTTTGCAACCCTAGGATTTGACAGAAGATATTAAATTGAGGAAGTACAGGTGCCCGCACTTGGAAGCACGTAATTCTCAACTTGCTACAGTATCTTCAAAAAAAAAAAAACATCATCCCTTTTAATACAGATAACTCCTTTTGTAATAACCATAGTAATTTTTAGGACACGGGGGACTCCTGGTCCCCTAGTGTCACACATGGACAAGAAAGGTAAGTTTGTTTTTTTTAACCAGATGTGCCTCTATTCATGATTCATACATCTGACAAGGGCTGAAGAATGAATCAGCCAGAATATATAGACAACATCAAAAAAGGCATTAGATTTGATAGTTTGAACAAACATTAGAACATAGAAAAAATACAGAACAAAAACAAAAAAACAAACAAACAAAAAAACCCAGCCTCTTTTTCAGTGCGCTTTATGATACAGAGGAGAAAGGGAGGGCCGAAAATGCATCAACTTTTGGTGAAGATGGTGTTCTAACTTGGGGCATTTTAGATCATTAAACCCATCAACTGTGGAAGGTGCCAGTGGAATAGTCGTCCACCGCAAGACAAAAGCCCTTGTCCATTGTCAGATGGTTCATTGCAAAATATAAAGGTTCTGACTCACACTGACAGAACTGAGTTATCAATCACAATAAAATGGATATTTTATCAAGTTGACCACAGAACTGCCATGATAAAAATTTCTGCCATCTGCAGTTATCGTGTTTAAAACAAAGAAAATGTCCAAGAAACCCTCTACAAAAGAAGATTTGTTCCATGTTTCTGATCCGAGCTGGTTGGATATTCCAAAATAGAAGATAGCAGATGTGATAGATTCAATCTCTGAGAGAGTCAGCAAAATCTTCATTTGCAGGATTAAATACATCCGCATAGTTTAGATTGTGGAATAAAGGTTCAAAACTGCACCCTATTCATGGGGGAAGGAACCCCATGTCAAACAACAAAAAAAGATCAGAGAAAGGGATATCAAATAAGTATTTAAGGATTTATACAGACAAGTTGGTCTCCTGCAAGATGGATATCTGGTAATATTCACTGACAATTATTTGGATGGAAAAAACAGTACCCTTAAGATGGGGGAGGGAACACTATGCCAAACAGTAAAAAAAAAAAAAAAAAAAAAAAAAAAAGACCAGAATGGTAGGTTCAAAAAGACATCAAGTGACTCTTAGACAAATCAATGTTCCGACATGATTTCTATTGAGGTCATTATTGAGAAAACCCAATCGCTTAGTTTTCCAATTCAGCTGGAATTGTTCAGACTACACCGAATACCCAGATGAGCCGAGGTTAGCGTAAAAAAAATGAAATAAAATACATGAAACAAAAAGAAACAAAAAACAAAAAGATTTAAAAAATAGATAAAATAAATAAATGAAGAAAAACTATATATATATATATATATATATATATATATATATATTTGATAGAAAGAAATCAGATAGTATTCACCTAGTCAAGTAATAATCGAGATTTCTAGTTATGATCTCTAAAAATGTGAGACCGTCATTGGTGAGAAAATGAATGAGATTTATCCAACCGACATAGTGGTGAATTTAATAGACATTATGGAATCATGAAAGTTTGGAAACTGGATTATATTCATTTACGTAACATGTTCTAAGAGGCTATTTTCTCTCATTGAAAACACGGAAATCTAGCATGAATTTACAGTCCATCACCCCTTCACCTCTTGAAAAACTTCGCTTCAACTGAGTCACACTGCTACACACAAAAAAATTTCATGAGGTTATGTTGCATGATCTTTTGCAGTAGGCTGTCAGCCTTTTGGTGAATTATAAACTTGTTGAATGAAAGTTCTTGTTTCAATATAGATGTCTAATTACTTTGGTCATGTCTTTGTAGATAGATGCCTATTTTCATTTCAACTACTCATTTCCTGTATAAGTACGTACTCAAAGGCAGTGGGGAGGGAACTGAAGAAAGGCGAGTGAAAATTTAAAAAAAACAAGTGGAAAGTTTGAAAAGGAAAAAAAAAAAAAAAAATTGTCACTTACATCAAAGTGAAAAGGGTTCCACTGGGATGTGGTTTTCTGTTCAAGAGAAAGAGTACAAGCAAAATGTAAGCTTCCTCTCATAGTAGCAGCATCAGGCGTCGGATATCCCTGAAATGTAAGGGTGATCGTCAATAAAAGTTCAGTACCACAGATTCTCAGCTAGTTTCTATTGATGGCCGAAATGGGGTCTTAGGCCCCAATAAGCGATCAAAACCACTTCTTGCTCTTTTAGGGAAACCTTAATTCAATAAACCTGACTTCAGAGTACCACTTTGGTTACTTAGAAAAGACAGATTAACAGAATCAGACTTTCAGTATTAGATAGATTTGATATTTAGATGGAAAACAGATCATTAAAGATTGCACACTATTAATCATTTCTTTTTAAAATTTCCAAGAATATGTGGGGAGGGGGGGCCTTTAATACACACACACACACACACACACACATGAAAGATTTCACAGGGGTATCTTGTGTGTTTCCCAAGTTAAGCTGTTACATACAGTAAATATTTTGGGACTTAAACTAGGACGATCGACAAGGATAAAAATTTGTGTGAAATGTTTTTCATCATTAGGCTATGGACTATACATATATATATATATATGTATAAATGAAATGGGGAGAGAGGGAACAATCTATTCCTCAGAATTAATATATATCGCTGAGAGTTTCTGAAGTGAATGGAAAGTTCAACAGAGCGGAAAAATGGATACATTCTTTTTGTCCAGGTGGAAAATTAGACAAGCTTTTCCATCAGATTTTTCATAAAAATGTCTCCTAATACAATGCAGAACCTCTAGAGCAAATCAGCCAATTTCCTACGACTTGCTAAAAACCCTGCTCTTTGACAACCTTTGAAGAACCGAAAAGTTAATGGCGACCAATTGAGATACTGAGGAGGTGGCGGAAATTTTCTCAGCATGTGGGCATCTGGCTTTTGCCTATCCCATAGTAGGAAATGGACAATTTGGGGCCATACATGAATTTTCTATCTCCAAAGAAATTCTATTAATGGGAATTTTCAATCACCTCTTCCCGTGTTTCCATTCGCCTCTCCAAACATTCCTCAATTTGGGAAATGGGCAATTTTCGGAGATACTTTTTATCCCTGCCACATGCTAACGACATATTTTGATGCAAAAACCATCTCGGCCACTCAGTGATAAAATATCTCGGTGCCATACAAGAGAAACAAAAAAAAAACACAAAAAAAAAAAATGAAAAAACAGGCTGTTAATTCTTTGTAGATTTACAATGCATAGGGAGATCCAATGAAGATTGAACCCACCAACAATGGCCAGCAAGATAAGTTTGTTGATCATGGCTACACTTCAAGGAGATACCCCCCCCCGCATAATAATACTGAATATTTGTGTTCACTAGGAAGAATCCATAATTACAAATGGTGAGTAGGAAGTGTCTTTTTCTTCATCAGCAAAATTTTTTACCTTTGAGTGGAAGGGTCCAGTGTTGTGGACAGCGAAAAATCATACTGTTCACTATTAGAGTAGATTTTCATAAGAATCCTTGTATAGCATTCTCGGCTACCATTCAGCTCAACTTCTAGCTTGGTCCTGCACTTTTGGCCAACTAACTATGATCATCCTAGCTCAGAGTTTCAAACCCCATCCTTTTGAGAAAGTCATAAATCAAATTCTGGCTGATTTCTATGCCCAACCCACAAGCTCTTCCCCTGCCTCAGACTTGCTGCTCAAAGACAGAAAAAAAAAAAAAAAAAAAAGGGAAAGAAAAGGAAACAGCTTTCTCCACTTAGACCCCCCCCCCCCTGCCTAATCTATTCAACAATTTGCCTTTGGGACAGTAAGGATGAAAGTAAGCATAGGAAAAAAAACAAAACAAACAAACAAAAAACAAGGGGGAGTCAGGCAATGTCCCTTTAATTCTTTTTCATAGTCTGCATGGGACCAAAAAGCCTGTGAGCAACTGAAGAACTGGAGTGTGCAGAAGATATTCTAACTTCTGAGATGCCCACAGATTTTTCAAAAGTTTATGAACGAAGGTCAGTTATTTCTAACATGAAGTTTACGATTAAAGGGAACACTTGAATTTTTCTTCTTTATTGATCTCCATTAATCATTCATTCCTATTTAATCTTATCGATTATGACATTGAAATTTTACCACACAGCATATTTTTCTTGCTGTATGGCCTCACATCTCATAGGGAACACAGGAATGGGGTAAATTCGTTGAAGATATCACTAATTATTCTGGTTTGAATAAACATCCTTTGAGATCCACTTATATCAGTATATTTACTAAGGTTGGATACAAGGCCATTTCTTTTGAGCACTCGGTCAAGATCAAGCCTAGAAAAAAATCCTGAGATATAGCACAGAGCTTAGTGCATTGGTCATTTGAGTACAATTGTTGAGGGCTAGAAAGATTTACTGCCCCCACTAATAGCAGATGGAAAATTGTTCAGTTGAGTCAGGTAACCTTTGCCCCCTTATTCAAATACAATTTTTAATAAATTGTTTTTTGCTGACTCAGCAGGGTAGGTTGGGGGCACTGATGAGATATATACTCTTGGGTGGACGGAATTCTGTATAAGTACAGGTAACACTGATCTATGCTTTGACATTTTTAAAAAAAAACATTCTATTCAACCATTCAATATTATTGGTTGCTTCTATAGCCTTCTCAAACTTTCGTATGACGGCACACCAAGAAATGGATCCAACTTACATAACAAGACCGCAACTGTACAAATGAATGGACGGATTCGGTTGGGGTTAGCAATGGGCCCCCGAACAGCAAGTATAAAGTGAAAACAAACTCTTGAGGACAGTTGTTGTGACCACTGGGCCAGAAGGTTATAAAAAAAGAGAAATCTATCATAAATTGGTGTAATTTGATTCGATATGCCAAAACGCTGTGTAGCTGTTGATTGCTCAAACCATAACGAAGTTGAAAGAAAACATTGGCCTTCAACAGATTCCCAGGTAAGGAGAAACAAATGGAGACGTTCGATTCAGGCCATGACTGAACCGAATCCTGATGGAAGCAGGTGGACTCCAATTAGAAAATATGTTAACATTTGTAGTGAACAATTACCCCCCACCCACCCAGAAGTTCCCATTTGAAAAAGTAAGGAGAATTTTCTTTCGAAATTTTACAATCATGATTCAAAGACAACGGTGTCGTATATTGAAGAAGTTCCACCATTTCGGGGGGGGGGGGGGGAACTGCTACGCATGGCACCCCTAAAAACCCTCTAAAAAATGTACGGAAAGTTATCGACAGTTGTCATGAAAAAAAAAAAAAAATGTTTGCTTTCAAGAGTCGATTCGTAACGATAGACGGAAAGTGGGGGCCCCGTTTACCCCTACAGTTACTCGTCAGCAGAACCCCCAAAATATTTTTCTCTAAAAACCAACAAGATCGTTAGGGTCTAATGTAATGGTTTCCAAACTGAAAAACTCAAGGACCCCCCTTCGGTGAATGAAACATTTTTTAGAATTTAGTTTTTTTAATGCTTTTTTACTGAGCTACAATAAGCAATTTTCGACCCCCCCCCCCGAAAACCATGGACGAATTACATTTATTCGAATTCAAATATGATACGTTAAATTTTAACAGTATCAACAATAAATAATATAGTAAGAGTTTACTAATGAAAATGATACTACAATAAAAATAATTGTGTTAATTTCTCCATATCAAGGCTTTAAACCTCGTTCCATACCGAAATATCTTCTATTTACATGGAAAAAACAAGTGATATCTTTCATCAATTGAATTCTTTTAAAAATAAATTCAATAACATTTTTGAAAACTAATTTACGTCCTTCCTTTCTTACATAATATTTTGTCGAGAAACCTGTCCGGTCACCCTTCAAAAGTTGAGACGAAAAACACAACTAGAAATGAGAACACTTATCAATTCAATTACCGAATAAATAAGCTTTATGCTCCAAGGTGCAGATCCAGTAAATAATATTTCGCGCTGAAAATATACCATAAACCCCGAGAACTCTTCCGTCACTGCAGCATCGTGACGGTGTTGTTTTCACCAAGCGCTATTGAAACATTCGCGTGTGACGTCATATCGAATCGGTCAATTGAAGAAAAACATTCCAGTAGCCAATGAACGAACCATACTGATAAACCAACCCATCACCCTACTGCTTTCATCCGTAGCTAAAAAGATTCTAATCTGCCCCCACTTATCCCAAAATCAGTAAATGGGTAACCAAGTGGTGGAAGCGGAACGAGATAACAAGCACGGAAGTGCACGTTCATGTACTTGGAAACACAATATGGAATATGGCTGCAAGCACAGTTGGAGAAAAAAAATCATTGCTATAGCCAATTCTAGTTCACTTAGTCGGCGCCTGTCCGATAACTTGCCCGAAAGAGGATTCCAATCTATATTCCACCAAGTGACCCCACACCGATCTCGATTTACTTTCCTGGTTCGTCAGGTCATCGTCATAGCAACAAGTGACCTACCATGAACTCTGCACTTACTTAAAATGGAAAGAGGAGCACTTATTGGCAGCAGCACGAATTCAACTTGTTACTCACCACCAGCCGAGATGGTGGGAGGTGTGTCGGGTCGCCTCATGGCTCTCGACAGAGAGAATGGAATCGGTACACTCTCCCGGGGGCATTAGAGTCCCAGGCAGAGATATGAATCCATTTTCACCCCAGCTAACGTAAATAGTAGAGCAGGCCGGTCGGAGCCTCTTAACCCTGTATGACAGTCCGTCAAAAGGGCATCAGGCTAGGCACAAGACAAGATTTCATCCCAAGCAGAACTAAAGGTCCTTGGTTAGATTAAAACATACCGAAACTTATAGTAATTCAACAGAGTATAAACGATTTCCAACAGGTCACAATCCAAATGTTTATCATAAGTTTTTTTTCTTTCTGCGTTTATCCCCAAAATTAAACCATTTCTTTTTCAAAAAAGCCAAAAATATAGACGTGTGTTTTTTTTTTTTTATAGTATACGAGCCTCGTAGATTGGATGTCTTTGCTAGAGACATTTTATTCCTCAATGAACAGTTCTTTATATACTAGCATATTAATAACCTGTTTTCCCTTCCATCTGATATATATTAAAACATGAGAACTTCA
Organism: Thysanoteuthis rhombus; assembly: GCA_963457665.1. Classification (NCBI taxonomy): domain Eukaryota; kingdom Metazoa; phylum Mollusca; class Cephalopoda; order Oegopsida; family Thysanoteuthidae; genus Thysanoteuthis; species Thysanoteuthis major. The sequence goes on along the minus strand of OY735242.1, from coordinate 35,053,546 downwards.
CAACGAACACACTTACTTCGACCCGGTAGGACTTTTTTTTTTCCACTGAAGTTTAAAATTATGGCTTTATGTCTGAAATTCTGAAAATACTGTTTCAAAATCAAAAATATTCTAAAATTTGACTCAAATTGTCTCCATTATTTTCCCGTTTACTCTCAATTTGTTCATCCATTTATTTATACAGTCAAACTTGGAATCAACTTGAAACACACGCACACACAAGCAACTGCTTGCTGATATATATCAGACCAAGCAGATGACTGAATATGTTACGAAATAAGAGCGTAAAAGTACATGGATCAGGAGTAAAATGACAATTAAGAAGGCCATATTTTGGATAAATGAAATCCCTTTAGTTCATTCCCACAGTCCATTCTGGCCTTTTCGAGATATATACACGAGATTGACTATCATAAAGGGTCCGTGTCTTGCAGTCAATTTCCAGAATACTCTTCTTGAGAAAGCCAGAATAAATTTTGAAGTATCCACCCACCCAGATGTAGCTTCTTCCGGTAAACACACTGGATTGTCCGGCTTTCCGTTCAGAAAAGCGGAAGTAGCATGTCATTTAGTCATCACACCCGTCAAGATGTTTTTCGTCAACAACTAATGGGAGTCCTATTCACAATATAAATATGTTAAAACGAACCCTTACTTTCCGCCATTGGTGTACACGATTCACCTTTCCCCTGTTTCGATTTCCAAGGACCCACTCCAAAACTTCAATGAAAAGGGAACAGAAACGCACTGGGTCCAGCATTAAAACTAAGTACGGATACAAATGAAAAAAATTCATGTATCGGCGATAAAGAATTGTTTACGGCGTCAAGTGTCAAATGAAATGAATGGAATTCGTCAACAAATTATCAGTAAACATAAAACTCTTGTTGAGATATGCAATAAACAATTCGACGTACCGTGTATATATATTTCGGTATCTAGTTTCAATGTTGAACCAGTTGCCTTCAATTGTATTCATAAACACAATAGCATAATATGAATCAAGGAATCGATTGTTATGATTTATTACAGCACTAGAATATATCCGTAAAAACTGACGGGGCTATTCATGTACCGATCGGCAACAAAGAACCTGAAACTATTTCATTAGGTAGTTTATTTTCAATAATTCAAGTATTCTAATTTCAATTTCTTGTCAAGTTTTAACTGAACTCAAGCCCTTTTAAAGGGTTTTCAACAAGTTTTCATGCAAAAACTTTGGCACGGGGTTCGTTGGGGGAATGAGAGTTTTCTTTTTTTCTTGTTTTCTATTGACTATCTTACTCTCAACCAGAACGTTTGGTGACCATTCATTCTTACAATATCCATTCACCATAGAGAATTCTTCCTGCTCTTCCAATCCTTACATTTACCCTATTCGTTCTATGCGACTTACACTACTCGAAATATCCCCAGATGATAGTTATTTTTCTTTATTTTATGAGGGGGGGGGGTCAGGTTAGTACAGGACCTCCCTACCTGCACCATTGGGAAGACCACTCATTGTTTTCTGGCATTTAGTCCAGAAACATGAGGGTCGATCACCAGGGGGGATCGGATGTGAGAATAAAAGGGGGGAGAATACGGTGGGTTCTGTGAGAAAACAGGTTTTTTCAAGTTGTAAAAAAAGAAGCCGTTTTGAACGGTGATTGGATATCGAAGTCTTGAGAGTTTCTATGTCGTAATTCTCATGGTTGTGCTTTAATAGAAAGGTAAATTGACCAATGGGATTTATGCACAAACAAACAGAGAAGAAATTAGCATATATGCTAATTACACGTTTAGATGATACCGAGTCCATTGAATGTTTTCCATTCATCTGTAATTAGTTTATACGCTGAAACAATTGCCTTCGATGGTGTCCGTATATCCAATGGCATAATTGAATCAACAAATCGATTGTTACGATTAACTACATACAACAGCATGGTTCTGTAGCCCATTGCATGTTTTTCAGCCATCCGTAAATTTCGCTAGGGTGATTGTTTCACTAACTGGGAGACGCATCTCATTTCACCGACATGGAACAAGAGATCGCCACAAGTTTTCATGAAAAGTAACAATAAAAAAATTTGAAAAAAAAAACTGCAAAATTAACTGGCCTGGTTAGACAATCAATAGAAAATGTCACGAGACCATTTGGCAGCGTTTCGTGTCAGACGTATTCAATTCAAAAACATTAAAGGGGACATCAATGAATAAGTTAAATCCTCGTTTTGTTGGACAGCGATCACTAAAAAAAACTTCAAATCAAAAAAAAGAAAAAAAAGCAGAAATGCTATCGGCCACAATTTAAGGAACTATTTCATCACAACTGGAATTTTCCACTACTGGAAATCATCTAAAATAAAGTTTTTAAAAAAATCTGGAGTATCTACATGTTCTCATCAAACCAGTCAAATTAAAGTCCCCCCCCCCAGCTTTCGAAAAGGGGTCCAGTGGAGTCTTAATGCCGATTTCCAAGTCATTAGACAAAACGGTATCGACAGGAGCTCTGAAACGCACTCACATACGTGCATATAAATGTAAGGAAAGAACCCTTTGGTTACGGTTGTTTAACGAAGAAATTTTTCTCCGGTCAACAAATCGTTTTCGGCAAAACAGTTATCATATCGCAAATTGTAACGAAGAAATATAACAATCTAGTAAGAAGTAAACATGTATTCATTAGAGGAAAATGAACAAACTAAACTAAGCAAATCACACAGATGAGAAATGTAAGGGAGGGGTGTTGCAAGATTGTGCAGCGCCAACCTTCCAAGTGGACAGAACCTGCCTGCGTTTAAAATCAGTAGACGAATTCCTCACAAATCAATCACAATCCTAACTACGATTATTCAGAAAGTTAGGAAATGAAATATTTTTCTCCAAAAGAAAGATTCTTTTCAAAATCGTAAATAATGTAACTGACACTAAACCATTAATAAAAGAAAATAAATAAAAGGAATTTATTCTTTGAGATCCTACCACCCACGTGAGATACATTAAAAGCCAATATTCCAGATAAAATTCAAGGGGTAATGTTCTCGCTCAGTTTAAAGAAAGCCCCATAATCGTGACTGGAACAGAGAAAAGTTACTCGAATTTCATGGCTTGTTCTATTTCTTCAAAGTGGTGCCAACTTGGATTTTTTATGACCAAAGCTGATCCAAAAATAGCTGAAATCGGCTAAATACCCTTAAACTCCCGTTAACTTTACGGCTAAAAATATCGAATACGTTTCGACTTCACCAATTTAATTCTATCGCTAGTTACATTTTTTTTTATCGAGATGTCCAGATTTTAGGATAATTCTATCGGCTGAATAAAGGGGGAAATCGTCTAGATTTAGCTGAAAAACAGTTAATTTGGTATCCCTGTTTCTTCCCCTCTTCTGGCGGGGACTGACCCACTAAAACTGTTGTCATGGCAACCGGCTGGTTGCTTGCCATTGGATCGAAGCTGGAAAAGAAGCAGCGGTTCTTAACCCTTCTCAGGATTACACGCCTTAGAGATTTTTAGGACCCTATTCACACTACTTAATCTCAAGGCTAAAATCAAAGAAAATCGACGAAGTTAATTACATTATATCTATTGTTCAACTGTCATCATATATATTTCCTATTCATCCATTAGTCCTTCCTTATGATTCATGGTTTTTTAATCGATAAATACACCATCCGACCTATCATCTTGTAATATGAATTCAATTTCTTGTTTTCAAAATACACGAACAAAAAAACAATTATTCCAGGCTCTCTATCTCCATTTTCAAAAATAAATTACGTTGATCAAATAAGTAGATCCCCCTAGCCAAACTTTTTTCGGTACTTATTTGAAAGTAAACTTAAATTATAATTCATGTAGGAAATAAAAATTTGTTAACTCAATTCAATTTCAAAATCAGAAAGTAAATGAAAATAAAATAAATAAAATTGTTTGCGCGTCATTTTCAAACAGAAAAAAAAAAAAAAACGATTTATAAGCCGGGCCGCTCGTACTTCAAACTAAACAAGGACTATTCCAAAAGCAGGATTCTGTGATGTAATAAATGACTATTGGAGCAGACCGAAAAAGTAATCTTCCAGTTGATTCAAATCTGGGTCCTCCAAAGCGATATATACAATAGAGAAAAAAAACTCAATGATTTTTTCAATATGATCACCATAAAAAAGATCGAATTTTCAGAAGAAATTATTGTATTAGAATTAATAAAAGTTGTAACTTCCTGTTTATTAATATAGTTCGTGTTTTTTTTTTCGATTCTTACACGTTGCAGATGCTCCTTTCAAGTTTTAAAATCAATTTTTTGGCCCCCATCCCATCGAGCAATTACTTATATTCCAAATGTACTATGTCTTAGACAGAAACTGAGGTCAGCAGCTTCTGGAAAAATATGTCGGTTGATTTTTTTTTTTTGCCATATTTCTAGGGCCTAATTTCAAGTGTGACTGAACGCACCTATCAGACCCCAGAATCAAAATTTCCGCAAATCCAAAAACTCACAGGGGTCGACATTCCAAAAATGAAGTCCCAAGGAGAACAGAAATTAGTCTGTACCCGCTGGACACGAAGTACCTCCAAGTTATGACGTCTTTTGGGGATGAAGGGAAGGTCCAGTGAAAATATCCTTTAGACATTTATTTGCCCAAGGTCTTGACGTGGTCCCATAATTTTGCACAACACGCCTGCAGAGTTCCCCGAAACATGCATTCGGCCCCTCCCCAAATAGGGAGCCATAGCTTCTCCGTACCTGCCCCCCCCCAAAGCTAGCTATACCAGTTTTGCAGGAATGCACTTTCCAGTCAGTCATTTTTTGGTAATTATTTACATTCTAATTTACTAGATCCATTGAAAAAATTATCTACTGCAGGTGTGCGTATACTCCAGGTAAAAACCCCGAGAGGTAGATAGTGGGTATATTGAATCAAAGACAGGTTTGTCTGATTCTCTCCATTGATTCACCACCAATTCTAGTTCATACCAAATAGAACAACCCCTAAAACAGACGAAAATGCAATCAACAACACAAACATAGTATTTACCTGGCTTCGTATGGTGGATTCAATGTTGATTCAAAGGAGGATTATCATTCCATCAATTTCAACCTTCATTATCCCACACATTTTTTCTAACGAATATCATCTTCATCGTTTTTCAATACGACTTTTTGACGGGTATGTTCTATGGTACTCCTTTTGGGGTTCGTGGCATTTGGTGGTGTCTACGGAGAACATCAGCTGGATTTCAAAGACTCTTGGGGTACTATTGAACTTGCTCCTGCTTTTATTTTCGTGGTACCCACAACGTTCCGACCGATACATTCTACGGCCTTCTTTAGGTATACTGTCTGTATGTAAAGAGTCTCTGCGTAGCGTCGTACACAAGAGATTAAAGGGTCGGTGGGAAGATCGTCTAATTGTTATCACGTGCGTGGAGTCGGGCCTGACCATGTCAATGGAAAGAAAAAGAAGAAAGGAATGCGACGGAACGTTTCGGGGTTGAATAACGAGCTTCCTACGCTGGGGCCCTCGGCTTTTACTCGCCTTCAAACGTATCCTCGAGGTGCGGGAGAGATGAGGAATGTCAGTTGCAGGAAGGGATATCACTTGACGACCTTGTCGGTGGAACAGTCCGGGCGGATGTTTACGCGGGGCCCTCTCTGGTTACGAGCGATGAGTGTCGATAGTAGAGCAAAGGCTGTCGTCTGCACGGACGGACAAGGAAGGGTTCTCTTGCTGCTTATCGCTCGCGTCTGGCTATTTGCTTCGATCTTTTCTCTCATATATATCAAGTTCGTGGGTTGACCTTTACCACGATACTGTTTTGATGTGTCTCTCAGTTTCAACCTTTGTCATGATTCCACGATCCATTGTTAAGTCTGACCTTTGAAATAGCCATTGTAAATATATAGGTCACCTGCTACCGGCCTCGCTTATTTTGTTTCCCTACACTTCCGGAAGTGTGGTTCCACAACATAACACTTCATCGTACACTTACGGAAGTGTCCTACTACATAACACATTTTCCAATTGTGCCAAGTAAAACAAAGGTAATAAACAGTATAGGAAATTGCCAACATAGATCTATTCAGTTTTTAGGCTGGTCTAGCTGATTACGTATTTCTCAAGCGTACAGACCGCACAAATGAAGTTGAAGGGCTGAACATTTCCTTCTGTCTTGGAAAAGCTTTAGTCTTTTCAAAGTTTCCCCGGATGGGTTTATGGTGGGTTGGAATTCCAATGTAAGTTTATGCTTAATTGAGCACTTAGTTCGTATCCGACAACATTCCAGCTTGTTTTGTTTTTTGGGGTTTTTTTTTTTTAAAGTTACATTTTTCTTTCTCTGAAAAAGTGTTCAGTGTCCATCAAAAGCAAAGGAACCAACAATGCTGCCAAAAAACATTGGTCACTTGACGGTTTCTACGGAGTGACTAACCAGACTGTTCTTTTTTTTTCTCCGCTTTCATATTGTAAAAGAAACACAAATAAGGGAAAGAACGAGTTAAATCGCCCCCAAATCTACGAGGACTACTTCTCAAAACAACGTCAGCTGAAATGTTTCGATAAAAATTCAAAAAACGAGTGGAACCGTGAAGATAGTTCATCTTAGAACTTCAGAACGTGTTGATGTTATTCTTCGTGTAGAATAAACCGAGAAAATACATTTAGTTCAACGATGACAAGTTCTACCTCCGATTTCAAATCTGTCACATCCTGACAAATAATAGCCAGGTATTGACTAGAAAGAAAATCAATGAACTTACTCGACACTGAAACTACGCCACCCCAAAAAAACTTGGTCGGGAAAAAAGGCTCGGGACGCAAAGAAGGTGGTTCGGCAAACTGACTAACAAGAGCAAAAAACAGAATAGATACCCTGGACATCAGAACCCTGTCCGAGGGCAGTAAGTCAGCTCAAGAGAAAGGGTTGGAATCCAAAGAAGAGAAACGGTTTGGAAGCAAAAGCAGGCCTGGAGAAGATCAGTCAAAAGAGAGACAAAGACGACCCGGGCAGACAGAGGCCCCGCATCCGGCCGGGGGGAGGGTGCCAATAATTGAAGCCTACTGGCCCAACGCTACAGTCTTCTGGTATTTTCCATTTATGCAGTTTCCAGAAAAAATGGACCTAAGTACCTAGACCTTATCAAATGACTTTTTAACCAACGAAAAGAAGTGGAGGTGTTTTTAGATGGAGCCAAGTGGAAGCTTCCATTGTTTCAAAAGTTGGGTTGGATATTTACCAACTTTTCGTTACCATCAAGAGGAAGTTTTTACTCATTGCTAAGGACGGAGAAACAGGGGAAAAAACCCTATTCCATCTATGGATAGATATTTATACATCAGTACTTTGAATAAATGAATCACCGTAGCCCGTGCGAGTATCAGAACTAATTAGGAAAATCTATCAGAAATTATTTTTTTTAAAAAAGTAGGAAAAAAGAAAGAAAAGGGATATATTCCATTGCGAAAGATTCCAGCACAAGATTTGGACATTGATGGCCCAATATGAACTGAGGCTCATAACAGCATTTGGGGACCCCTACCCCTGAAAAACAAAACAGTTTTTCAGATGGTGCCAAGTGGTGTATTCAAGCAAGTTTCCAAAGTTGTAACTTCCAAAATGTGACTAGGAACTCCCTGAGACACACAAAAACGAAAGAGACTGGTTAGTCGGGCCATTTATGTGGCTACGGTGATTTGATAACGTTTTACTGCAAATGGAAGAAACATTGAAGATGTTCCTTGACATTTTCTTTTGCATAGGAACCGATACGAAAATAACGCCCCCTGTTGTTCATTCCGAGAAAGACCAATGACTCATCGGAAACGAATAATCAATGTTTGAAAGATGCAAGAAGAAATCTTTGATGCTTCTACAGAGTTAAGTAACAATATATATATATATATATATATATATATATATATATATATATATATATGTGTGTGTGTGTGTGTGTGTGTGTGTGTAATGTTGCACACTTTGCAACAATCTGTGCATGCCTGAGAGAGAGAGAATGCAGGAGTGGGCCTGTTGGTATTTGTACGTGTGCGTGTTGGAACCCTCACACCAAGAATTTAATGTCTTTAGCTGGAGATACGTTGGCGGAAAGATATCGCTATCTCCAAGTGGACCTCCTGCAAGAAGTTCACGTAGGGATCAGACCCCTTGGACATTAATCAATCCATCTCGGAGTGGCCAGACGGTCATCTCATTCAGAATCCAATCCTGGAATTGCTTCGGAGGGGGAAAAGATGGGGGGGGTGAAAGGAAGAGAGAGAGGGGGAGAGAGAGAGGGGAAGTGGAAGAGGGAGAGAGAGGGGAAGTGGAAGAGGGAGAGAGAGGGGAAGTGGAAGAGGGAGAGAGAGGGGAAGTGGAAGAGGGAGAGAGAGGGGAAGTGGAAGAGAGAGAGAGGGGAAGTGGAAGAGAGAGAGAGGGGAAGTGGAAGAGAGAGAGAGAGGAAGTGGAAGAGAGAGAGAGAGGAAGTGGAAGAGAGAGAGAGGAAGTGGAAGAGAGAGAGAGAGGAAGTGGAAGAGAGAGGAAGTGGAAGAGAGAGAGAGGAAGTGGAAGAGAGAGGAAGAGAGAGAGGAAGAGAGAGGCCATAGTTGACTTGTCGCTCTATCTCTGCCTCAAGTTGCTCCTACCTCATCCAGATCCGGGGGGGGGGTAGCTGTCAGCTAAAAGACACTTCGGTGCTGAAACCCTCGCCCCTGAGACGTCACAAGTTGAAAAAGAACAATCGAAACTGGGTGTAAATATGCAACAAGATTCATGTCAGTATTATTACAGGTTGACTGGTCAACATATACGCTGATGTGAGTGAGGGCACTATGGAATAATTATCACTGTTGGGTTATCTACTAGATGTCTCTTGGTATATCTTTTGGTATAGCTTCAAATATATTATCCTCTGGGGCCAGGCAATTCGTGCTACTGAAAAATAGCTGTTTGTACATTAGTCGGCCCCCCTAGTGGTTGAAGTCGGTGGCAGAAGAGTTTATGATTGATTTCATCCCTTTTCAGCAGACAAATATTGAAATCATACTAGCCTAAGCAAACTTCATTTCGAATTCGGAAATCCATAATTTTGTTCGAAATATGCATGGGCGATAGGCGGTGCCAGATCCTCTGGCAATTAATTCACCTGCCTGGATACTGAAGATATTTAGCTTACAAAGGCGATTATTAACCATACATTTATAATCTATCCAGGCCTTGCTTGCCCGACACTTCAGTGCAAAAATATTTTTCCAACACAGGAATTTTTAAAACCTCTCAAATAAAGGCGATTAATCATACATCTGGGTTATGTCCCGGCCTTGCTCATCCGACCCTTCAGAGCAAAAGTATTTTCCCAACTCAGGGATTTTTAAAACTCCCTAACAGAGACAATCAATCATACATCTGTATTCTATCCTCAATCCCATCGTTAATCGTTTTGATTTATAAGTACACTCAACCTTGCAAGGTAATCTTATCCCCCCTTTCCGATTTTTCCAATTAACCCTTCATTTCCGTAGGGTCATTTTTTTTAATTAACCCTCCGATTCCAGTGTTACATTATTATCTCATCAGGTAAATCCCCCATGTAAACCCCCCCCCCCCAGATATATTCAAATCAATTTTCAGAGAGGAAGCTACCGTACTCCCCAAGTGGAACAGTTTGTTTCAAACGATGGGTAATAGATATTTTCTACCGACAAAATTGTTACCTTTGATGGGAATAATCCATTGTAATGGAAAGATAAGAAAATACGCGCATTGCTCATTTAGCTTCCAGAACATGATCATAATTTCTGTCACCTGATTATAGTTGAAAATAACTTACCAGTCACTCCAGGTTTTATGGTAAGATGAACCCCAATCAGATATGGGAAAAATGGTCGGCATAAATACACCCATTCCTGCGCTGCTCGTTAGGTGCAGAATGTCGTTCGACAGCCACTATTGTGACGGCGATCGATAACATAGAAAACTGAAAACCTAATTGCTTACACATAATCATCGCACAACTTCAACATAACACATGGATTATTCATGTTACGTAACAGATTCATGTTGATGTTGAAACAAATTTCCGTTTATTCATTCATTCAACCAACTTGTTGACTTCATCACAGACAATGACTACGTCCTTTGAATAGTATTAGTTCTTCACTATACTAAATCATTTACAACTAACACACATTTGAGGTCGAATAAAATCTCCAGTTCACGAGGCTTAAGTTAAAATTCACATTTTCCGACTCGCGGCAGACATTTCAGAGATGCCGATCAGATCCAAGAAAAAAGGTACAGAGTATACACAGGTCGTGCATTTTTCATTCAAAATTTAAGCCTCATTGGGGAATGAGGATGATCTATGGTAGCAGACTATACATAGGCAATTACAGTATTTCTTCTTTGTTAATCTTATAATTCACAAAAATCTTAAGACTTGACCACATGAAAATTTCCGTGAACACCGAAGTGACCGCAAGAAAGGTATGCAGTAAATTCGTTCTCATATGAAGTCGTGCTAAAATGGACACATATTTTTACCCGTATTTCTCCCAGCTATGTCATCTGGGTTATCCTGAAAATAAGCGGTGGGGTCTTAGCGCCATTTATAAGAGAAAAGAGAAAGAGGGGAAATGTTTCCAGTTTTGTTCTAATATATATATATATATATATATATATATATATATATATATAATGTGTACTTTTGAGAGTGAGACAGACTCGGGAGTGAAGTGTTTGGTGGTAAGGTTTATTAATCCTTATGAGTCAATAGTCCATACATGTTTCGGGATTCTTCCCATCATCAGTGGTGTGTGCTGTGTGAGTGTGTATTAAAATGTACCATGTGGAACCAGAGTCCACTGCCAGGAGCTATGCATTGTGGGTGAGTTTTGTTGTCAGGGCTGCTGGAGGCCTCCTGCTGAATGGAAGAATGTCCAGTAGGTATCAGGTCTTTGGTAAAGCAGCAGCAGTTGGTCTTGGGGAGGGCAGAGTGTGTCAAGGTAGGGGGTAGTGATGTGGAGTTGGATTTTTTGGTATGTTTGGGGTAGTGTAGAAGAGGGGGTGAGGTCAAGGAGCTACATAGGTATCAACCTTAAAAGTTATTGAAAATGTTTTGGCTATGATTTGGACAGGGGTTATAACAGGCTAAGGTGAAGTTTTTCCTATGGGTCTGGGTGACTTTGAAGCTTCCATTATTGAATGTGTCTTAGATGTGGGTGTGAGGATATTAATGATAGGAGTTGTGTATATTAGGGTTCTGTGTGGTGAGGGTTGTTCAGTTTAGTGTTTAATCCATTATATATATATATATATATATATATATATATATATATATATAACACACTAAGAGTCACAAGTATCACCTTCCAAAAACAAATTAAACACTATCTGATTTCTCTATATTTTTTCTGACATCAATTCATCACGTCCACTGAGGCGAATATCCAGTCTACTCATAAGAATAGTAGTCTTCAAGAGATACCACAAAGCTAGTGAAATCGTGGTGAAAAAATTAATACAGAGAAATATATCCAATTGATCTGTATTCGAGCAAGAGGACCTATGAGATGAGAGTCCAAATTTACCTCGTTCCCAACACAGACAACGGATTAGGGGTGAATTCCACCAACAGACACAACCCGATTCTGACGATTGATTGATGTACTTCCGCAAGGGAAGACCACCCAGAGCCTCCGAAATTCAAAACTGAAGAAAGAATGTTCATTTCAATACGATTCTACCATAAAATTTCTAAGGAATGAAGAAATAGGTTGCCCTGATCCTTGAAGAGTACATGTTGGTCGGTTTGACCAGCGGATTATTCATAGAAGTCATTGAAAATGATAAATCACAATTTTCAGGCAATGATTTTATTCGGTCAAGCCCTCTCCAAGTTTTTCCCTAAAACCTCTATTGCAGAGATTCCCCGTCCGACCTAGCAGTCTCTGAGAGTGATATCAAGAGACAAATCTCGTTAAAAAGAAATGGGCATAAATGAAGAACCATGAACGCAGCACTTTCAACCCACAGTATTTACAATCTGAAATGTTTACATGTAACAGTGAACAACCGTAGCCAAAAGGTGGCGAAGAGTTCTATCCTTTTCATATGCGCAGATATGTGTGTGTGGTCCTGTCCATACCGTTTCGTCTACAGACTAGGAACTTGGCATTGGAACTCCACTAGACCCCTTTTAATGTTTTTCGACTTCTCTCTTAGATTTTTTTCCACTTTAACGGGTTTGTTAATATTCTAGATGTTCTCTTGTGGAAAACATCGATGCCGATCGAAAATGCAATGCACAGGTCAATTGAGTTGGTAGCTGAAAAGTTGCTAGATTTCCATTCAGACCTTACTACAAGCTTATATTCCAACTGGTTATAATTTAATCGATCAATCTATTTTCAACGGAAGTATTCGTAGCTGGATGGGGGGTAAGGGTTCATGGGGGAATCGTCTGATGATCAAGATGGGCGACTGGATGACTTTTGTTCAACACACTAGTTCAGACTTGCTTTCTGTCCCTGAATATTGCGGTCCACTAGTAAACCGATTTGAAAAGTCTATTCAGGCGATTTATACAGCAAATCGTCGAGTGAGGGGGGGGGGGCTTGGTAACGGGGAGAGGCCACTTAGGATCAGCCAATTCACCAGATGGCCAACAACGACAGTTTCAACATTTTCTATTCTAAGAAACTATAATATATATATATATATATATATATATATATATATATATATATATATATAATAAAAACTGCCATTGTTTAAATATCCTGTTGTTCGGGCGAACTTTTGAACATCCTGTTTCTTAAATGCCCTCTCGGATTTCAACTGAGAATTAAGGCTGCCTCTGTTTTAAGCACCGAGTTTTCAAATGCTTAAAGAGAGAAAAAAAAGAGAGAGAAAATGTATATATTCCCTTCTAACTAATGACCTTCCTGGATTCAGAAGTACTTTTCAATATGCTTCTCTCTGATCTCCGAGGGCCCAATTTTAGTCCAGCCTATTACAGATAAGAAAAGTGGATTTGGTATTTGACAAAAATAAATGCAACTTGCCTTCTCTCCAAGAATCTCTTTTCGGCATTTTTACAGCAGCAAGACCATCAATTCTTTTTACTAATATAACCCAATGATTTCCTTTAATAATCATTGGCTATATCTTGTGAAATTCAACAGGGACAGGCGTGGTCTTTCGTGCTGAAAGGACAACCACTAGCAAATACATATACCCAAGGGCAGAGCATTTGCACTTCACCCCTCCGGATCCAGCTTTATCACCCGAAGGATTTTGAAAGTTGAAACTTCGTAGCCGATAAATAATGGTGCAGTGCAATTGTTTTAAGAGACCCCAACTTGATGTACCCTGGTGAAAAGAGATGTGTTCTCATTCGCTGGTAACAGACTTGAGATATATAAAGAATGATTTTTCTGTTTACAGATGCCCATGCATACGGAAGAGGTAAGAGAAAGAAGTCTGGGTCATTTACAAATTGGTCATCAAACGTCTAAAGCCAATAAACACGTAAACTTCAAAGATGAAATTCAGGCTCTGTTTATCGTCGAAATCAAATTCTACTTGACGCGAATACATAAGACGTGAAATGATGTACACGAGGCAAAGCAGATTCCAGTTTCATTTAAAATAGATTCAATATAATCCTAACAGAAATTAGAGAGCACACACCTCTGCCAACGCTACACACTAAAAAACTGAATGAAGATAAATATCTTAATGAAACAAAAACAAGGGAAAGAATGCAATTTTCGCAATATGTTCACATATTGAGTAACTTCCTTTGAAATCTAAATTTAGCATTTTTATTTACGGTATGTTTTTATTCTCTTCGTGTGGAATAATTAAAAAAATCTCTCAATCAAGAACGAATTCCTGGATCTTCCTCAAAGTTTAATCACTCTTCCCTCGGCCTTACACAAAATTTCATCGAAGTTCATTGAGAACTCCGGGAGATATCGTGTGGACAGAGACGGACGGGGACGTGCTTCTACATCCACCTCTCCAACTTCGCTAGCGGATGTATTCAAGGGTCAGATCGAGGCTTCAGAGAGCTTTCGCATATTTACACTGGAATAGAACTCTTGAAATGTGTGGCGCAATAAGCTGATGGACATTGGAGAACTAGCACTAAAATGTTGCTAGGGGCTTGTATAATCAGGATAAGAATTAATTAAAGAAACTAATTAAGGAAGATGAATTAAATTGACTCCTAAATAGTACATGAAAGGCGGAAATGATGAGAATTGAACCTCGTTTCAACTCTGAACTAGCAAGATAAATTGAGACTGATCAAAGCTAGAGTCCCATCCTGAGCACCGACGGTTGATACAGAAGATCAAAAGTCACCAAAGTCATTTCGGACGGATTCGTGACTGAGATAACCGACATCCCAAACACAGTTGACTTTCGTTATTACGGCACCCTGGGGGATTCAAGAGAGAGGTTGAATGGATTTTATACGAAGTCTATTAATGAGAAATCAATAAGTACAGACGATAACTACTTTTTATTACCTTTTCACGGCCCGATGCCCGTTACTTAAGGCGACGCTATTTCAGTTTTCAAAACAATGCACTGATGAAATCTTTATGTACTGTTGCAGCCAACTAATCGCCAAAATTAGTGTCGCGACAATATGAAAACAAACGCGCGCCCCATTAGATTGAGTCGTTACAACGAGCGTTTGCTGTATTTACAATTAATATATTCAAAACATAGATGGGTCTTCATCTCTTGCAACTGAAAACACGACAAACAGGAGTATGGTAGAATCTTGTGAAGGGCTTCGAGTACGAACGGACAGATGGAAGAGAGTGGGTTTATCGTCATAATTGAAACACAAGTGGACGGTTACACAATTCATAAAGCAGCAAGATATATGCGTTCAGTAGTTTAATTATAGACACAGAAATCAAATCAGCACATCAAGTGATCTATCAATTAGTTGCAGAAGGTGGCAAGTGTAATAGTTATCAATAATCTATCGCCTTGATTTACAGACAGAACTGAGCAGCCATCTACCAGAATAAAATGGAAATTAGCCACAGAACCACCATGATGGAAATTCCAATAATCTGCACTTAATGGCTTAAAATCAACTGATCAATCATAAAATTACAAACATCAAAAGGATTAATTTCGTTGTAGGTATGTGTGACAAAGGGGGATAACTCTTTCATTTTGTGCAATTCAAAATACGTAGTAGGTATTGAAGTGACAACTTCGGTTTCGAGGCAGGGAAAGATATGGGAAATTCTTCTCTTCCCATAAAAACCCTCTCATAAACTAAGGGGTGAAAAACAAAACAGGGTAGACCATTAAGCGCTACAATGATTTAACGGCAGTGAAGAGACGCGTGGATCAGAATAGTATGGTCATCTCACGATCAGAAGGATTAACGAAGACAACCAGGCAAGGCACAGTAGCAAGATGGAGAAAGAAATGGGAGGACTACACACCAGAATGGACAGACATGTTCCCAGAACAGAGAGGTGGGGAGAAAGATGGCAGCCAATAGTGGCGCCCGCTATGCTCCATCAGAGTATGGCGCCTCTACGATCTGTCAGCTAGACTAATAAATAAAAATATGGTTGATAAAAAGGTCACAAGTAGAAGGACCCAGTAAATGGCCTTGGAGAAATCCCATCAAGGAATCAAAGGTGACCCTTCTCTGGTGCTATTTGGGGGTCACTTCTAGGGCAAAATTGAGCACCCTGACATCTGACATGTCCTCTACTAAGGAGCTCTGAATGGCCTAGCACTGTGGTCACCCAACTATGGAGTTTTTCGAGGTTCTTAAAATAAGAGGTGGGAGTTCTGACTGGGTCCCTTATAAGTTTGAAGGAGAACCTGAATAAAAACTCAATATTAGGCTAAACAACATTGATATTACATAAGAACATTTTTTTGACAAAACCTTCGATTAGTGAACAACGTCAAACCATTTCTGCTCTCTGGAGATAGTTAGATGGAAAAAGAATGCAACTGTTGAAATCAAGTAATGAAATAAGGTAGTGTTTAAAATAAAAGCCCACAAAAAAGACATTGGAGATAATTTGGTTTGTTTATATTGATATTTATTGACTTACAGCACACTATCCAACTAATCGACCGCAGAAGAAATCGAGTCGTCATTAAATCTCCTGACTTATTTGATAAATATAAGACCGAGTACTTCGTGAGATTCTACCTAAGTCTGTCTTTTATGAAATGATGTAATATTTTCAATAAAGGAAAAGTGAGATATGTAGGTCTTCATACTTTGTATTACAATGTTCAAAATTCTTTCTACGTTTGAGTAATATTTGAGGTTCGTTCTATAAAGAAAGAGAAAAAAGAAAAAAAAACCGTTGGAGACGATTGACCTGGTGGTGAATGCCCTTGGGAAATGCATGTATTCATAGACAGAGTAATCCCCCATGTTCAACATCCATTCAGGGAACAAGGGGCCTTAGAAGCTGACACTCCTGTTTATGTGCTTCTTACGTTCACTATATATATATATATATATATATATATATATATATATATATATATATATATATACACACACACACACATACCCTTTTAATATATGTGAATTTTCGAGGAGTTTAAAAAAAAAAAAAGGATTATATATAAGCATATAGAATATGTGTATCGAGCAAAAAATACCCTATTTAGCATTTTAGTTACATTGTAAACAATTTTTTCCCCTCAAACCTACACAGCTACACAGAGTATGCATGCCAAGCATGATCGGGTTGTGCGCATGTTTAGGTGGCTTATATAATGTGACAGACAAGCAATGATAATACTTTCAGCTATATAAAAATGGAGAGAGAGAGATTGCTCTTAATTGGTCATTTATCATTTTTTCCAGAGGAATTTTCTTTGTCTGGTTTCTTGCCATCTGGGATTTTTCTTGTAAATACTTTTTAGTACATGGGGAAGAAAATAAAATAAAAATGCTGGGAAATAGTAATTGATTATTCGTGCACATAAGAAATCCTATATTCAGGATCAAATGCACTTTTCAAATTCAACACATGGCCCCCCTTTTCACTCCCCACAAACAAGTTTCAATTCAGTCAGCCAGTAATTGGGGAATGTGGTTTTGGGTTTAATCGAAATCAGCTTATACAGAGGGGCCATCTCTTTTTCAAGAATCAAGAAAAAAAAACAAAAACAAAACAAGACAAAACAAAACACCCAACCCCTTGTAAGTACAATGCACTTTTAATCTAAATTCAACACATGGCCCCTGTAAAGTTCCAAACAAACTCCACTTCCTCAGCCGAGGTTCAGTCAAGATTTCTGCCGATCCCAGGAAAACTAGGGATAATGATAACTTGGAGATAAGGAAAAACTCTGGTTAGTTTATCAATAGATACTGTTATACAACCGATGTCATTGAGCAGGGGGTGATCAATGAATTAGTCACTTCCTTCGCCTTCTGTTAGGCAGTGATCACCAAGAAAAAAAAAAAAAAAAAAAAAAAAAAAATGAATGTTACCAAACACAAACTAAGGGGGTAATTTAGCATAAACTTAGTTTGCAAATTGACCCCCCCCTTTAGTTTTGACTAAAATTGACCCCCCTCACTCAACTAATTCTGGAGGGAGAGATTTGAAAAAAGTTAAAATCTTTCCTGGACATGATAAAATGTAAATGTCAAAAATTTTCAGTTCTTTTGTTCCATTGGTATAGCCTGTATAGGATATGATGACCAGCCAGCCAAACCCACTTAAAAATTCAAGAAACCTTTGTTGACAGTTCTGATTGATGGTATCTAATCCCTTAGAGTTGGAAGAATCAGGTTCTGAGGAAGGGCTGGATCAAGCCATTTCTATTATATAAAAATGTGCCTTTGGGCATTTATACAAATTATTTATGAAATATATCTTCAACAATGAACATACATTAATTAAAGTTATTGAATGTATGTAACTTGAAAAATTCAAGCTTTTCAGTACAGAGAAACATTTACCTGGCATATTTTATTGATTTTTCCTATATCCTTCATAATAATTCAGCTGATAATTCTCCAAATTGTACCATAAGTTTTTCTTCTCTCCCAGATGATCTAAATTCATCTATGTGACTCTTGGGATTATTTATACTTGTACAACTCTTGTCCACACAAGTTGGACAACTACTCTTAGTATTTAAAAATTCTTTGGGATAAAAAAAAAATAAATCAATTAGTTTCTTGCAATGGTGGGTATGAAACAAAAAGTTCCCAAGTAAACCATTTCAGTGAAACTTCGTATCCCCTGAAAGAGCTTTCCAATGGTTCCAAAATATTTGATATACTGTGATAAGTTAGAAAGTTATTGCGATTTTATGCATCTCTGATTAGTGTAATTAGGGCACTTTTAAAACAATAGAGGATCAACTGATTGTTCTTGACCCGATAAGAAGTTGTAATGGTCAGAGTAGTTGTAACTTGACTCAAAAAACACATGCGGCTCAGTTTTGATCCCTGGTACTTGAAACAGCGATTACCAGGTGACTATTTGTGATGTTTACTTGAAGATTTCCATCTTGGTAGCAGATATTCAGAAGAGGACCTGATGATGTTTTTTAAAAAAAAACTGACTGGATACTTCCCTTAAAAACTGCAATTCACTTTGCATGCGCAGGGGGGGGGCAGATTGTACAAGGAGAATTCAATGATCGGCAATGTTTTTTGTGCCAGTCAACTTTTTTGGATATAATAACCTCTTTTAATAATAACAGCACAGACATGTCAGACGCAATGCCAAGTCCGCAGAGATGGTGTGAGAATATTAGGAGGAGGGTTCAGCAAACCTGACTCTTGATTGAAGAAAATAAATAAAATTAAAAAAAACAGGCAGGGCTTTGAACAGACCACAGCCTATAACAGACGAAGGCTCAAGGCTGATACCTAAGAATGGTTCTAGCAAGTAAATAGCTAGAGCAGGGCTTGTAGCATATATTATGGAGGGGCCCAAAATTGAGAAAATATATTTAGTTAAACACATACAATTTCAACTAGAATTGTAAACTATTTAAATTTTTTCATTCACTACACACCAATGTAATACAACAAATCTTAACAATCCTCTATTACTTTGTTTCTATCTCCGTGCAGGGGGTATGACTTCAGTTTCCAACACTTTCTTGCTTATGATTCATGAATGTATCACGGAGACACCAAACACTCCTATAATCACAATGTTAAGATAAGTAACGCCAACGGAAATTGATAATTGGCTAAAATCACTTATCTCAAAGACATGATCATTCTTACCTGTTGAAGGTCGTATAGAACTACCACGGTATAGCAAATGCAGAACCACCGAACTGAAATTGATAGATTTTAGCGTAGGGCCCATAGCATGTGCTATTTTTGCCATAAATCCACCACTGGTTATAACCAGGTGACCTTTGGATTTGCATCCACTTTGCTCTGAGATATATTTTCATTCAATTTTCCCTATCTAAGTTTTTTTTTTTTAATTAGTTTTGTTCTATCTTTTCGTTACTTCCCTGGTACATAGAAACTTGTTTGGACATTTCTCAAATATTGATTACTTAACTTAAAAACATCGAGAACTATGTTTCAAGCATTTCAAGTAACTGGCCTTCCTAATTGTTTTGGGACTGGCAGATGTTTGGTCAAGCACTTATACAATGAACAGTGTGACTTTGTTTTTTGTCAGTAACACTGAAATAATCCTGTCAAGGGTTCATACTTGGCTGATAAAAAAATATCTCCTACTCACTATTAGAAACTGTGGTCACCTTATAATCATTTCTCTTGAAAATTATTCCATAGAAATCTAAACACATTCTAATCTTTTTAGATGTATTATAAGAATATAGATAAGTGTTTGTGTGTGTGTAATTACTCAATGAAAATCAAAGTATCCGGCTCTGTAATCCCAAAACAATGATGTAAACATTTGCAGCCAAACAGAAAGTAATTAGGAAATGTTAATCCTAAATCGGAACATTTATGCCTGTGGAAGATGATGAGATCATGTTCAGCTTTTTATATCAACTCAATGTCAGATTTTCAAGAAGTCAGCCTCAAATTGAAACTGACCATACCTATATGATTCATTGAAATCCTCTTTTGATATGAATTGGATTACTCAAATGTTACAGTACACCTGATCAATCACAATAGAGTATGATGGAGTCAGGCCCTTCCCTATTTGAAACAATGACAGCAAATTGAATGAGCCCACGGGTCACCTCCAGTGTAGTAGGGTCTTTGACTCCAATAAGTATCAAACAAGGGTTTTAATAATCTAGATGTTGGTCAGTTCAATTTAAGGCTGGTTCCTTCAATGTCCAATGATGAATTCATGGAACATAATTAGAGACCATATACACCCCCAGGCTCAGATTAACAGTCATCGATTACAGCATTAGATACTTAAGGTTTTTTTAAGAAAAATAATCTACTGCACAAATATTTATATGCATATATTAATCGATACCAGTGGAAAAATTCACAGATGTATTTGGATTTCTATGAAATGATATTTCAAGAAAATAAATTATTAAAAAAAAAATTCATTTCAGTTGAAGAGTCCATAATATCAAGCTAATGGGCAAGAAGAATCTTCATGAGCAACTTTCTATCACTGAGTGGAAGGGTTCGAAGTTATGGCTAGCAAACTGAGAAAAATCACTGTTCGTTATCAGAGTAGATATCAATTCAGAATAAGTATCAGACCATCTGTACTGAGGAGACCCAATGAGAATCGAACCTACTAACAATGGTCATCAAGATCAGCTTCAGATAATTGCTATACAATGTGTTCCAATCTTTTCTTTCTTGTTTATATGATCTTCTCGTTAATTACAGTGAAAAGAATTCATGGTTATGATCAGTCTTTTTAGAGAAAAATGCTATATCTTTTTGCCAGGAAGAGTCCATAGTTTGAAGTGGTGGATAGGGGACATATTTAGCAGCAAATAGACACGGGTGAAGGAGGAGGTGTACAGCATTGGACCAACTATAGATCAACTAGGAGTGCTTTCAAAATATCATGGCCAACACACCGCTAGAATTCTTGCCTAGGGCTATCATGCCATACGTGAACGCTTACAGAAATTGGTGAACTATGTCCAATTTCTACAAAGCAGGCAAATTCTACCAATGTATGGCACTAAGTAAATCTACTTTGACTAGACTTGACCAATAAATGAAATTACAACCAATTTACAGGTTTCTTTTCACCCACCATATATATAAGGTTTCAATCCCACCTAGCGGTACTGGAAGGGATATTGAGTCTATAACCACACAAGAGATATAAAATAACGGAACAGCTGTCTGTGGATGACACAATTATCAATTATAACTAATGCTCCCATCTTTTAGGGTTGGTTGAGCACCCTCAGGTAGGGCACCCATTTACTATAAGCATCTATGCAATGCACTTCAAACTCTGGAATGGAACACTCAAGTAGATGGGGAATTATACATAAGTAAATACATCACTTAATTCGGTCCTACTGACCATCCAGTCCCACTTAGGGAAGCGGTAGAGTATCTGCTTCTGGAGTGAAGTTTTCGACCCTACCTAGTAGTATTGGAAGGGATATAGAGTTCATAGCCAAGTTGAAGAGTTTTAATACAACTAAACAGCTGTCTATGGATGACACAATGATCAATTATATCTATATATACGCATACCCAATAGGGGTGCAAAAGTACTTAAGTGTGCAGATATTTTAATAGAAAACAGAGTATAGAGATGATAACAAAGTTACATATTACACTAGGATTATGAATTCCCAATAAATAAACAAAGAATATGTAAATGCTTCACTGATCAAATTGCGTACCTTCATCATGTACTGATTCCTGTTGTCCATTTTCTACACTTAAGCACAGTTTGACCGAGTTCTTTATTGTTAATAATAACAAACACTCAAGAACAATGTACCATCTCTGTATCTTTTCAATAATAAGTGTATACATTCTTTCACACCAATTGTATGTATAAAATGACCACAATTCAAAATTTCTGATTAGTCATCGAGACTAGGTCAAAATTTGGTAATATCTATCTTGCAGCATTAGTCAATATGAGGGTATGGTAATACCTTGAACAGAGCAGGTACTTATATAGGATAGTTAAGGTACTGCTATATGCATTAATGTAACATAAGTATAAGCTGAAAACAAACACGAATCAAATCATAAGGTTTTGATAAGAGTAGGTTTTTTATGTGGTTCAGTTGAAGTTATTACAGTACAAAAAAAATTGACACAACTACACTAATCAAGGCATACCTGTATTCTCAACTCAACTTTATTTTCGTGAGTTCTTCTTCTCCCTTTCAAATTGGGACTATTCAGAGAATAGGAAAGTTAGAGTGGTGGAATCAGTCTAGATTTGTGCCCCCAACTTTAATTGATGAAGGGGCCTAAGTGGCGTCCCCGAAAGAACTGGATTCAAGTTTAAACTTCGTTTTAAGGAGTGAATTCTGAAATTCACCCATTTATTTATTTATTTTTTTTTACTCGCGAGGTCCAAGAGTGAATTAACCCAGAATGTAACGTAATAAAATCAGAAAAAACCCAGAGTGTACGTACCCTCCCGACCCCATTGTCAACAGAAATCGAATGAAGACCCGTCCATATATAATTACTATGCAGGGAAAGCAACTGTGAAAAAAATCATGGATTCACCTTAAAATCTAACCAATTTGGCACACGGCGAAAGTTCGTCAAATTTTAAATCCAATTTTCTTCTTTAGAAATGGCTTGTAAAACACTTATTGTAGGCCCTGTGCCTAAATCGTTATAGAGACCTGTTGGTGGTTCAGTCTTTCACTAATATTTAAAAAAATACAAAAACATTTTTATCACTAAATATTGTTAATTCATTTTGATTTTATATAAAAGACAAATAAAATTGGCACTTGTTTTTCTCTAAGTGGCTAAAAAAAGTTGAAAGAAAATTTTCTTGACGGATTTAACGCGAGTATGAAAAGTT
>OY735242.1:34798076-35025576 GCA_963457665.1 Thysanoteuthis rhombus | reverse complement strand
TAACTTTTCATAATTGATAAATAGCCTTTCCCTCCATTCAAAGGATGGTAGTAGCTGATGGAGTTATTTTTTATTGCCACTATTTTTTTATTTCTATTATTATTCAGACTATCCTCATCTTGGTTGTTTTTCATACGTTTCGTTTCGGCTGTAGTACTCTATGGCCTTCATCAGGTATCATCTGGTAGGTGTAGGGAAGTAATGAACCGAACCCTATATTTAACCAATGGGGGTATATTGACCGCACTCCACTCTTAGCAGTAGTAGTATTTTCAAATTATTATTGTCTCACCCTGGGATTGAACTTAGAACCATCAGATTACTTGCAGTAATTCTGTCTGATTCTGTAACCACTACGCCATGAGTCCGAATAATAATAGAAATAATAATACCTCATCTTAAAAATTCAGAGATACGCTATTCTTTTGGTGAGAAAGTTTTGAATACAGGATTATCCTCTACCCAAAAGGGCAGTTTAAACTTCAATACTCAATATCGACACATTTTTAAAATCTATAAAAATCCAACTAATAATTGAATTCTGATGAAATTTTCTGGTGACATTTCTGCGGAATTTATCTGTGATACCACCCCCGGACTGGTCTCTGATACCATTTGCCAGTTGGTGAAATGCGACGCTGGTCAGGCTTTAGTTGACTAGTTGCTGTGATCTCTGCCACTGATCACCCCTCACTTCGCCCTCATCGTGTTCAGATCTGAAAGAGTGCAGCTTTTGATCCAATATTCTGCGGCATTGGAACAAAAACCACCAGAGGTGTCACTAGTTGAAAATGAAGAATCGACACAGGGTGTATAATATGCTATGAATTCATGTCAGTATATATACAGGGTGACTGGTCAAATTATATGCCACTGTGGGTGGGGACACTATGGAATGACTATCAGTCTGTCTTTTGGGTTAACCAATTGACGTCTCTCAGGATGTTTATTTGTATAGCTTCAACAAAATTCTTGAGTCAAAACTATTATCTTCTGGGGTCTGGGGTCAGGACTTTGAGGTAGCAAAGGACTGTGGATTCTCTCTGGAGTATCCTGCCAGCTTCTCAAAAATGGCTGGCTTATAGGCTCCCTGTGTGTATGTGGTTGATGGCTGAAGGGTCCATGATTGATTTTCCTCTTCCAGCTGGTAAGTTTGAAATTGTGCTGACATTACTTCACCGAATTTGGGAATCTATGAATTTCCCTTAGAAATATGTGTAGGCGATAGGCGGGGCCAATTTCTTCCGGCAATCGATTTTACTAGCCCAGAAGCAGAAATAGTCATGGGGATTCAAAAGTCTCTCTTACGAATACGATTAATCAAACATCTGAATTCTATCTAGGCCTCGCTTGCCGGACTCTTTCAGTGCTTTCTTCCTGGATTCAATATTAATTGCTTCAACTGTTTAGGTCAGGGTTATTTCCAGAACCCCTGGGCTTAACCTGGTTTTGTAAAGTACCCTCAACCACAGAAAGAGGGTGGCCAGGCCCTCATCTCAGATTTTGTTATTTCAGTTTCCATTTTCAAATTATCATCTGGAAAAAAAAATTATCCTCCAATGCAAATTGCCCGTAATCAAATTTATGACAATAGCCTGATTTAAACAATTATCTGGTCACAGAAACTAACACAGGTATCTTCAGTTTTCACGTTGGCCTGGCTGGCTGTACATTTCACACTTACAAGCTGTACCAATGGAGACTGAAAATTTACACTCATAATTATGAAATTCCCCCCATTCCCCAGCTAAATAATATTTTTATTGGAGGTTTAAAAAAAAAAAAAGTAAATGTATGTTTGTTTTTTCATCTTTTCTTTTAGAGATCACAGCCCAACAAAAGGCCTGAGAAGTAACTAATTCATTGGTCACCCCCAAATTTTGAATTGATCATCCCAACATTGGATGCTGTCAAAAATCTGGCCTAGACAGCGTAAATGGGTCTGCTGCAGGAATCAAACCTGCCACCGATAGGGTAGCTGCTCTAGCATAGTGTTGCTCCTACCATAGAGCTAAATACCCGCTGATGAGGCAAAGGCCCAAATAATTGCTTCAACTCTAAATTCTCATATATAATCTGAATTATAAATGCATTATATTACTTCGAAACTGAAATGATCTCCATAATTACACCTGAAATCTATTACCTAAAATCTGGTCCAATAATTACACAAAATTTCTTTGAGATTTCCATTCTGTTTTGCTATGTGGGAGAACTTCTGACTTCTTCTGAGATCAGAGAATGAAAAGCACTCATTTGTTTTATTTGGGATGCTGCCTCAAATTTGTTGAGGCATGAAAAGGAGTCTGTCATCATTGTCTCCTTTTTCTCCATTGGATAACTTCATTATCCCTTCATATATTTCAATGAAATTTATCAAATTTTTTATATAGAAGAGATGGTGAATAACAGATAATCTGTAAGGATACATTTTTGTTTACAGTAAGGAAATTCTCAAATCTTGACTGATTTCAAGGTATCAACACTGCATAGGCAAGTGTGGCAGGATAAGGCCCCTCCCCCTCCCATTACACTTGAAATAACAACAAACAGAGGAAAAAGGCATGAGTCCAGCATGGACTTCACAAGGCTGATTGTGATGAATTCCATCACATCAGACATTTCACAATTTGAAAATCTGTGTGCTGGCAGAAAACTAGATAGATAAGAATTGGATATCCCAAGTTGAGTGGCTGGCTCAACTAGGGGTCATAAAACACATCCCTTTTCAGGGTGACAATTAGGACAGACTTCAAGTCTCCAGAGATGGATCATCCTTTAGGGGTCATAAAACCCATCCAATTTTAGCAGGATTGTTTTAAGGTGACAACACAAACAGACTTCAAGTCTCCAGAGATGAGTGATCCTTATTTTGGAAGTCACCAAAATTTCATTCCTTTTGATCTAGTAGACATGAAGTCTCAAAAATTTTATAATGGGTTGGTTGAGACAGGGCTTCTCAAATTGGGGGTGAGGATCACTCTCCTGGCATATGGAGATCATTCAAAATCTCCCTTCAAAAGAATACTTCAAATTCAAGATTTATTTCTACATAAGAAAATGTCCTTTTGAAGCTTACCATTGAATGGCTCTATTTTTACTTATCATGATTTCTTCAAAAATAAATTAAGTTTTGTTTTCATAATTCATTTTAGAAGAGTAATTTTTTCAGAGACACCAAGTAGACAGACTGATGGTGTCTTCATTCGCATTGGCATATATTTTTAACCATCACCCTGCAATAATACCGACATAAATTTTGTTGCATAATACACACCCTGTGTCGATTGTTCCTTTTCATTTTGAGACACCTCGGGATTGGGGGGGGGGGTCTTTGTTCCTGCACTGCAGAGTCTTTTAACCAGCAGTTCATCCCCCCAGATCTGGACACAGCATGGGTGAATTCAAGCAGAAATACAGCAACCAGTCAAGTACGGCCCAACCAACTTTGTAAATTACCAACAGCGGAGGGTTGCAGAAACAGACCTGGGGTACTTTATTATATATATGTATATATATATATATATATATATATATATATATATCCATCTAACTACAAATATTTCTGGTGGGATTTTAAATCAACAAAGAAGATTTTAACCTTTAATTGGGTTTCTTTTTCTTTCAAACACTTGACTAAAACCATATCATCCAATTAATTTTTTTTTCACTTCTCACCTTCATCCTGACTTTGTCGCTTTTCATCTCGACAGCTTCGAATCGGATTTTAATCCTACGGCAACAATTAAACAATGTAGTCGGAGAAGAAAAACATAGACCTTCAATCTGATTTTTCCAAACACTCGACAAAACAAGATTATCTCAGTTCTCAATAATTGTGTTTCATGAGAAACTGAAACTTTCACTCTTTGGTTTGAAGTACATACATAATGGTGGATTTGTTAGATCTAGAGAGGTTTGGTCACAGACCTCAAAAAAAATTACTATTTGAGGAGGGAGAAGTAAAAAAAATAAATTTTAAAAAAAAAAAACATTGATGTGGTTCCTAGGCAGGGGAAAAAGAAAAAATAATCAATTTAATGTTTTTGAATCTTGGCCATCAGGTCACAAAAGCCCCCCAAATTGAGGATTCACTCATTATAATGTAGGTGACTCAACTGGATTCCAAGTCACAGACCACAAAAGTTTTGATAAAATAAATAATATTTCAATCTAATTTGCACTAATCAAGTAATGCATGAGATTTTTTTTTTCTGAATTTGAATGAATTGGAAAAAAAAAAAAAAAAAAGAAAGTTAGATCACAAAACAACCTTTACTCATTTGAATATGCCAACAAAAAAAGAAAAAGATTTCTTTATTAAGCGATCGTCTTTATTGGTTACATTTCATAGGTGTGCCATCCACATTGCAACTTTCCGGCTTGGATTTGAAAATATCAATAGTGACAATGTGAGAAAATGCTTTCCAAATAATCAATTCATATACATGTTCTGCTAGTCGCAGCTTATGCAGAAAAGAACAAAATACTAATAAAATAAGGTTTCAAAATATGGGTTGTTGGTATTCGACATCACAAAATAAACAGTATTTATCAATTGAACAACAGTAGCCATCAAAGATGGTGAAGGTTCCATCCTTATTTTTTTAAAAAATATACATATATACACACACACATATATATACATATATATATGTCTGTTTATTAGTGTGTTCCAATGTTTCTGGCCACATCATTTTGTCTATAAACTTGAAAATTGGCATCAGTGCTCCAGTAGACCCCTTCAAAAAAATCTTCTATTTCATCTTTGGAAAAGCTTTCTTGAACTTGTTCAAGGCCTTAATCAGACCTGTTGATTAATAACATCTAGATTCTGGAGAATATAAATGTTTCATTTTTTTTACACTATATTTTGGATGTTTTCCGACAGGAAACACCAGTGATATCATGAATAAGGTTCATTCTGATCATATTCATTCTTTGATGAAATCTTTTCTTCACGACTTGAAATGTTGACTCCACGGCTGTCCAATTATTCATTTACCGTGATGACGAGTTTAATTTTTAATTAAATGGTAGTTAGTTTTGCTTTTAAAAACCAAAGCTGAAACGTCCATTATCAAAATATCTGTCTGAAATGTCTGTTCACCACACCAAATATGTACATGAAAGATATGATGTCCCTACCCCCACACCATTTGGTTGTTTCCACTTAGTCCCAGACATCAGAGTCCAAGTTGTAAACAGAGGATCCCCAGAGATCCACAGGTGAAGGGATCCATTGAAACATCTTCACTGCGTAGGAGTGTGGGTTACAAACACAGGAACGATCAGCATTCCAAAATGATGTAACAACGGCAATATAACAACAGAAACACGTTTAATGTCGGCAGGTTTACAGGTCCAAGTTGACTCTTCTCGTTGACCTGAGTACTGTGATTGGTCAGGTGATTCTATCAATGGGCACATTGCAAGAAGGACAAATCTGATCTTTGATCTGTAAGTTACCTGGGGGCTATCAAGGAATTGGTCAACTCCCAGCTGAGAGTTCCCAAGTTGGGTCATCAGAGCGGAGGCAGCGAGTACTGTAGAGGCCAACTTCCAGCTAAGAACTTCATAAAACCTTCCTTTCGGAAAAAAGCCTTCAACTGCCTTAAGGGCCAATTTTTCACCTCTAATTATCGGGCCCTTCAAACGAGGGGGTTTTGTAAAGGGGATAATTAATTCCTGTCTGAATAATTAATCTAACAGAAACGACAAAACCACCCTCTTTTACTCACACCACGGTTTGATTGGCTGAGGACCTCACACGCACTCACCAAAAAGATGTATCCATTTCTTCATGACACATGACCTACCATTCAAAGGCACTCATCACATCCAGCTCCATATTATTATTATTATTACCGACTGCCCTTTACCTTTTGGGGCATGAATACCTTCGTCCCATTTAATATTTCAAATGAACAACAGAAAATACCGTTCAATATCTTTCAATCTCAAGTATATTTAGACTTGACCAATTCCATGTTATGTTGCAATTCTTCCAGACCAAATGGTAACTTATTTATCAGAATTTATCTATTCCTAATCTTTCAAAGTGTTCCTGGCGCCTCCCCATACCCTCTTCAGCTGACTATCCAGATTGTTTCATTTTCCTTATTATGATAGGCTATGATCAGAGTGGTTTTACCTTCAGGCAAGGCCTGTGACTGATAAAAGTCTCTGGACCAGATGAAAGCATTATCTCAAGAATGTATCCTTTCTTGATTTTACCAAGTGTCTTTTAAATTTTTCTTCCACTTATTAATTTGTGCGGTTTGAAATCCCAGACACGTTCTCGAGTTCAGAAGAATAAATGCGAATAAATGAGCTCTCTCTTTATTTTCCAATAACGCTGTGTAATTGTTGCTTCAGGATTACAGTCCGATTCAAAGTTGAGATGAAAAGCAACTAAAAGTTAGGATGAAGATGAAAACAAGTAAAAAAATTCAATAAGAAGATAGTGTTTCATCAAGTGATTTAAAAAAATCCGATCATAAGGTAAAAATCTTTGTTGATGTAAAAATCACACGAGAAATCTTCTGGGTTGGTACAAAAGTTGAAGAAGATCATGGTATCTTTTAGGCTTATTTCATTTATGACTAAAAAAAAATTACATTCAAATTTACAAAAAAAAACAAAACATAGAATAAATAAATTTCTTTCCAGCGAGTTATTTTGTCTGCATTTGAGCACACACACACACACACACACACACACACAAGCAGAAAAAAAAAAAGTACTCACTTCTTAATTCATTTCATTTGAAGATTATCTGAAATGAGAAAAAAAAGTTTATTTTAGACAAAATTCAACAACACTTGCAGTCGATAAAAAAGCTGAGAATAAAACAGAAATGGCAAAGACAAGAGTAAATCCTCAATTTTTCTTCAGATAATCCAATCTTCCATCCGCCCCACCTCCCCAAGATCAATGTTGTCAAGACTACATTTCAGCAGATCCACTCTTCAGCCCTGATCCTGTATAAAATCCAAAAGGTTGGCTGTGTTTCTTCACTCGGAGAGTTGCTCCCTTTTCTTGAATCATACGACTGGCAAGGGCTGAAGAAAGCATCAGCTGAAATGTTGTCTTGACCACAGATGCTACGATGAGTGGTGCAGATTTTACAAGGACAAAAGTCTACAGATTGCAGTCACTTGAATCTCACTCGATTTTAACTAACTTGGATTTAACAAGTGGATGGAATGTACAATAGACTAGGAAAAACCTGAAAGGTGTCTTAATCCGAAAGTGACGAAGATGCTGAACAGACTCCCAGAAGGTACAAAAACTGTACAGAGGATATTTTAAAGGGTAGTATGAATCAGAGAGTTCCTATATAATCAAATTGAAATGATTCTCATCAAAAACTTGGTTTATTCAAGTATGAGCAGGGGACTAAATTGACGGACACATGGTGTAGATTCTCTGATCACTGTTTTCATACGAACAAGAACTGGACAAAGACTTGTTTTACGCTGAGAATTGATTTGTCCATGACCTGGAGAGTAAAGAGACGCTATTTGTGGGAGCAGGCCTCAAGTGAAGGATTTTAAACAGACCAATAGTGCGATCAGGCTCCCCTAAGCGAAAGAGATGAGAGTTCAAATCTTACCAACAGCTTATTCTTTATTTCTGATATTGCCAAGGGTTGACAACCTCAGATGTGATAAAAAAAAATTTCAGCGGGGAAAAGAAAAAAAAAAATTTTTTTTTCAATAAAAAACAAACAAAAAAAAACAAAAAAAAACTTGTGGCATAAAACCAATAGATCCGAACAGGGAAAAATAATTGTCAAAATCAATACTAAAAGCCTCTCTTGTTATAATGTAGATGCTGGGGTCCAAAAAAAGCAATTGTGTTGTAACCGAGCTGCTATCAATTTAGCTATTTTGGGATCCATCTACAAGCTGCATTTTAACGCGAACAATTCTAACATGGGAGGCTTGCGATAATGGTTTACAATACTTCATCTAATGAAAATAAGAGACATCCACATCTCGCATAAGTGAATTACCAAAGCTCACGTGTGAACCAGAACCAATTATATAAAAAAATAGTTCTATCTAAAATTAGCAAGAAAAAAAACAAAAAACAAATTATATATATATATATATATATATATATATAAGCCTAGAGACACACAAGCAAAGAGAAGAATCTGTAACTTTGGCTGGTTGGTCAGGCCATTTATGGAGCTATGGTGATTTGATAATGGTGGTGATTGCCAAGCATACCAATAATGACAGGACAGGACTTGGTTGAGCCTACTTTGCCAAATGACCAAGGAACTATTAAAACTCTCAGAAAAACAGCATTACTAAAATCAACTAGGTTACAAAGGAGATCACTGGAGTATTGAGACTTACTGTCACTTGATCTCCTGCGAGAGATACTAAATACCAAAGGGATGAAATCCGAAGGAGAGCCAGCAGAATTTCGTACAATTCCACACAGGACTCTATCATTAATGACATAGGCAACTGACATAATCACCTCACAAGTTGATAACAAAATGAAATAAATGCAAGAATCAAGGGAATTAAATTTCTTATATTGTGAAATCCTGTATTTGAAAAAACAAGAACCATAAGTTCAGCGATGTGTACACCATCCATGGTGGTAGTATCAGGAGTAGGAGGAAGATGAGCAAGTAGTCCTTGAGTCTATGGATTCTCATATTTTTTGTAAAATATTGCAGTATGGAAATATTTTGAGAGTATTATTTTCACTAAATATCAAATATTTTTTTATAAATGTAAAAATGCTGAACTCGCTCATTCTGTCATTACATTACAGTATTAATGACATCACCTTCCTTCCTACTTCTATTGTTTCACTTTATTGACTCATCAGCCTGTCACCAAATGTTTATTAGCCGGATGAAAGAGTATGGACAAGGACAGTGGGTCCATTTCCATCACACCAGCTGTCTAGACGGGTTGAATCTTCACACCTGTAGTTAACCTACCCCCCCTCAAATTGTGTTAAAGATTGAAAGGGCACTTTCAGACGCAGGCGAAGACGAAGCAGTTGACATTGGGTCCAACAGGTGTTACCCATAAAAATAAAAAAATAAAAAGTAGCTTGATAAACGACAACATGTTGGTTTAAATCAACGGATAAGTTTAATACCTCCAGGGCTACTATCATAGAAAACCCTTCCCTTTTGATTGAGGTGATGAGATATTTATTTGGGTGGCCTTTTCTATGGGATGAAAATTGTCCAGCAGTGAACGAGTCACAACAGGATTGGTTCTTTAGAATGCTTCGCGACTGATTTGGTCATGTGGAATGGATGACAAGTACTGCCAGAGTTTAGCAAAAGCTACAATCCTCACGAGGTGGTCAGTCAATTGGAGAACACGTGTCTCGCAAGTCCCGGCTGGTTCAAAATTTCCGTGTTCACTGACAAGACATCCTATAGTATCATATCTGACTGACTGACTGACTGACCAAAGAGTCAAATTGCAACACATTGGATTGAGGGGTTAATTAGAAAAATCTAGAAGTGCCAGAGAATAGATAAAGTCGAAACAGTGAAGCATATAATATTGAATCCGCGGGGGGGGGGGAAGTACCGGAAGGGTTGGGCTGGCAAACCTCAGACAGAACACAGATGTATGAATAAT
This sequence comes from Thysanoteuthis rhombus, assembly GCA_963457665.1. Classification (NCBI taxonomy): domain Eukaryota; kingdom Metazoa; phylum Mollusca; class Cephalopoda; order Oegopsida; family Thysanoteuthidae; genus Thysanoteuthis; species Thysanoteuthis major. The sequence continues at coordinate 35,015,941 of OY735242.1, read as the reverse complement.
CGCATTTCCAAGGGAGATTTATGGATTCCCAAAATTGGTGAAGGCGGAAGGGAAAATTTACTCAAGTCAAGCACAATTTCAAATTTACCAGCTGGAAAGGGAAAATCAATCATGTATCCTTCAGCCATCAGCCCCACACACAGAGGGAACCTATCATCATACATGCCAGCCATTTTTGAGTAAGGGGAGAAGCCGCCAGGAAACTGCAGGGAAATCCCCGGTTCTTTGTCACCACAAAGAGTCCTGACCCTAGAAGACTTACTTTTGACTCTAGAACTTTGTTGAAGCTTTACAAAGAGACATACCAAGAAACGTCAAGTGGATTACCTAAAAGACAGACAGATAGTCATTCCATAGTGTCAACTGCATATGATTTGACCTGTCACACTGTATATATACAGACATAAACTCGTTGCATTATACACCCTGTATTAATTCTTCATTTTCAACTTGTGACACCTCTGGTGGTTTTTGTTCCAATGCCGCAGAAAATTTAGTCGATAGTTGAACTCCCTTGGATCCGAACACAGTGTGGGTAAGGTGAGGGTGACTGGAAAGCAGAAACTACAGTGACCAGTCAACTACAGACTGACCAGCATTGCACTTCAACTGGTGAAAGGTAGCAGAGACCAATCCAGGGGTGGCGTCACATAATAGAGTTGTGTAGGAGGAGAAAGAGAAGGAGTAAGAGGAAAAAAAGAAAAAAAAAGATCTGGTTAGTCAGTCACTCAAAAAGTCACATGACTTTTGCAGTGGATTTTGGGAATTTTGAAAAAAAAATTTTCAAAAATACACACACGTGTGTGTGTGTGTGTGTGTGTATTGTGTGTGTATAAGATTATATTGGAAGTCTTGATTTTCAATAAACAAGCATGAATGCTGCCAAGCACTAACTAATGGACCAATTTAGCATTAACTTAAATTGTAAACAGAATCCCAAACAAAAAAAAACTTGCTTCTTTACTTCCAGATATTTTGGCTTATGAAAGGTCTTTATAAGAACAAAGAAAAAAGAGACAAATCTTTTTTCTCCACATCCAGAAACTATGCAAGCGTTTTTGGTTTTCTAGGCAAAGAAGAAAATGGTGGTTATTAATATTCCAACCATAACGATGGTTTGCCCAATTAGTTCATATAGAGAGGAAAGGTTTGCTTCCTTTCCTTGAATTACCCACCTGATGAGGGCTGAAAAATGAATCAGCTGAAACGTGTTGCCATCAACAGAGGTTAGAATAAATCTGATTGTTGGAGCAAAAGATTGAATGTTAATTAAGCAGGTCTGGTTAGTCACTCAATAAAAACTACCATGTGACCAACATCTTTTGGCAGCATGCCTTGTTTGGGATAAATTTGTAATTGTAATGGTGGGTGATCAGTGAATAAGTTATTTATCTCACCTTTTGTTGGGCAGTGATCACAGAAATAAGTTAGAATTAAAAAAAGAAAAAAAAAGCAGACACAAACTAAGGGATCAATTTAGCATAAACTTACATTGGTAACTGACCCCCCCCTCTCAAATTATTATGGAGGGGGGGGATATCCCCAGACATAAGGAAATTCAAATTTTCAGCCCTTCAAACTCATTGATGCACACTTCATGCATATACCTACAGCCAGACAAACTTGAAAACTGATAGAAACCTACGTGGATAGTTTTGATTGATGGTTTCGGATAGGTAGGTTTCTTTCTGGTCCCTAACTGAACGAGCATTATATCAATCGACTCTCAATATATCATTTTGGAAAAAAAGAAAAAAAAAAATTCAGTTCACAATGACTAAGTATCTTTTTTCCCAGTTGGTACAGAAATGAATGTTAGTATCGAGATACATTTTCTTCAGTTGAGTCAATAAAAAACCATTCGGAAGGTGATACATAACAAAACACACTCGTTTATAAATATTGACATTCTGACTGGGTATAAATATACGTACACGTATACACGTACGTAAGGGTGTAAATATACTAACATCTGCATCTATGCACAGGTTTTACACTCTGTTGCATTATACCGTGTGGAGTAATTGCAGTGACATTTGCTCCCAGAGTTCTCCATTCAATGAATATACATCAGTCCTCGATTAATGCTCGCATAGGGTCACACAGTGGCAGCTGTCCTCACGATTCTGTGCACAATTTTACATTATTCAATCGCAAGGTAAATTCACCACGCAGCGGGTCTCCGTTTCGATTCCGCATATGAGCTATGAGATTGGAAAACTTCACTAGGAAAAAATTTCCTCGGACAATCAGCAGATAATTAAGTACACTCTAAGCCAAGCACTGGAAACTTTTTGTATTATTTGGACCACACATTCACTAAATAAAAAGAAAAAGTTGATTGTGTAATAAAATATACTCTCAGATGCCAAATAAAAGTGCCCCCCCCCCCCGTAGTAAAGACTATTCAATTCATTCCACCCACCCGACCTTATTAGGACCACCCCAATCATCAGATTTCTCAATTTACTTTGCACTGTGATTGCTTGATTTTTTTCAACATAAGTAACCCCCCCCCCCTGCTGAGCCTCAATTTTTTCAGCATATCTGCCAAAATTTGCTCAAATGTTATCAAAATCAGGAACAATGTGTTCCATTTCAATTTGACCGATTTCGAGTCTTTCAAACAAAAAACGTAATAACAAAATATTTCAATTTTTTCCCCGTGACAGTAGCTTCCTTTTTATTGATAGGAAAAGAAGAAGAAAAAAAAATTGTGGTAATCAAGTCGGCAGAATTGGAGCAACCACTGTACTTAATACATTTATACTATGTCATTCCTGACCCCACCTTTACTGATTTACCACCCCCCATCCCACCTGCTTAAAAAGACCCCCCCCCCGACTTATTTGGCACACAAGAATGATCTACATTGCAAACGAACGTATGAATTACAATTATTATATTATTGATTCACAAAGCTAAAACGATCATGATTTCACAATAAAAATTATACAATTGACTGGGAAAAATTATAGGGTTCTGGATAAATCCCTACATAGGTTGCGGGCCACAAAAAAAATGTTGACATGCACTAAACCTGGTCTTTGGACCTATGGTTACCTATTTGTGCTCCAAACGATGTGATTAGGGTGTAGGTATCTCTTCAGTGGACTTGCATCCAGCCAAAACGGTTGTACTTACAAAAATAAAGTCCTGGTCTCAACCTGACTAGAAACTTGCAAAGATCACCAGGCTGATGCTCGAAACGAAAACCAGAATTTTTTGTCATTTGAATTATTTCTAAAAAGATGGCCATTATACACAATGCCGAATCGGGGCTAGAAAATCATTCATCTGTAAGCCTCTGGTTAGTCACTCAATAGAAACAGTCACATGAACAATGTCTTTTGGCAGTACGCAATATTGGCAGGGATCAATTGAAAAATTGGAGAAAAAGGGGGGGGGTCAATGAGTAAGTTACCTCTGCTGCCAACTGTTGGGTGGTGGTTCCTAGAAAGTCTGAACTAGGGAAAAGAAAAAAAAAAAATTTTTCAAATCGTGCACTCTACCAGATATAAACTAAGCAACCGATTTAGAATAAACTTACGTTGTTAATTACACAACTCAAAACCTATGGAAGAAGCGATTTTTAAAAAACTTCTAGACAGAAGGAGTAAATGTTTGAATTTTCAACAATCAAGCTCTACAAGATATGCAATAGATCGTCAGACCCATGAAAAAAAAAAAAATGAATGAATAAATAAATAAAATAAAAAAATGAATAAATAAATAAATAAAATTTCAAAAAATAAATATGTAAAATAAAAAAAAATAAAAAAAAGATATGAAGAGACCCATGTTGATTTTGACTGTTTTTTAACAACAGAACACTCGGAGAGCGGATACCTCAGCCAACACCATACCTCAACTAAAAAATTGGAATGAAAGCAGGAAAAAAAAGCAAAACAAAACGGATGATAAAAAAATATTGCATCGGAAAACAAATCCCCGAATGTGTCTCAAAACTCTGGCACTTCTTCCGCAGCCCACAGCTTCCCCTTCCACGAAATTGAGTGTGATCAGACGCATTGATGTAGACACGAGTGAATACATATATCACTTTCAACACGGTCGGACGAGGAAAAGAGAAATAATCAGCATTGCCAATTCAGTGCATTTAGCACTAAAATCTACTGCGTTTGTTTTGGCCGCACAGAATTGCAAAGTGCTATTTAGCCATTTTAGCTATCAAAAATCACCATAAAAAGCTGACTGTATATTCAGCGTGTCTCGTATTTTTCAATGCTTCCTCAAGGTTGATTTAGCACAAAAATTTTTTCAGCGATAGTAGCACTGATGAGGAGATTTCATGATATTCAACATGACATTTTGGTGGAATAGAACCAAGAAATTGTTCACCACGCTCTTCTCGTCCCCATCAAAATCGCCTTTACACAGCACTTGGAAGGTACATATATTCCTAGTCAAGAACTACTGCTCCGTTCCATAAGATACACACACTCATCGATTTTACGCAGGAAATATTGGAAACTCGATTCAGCTTTTTCTTAGCTAATTTCTAGAATTTTATATATATTATTTCAAATACTTTATCTTTCCTTGGGGAGGGCAAGAATCAATACTCAAGCTAATTAGCTCGGAGTGTCGATTAACGATTTATTCAAAAAGAAAAAAAATTTCTTTAAAAATCAGTATACCGAAATATCTTGAGTTAAACAAATGGGGAGAAAATTTATTCATTCCAATTAAGAAAAAAAACAAGAAAAAAAAAAAAAAAAAAAAAACTTTTCCCAACGACTTGGATTAACATAGGTCATTTGTTGGGTCACAGAAACGTGCCAGTCTTAAATTTATCAAGGCAGGAAAAGTAACCATCTGAACATAATTGGCCCATTATGTATAAAAAAAAATGGACACACAATCCGAAAGAAATAATTATACATGCATTTTATTACTTTGAAACCAATTGAAATGACCTTCTTTTAATATATGGTGAAAATACCATTTGGCCTAGGCAGTGTAAATAGATAATAATCAATTCAAGAAAATGGGCTGTCGCAAGAATCGAAGCTTATCACCGATAGGTTAACAGTTCAACATAGCATAATTCTCAACTGTACAGGTAACAGCCCACTGGTAAGGCGACAGTCCGCATGAATAATATAACAATCTGGACAGTTGTTTGGCCCTTCAGCTCACTGACTGGTCATTTAGTTCAAGGGTTAAGAGCAATGCTACATTGAAGTGGCTACCAGTCAAATAGAGTTTCAAAGTAATATAACGCATTTGAAATTATAATTTCCGACTAAAATTCACATGGGTGAACATTCAATAGAAATGACACGAAAAGCGAGTCACGTCTGTTGTTATACTCACTGATCCCTCATCGTTAAAAACGTTTTCAGGGTAAACTACGTAAGTGAGCCATGTTTCAAACAATAATATCAATATACAATACACATAAAATATTATATAAAACGACAAACTACATTTATGGCAAAAACTATATAATGAAGGGAGGTAATGTTTGATCAACACTGCTGGGGTGCCATGTTAATTAAACTGTTTTGTTTTAAAAATCCCTGAAACTGTTACATGGTAAACAATTTTTGATCCCAGCAAGAGAAAATTTGTACATGGTACCAAAACAAATTATAAGGGAAACTAAGAAAGAAAAAAAAAAAGCTTTTATGAAGATTATATAAATTGTATTGACAGATACTGGGGAATGGGTGACCTGAAGTGACACAAAAAAATCTGTTGTTCAATATTTAGTGTTCAAAACTATAAACCTTTCTAGAATATATATATATATATATATATATATATATATATATATATATATATATATATATATATATGCTCTTCCATAGGAATTGAAAAGCACATTGGTGGATGAGGGATCTGTGTAATTAAAATATAAAGCTTAAATTCAGCCTCTCTGCCTGTCCAGTTCCATAGTCCAGAGGTAGGATATCGGCTTACGGGTCTGAAGTGGAGGTTTCAATTCTGCCTCGCGGTACTGGATGGGATAATGGAAAGTCTATAGCCACACTGAAGAGATGTAATACATCGAAACAGCTGTCTGCAGATGACACTCTATATATACATATATATATATATATATGGGAAAATTTCATAACATTTTACTAAAAAAAAAAAGACTTGACACTATTCACTTTTGTATTTCTTTGATAAAACCTTATTTTTAATTGATAAACAATTCATTTTTGTTTCACACTGGCCATTGTAATCAAAGATACTTAATATCATTATTGCTTCGAAGAAATTGTTCCGCCTCATTTATTTTCTTCTCTTACTTGAATACCAGATTGATGGTAACCACAAATACGCCTGAGAGGAAACCTACTCATCAAGTGGTTTGACCCCTGAAAAATGGCTATCAAGAAATCTGCTGACCACAAATTCATTAAAGGAAGAAAACTGGCCATCAAAACATAATTTGTCCATCATTCTCTAATTTCTTTCCATTTTTTATTGATAAATATTTTTTCAGGGTTCTCTCCCCTCAATCGTTGCCTTAAATTCATCCAAGTAGAAAAGGTGCCCATTTTATAAGGTTTCATTTTGAATTTTTTAACTCCTATCAAGATCACCATGGCCTACAATGAAATATAAAGAAATAAGCAAGGCAATTTGGGGAAAAAAAAATCCAACAAAGCTATTTTCACTTCATAGAGATTAGGAGAAAAAAACCCAAAAATAAAATGAATAATTGTTATCAATTTTGTCTCGTTTTCACTAAATAGTAAAAAGCCAAAATTCCTGTGTACAAAAAAATTCCATTCATTAAAAGATGGAAAGAAATAAGAGAAATCATGGAGGAAAAAAGTTTGATAAATCATTTTTTGGGGTTTTTTTTTTCAATTGTTTTTGTCTGACTTATTCATTTTTTTTTTTTTTCTCTTGGAATTCTAATTGGAACCACCATGGCCAAGTTTTGCCAGAAGTTTCGAATAAAACTTTATAAATTTGAGATGGCTTGTGTACAGAAAAAAAAAAATAAATAAATAAACAAGTATTTTTCAACTTGTAATGAAAAGAAATAATAGAATAATGGGCAAAATTGTGTTTTGATGGCCAATTTTCCTCCTTTGATAAATTTATGACAGGCAAATTTCCTGATGGCGCTTTTCTGGGGGCCCCCCTGTAAGCATAACTTGGCTAGGTTGTGTCAAAACTTTTTCATGAAAATTTTCTCCCAGAGGCAATATATGATGGGCAAATTATGTTTAGATAGGCACTTCCACCCCCCCTTAATAAATTCGAGATGGGCACTTCTCTGGGACCCTTTAACACCCAACAAAACAAAATATGATGAATGAATAGCAAAAGAATCTTTATTCATTCAGTTTTACAAAAAGAGAAAAAAAACAACATTTGATTAGTACAGGTTGAATTAAAATATTACTTCTATTCAAGAAATAAAACTATGAATTTTGGTCCGTGACATTAAGTCTGGTTTTGTTTGTTTTTCTTTTAGGTAATTCATTGTGACTTTAGTTCTAACATTTTGAATATTGTTGATCCAATGGAAGACTAAAAAATGGTAATTTTTACAGGATTTAATCCAACGTTTTTTTTTCCTGTTTTGATGTGAAAAACCTTTCTAGAGACACGTCACTATTGTCATAAAAGAATTGATAAGTACAACTACAGGTAATCATTCACTTTGTCTAATGCCAGATTCTTCAAGAACCAAATCCAATTTAGTCAACAATTTTGTGTAAAATATCGGAAATTGCAGGATTAATATTTTCTTTAGAAATACCAAGGATTATGTTCAATTTTTATCCAGTACGGTCAAGATGAAACTGAAAATCACAGAATCAAATCCCAAAATACCAATTTTTTTTTTCCAATTCTGGTATTCCTATATTTTCCGAGCACTTTTAAAAAAATATTTTCCATATATAAGAAAATTTTTGATTATGTTACCATAATGTTTTATTCAACAAATGGAAAATCTAATTTTATGAACTGTAAATCAGATTCTTAAAGATTACGTCTGTTTTTTCTTTATCTTGATAACACAAAAATTTTGACAATAAAATAAACTTTTATCCATGCTGTGGATTCTTTTTCGCTCCAGATGGGATTTTATAGAATTATAACACGAGAGTGACTTGAAAAATAAAAGATTTCCTCAAACCACAAGTTTTACATACAAAATAACCTTTCCATAGAAAGTTTCATTATAAATGAATATGTGTCTAAGTTTTTTTTAAATAATCGATTCATTAACCAATTTTCTTTTATCTGAAATTCAAACATTCATTTTTTAAAATCAGTTTCACTTTTAATTAACTAGGAGTTGGGGGTGTGTGTATGTGGGGGTTCGCTGATGGTGATGGCCCCACAAACTATACTAAACCAGCCGTGGTTCTGGGTTAGTAAAAGGAGGCAACAAGACAGAATTTCGTTTGAATGTTTTATATAGAATATTGATTATAAATATCTCTGGAGACGGGAAATGCCTATTCGCAGTTGAAAAGAGAGGAGGCCGATTTTCATCTAAGTCAAACTGACGACTGGTCTCTCATGTCACGAATGGTAGTCTACTGAATGGTAGCAGCGGTTGATGGTTACTAAGGGCGGCGTCTAACACAAGAGAGACTGGCAGCGATTCTCTTCTCCAAACCCAATATTACTCTGCTCTGTGTTACGAAAATCCCTCCAATCTAAGCCCCTGGTATCAACACTGTATTTTTTTTTTCAATTGACTTCCTTTCTTTCCTTTTCCTGTTATCTCGACCCCTCCGGAAAACCCCAAACATTGACCCTCATTCATCTCGCGACGCAGGTCTGTTCAAGATCATAAATTAGTCTCCCCTTCTCTCAAGGGCTCGGCAAATAACTTTTCTTTCATAAGCTTTACTCTTTCTCTGTAAACCCTGACACTGGCCCTCATCCGGCTTTGTTTTTGAAACTCAGGATTTGACAGATGACACTAGATTGAGAAAGTACAGGTGACTCCCACTTGGAAGCACACAATTCTCACCCTCCACAGCATCCCCAAAAAACATTATCCCTTTTAACACAGATAACTCCTTTTGTAATAACCATAGTAATTACTGGTAATAACCATAGTAATTTTTGGCAACAGCCATAGTAATTTTCAGGACACGGGGGACTCCTGGTCCCCTAGTGTCACATGTACAGTTGAAAAAATAATAAATTTTGTATTTTTTCAAAGAAATAATTCTACAATTTCCAATATTTTCACAGAAAATCGTTGACCAAATTAGATTTAGTACTTATTTGACCATCTTTGTCTAATGCCAGATTGACCACACGAACTGTACTTAAACCCTTCTACAAGACTAGTAGCCAGCAGCCTCTTTGGTTGTAAACAGTAACTAAACATAAAAACAAAAAGACTACAACGTGGTCAATGATTACAACAGTATAATAATTTGACCAGTGTTTACTGCTCTATGAAGGAAACATTCTTGAAGACTAACTACTAAAACGTACCAAGAATTTTTTCCCAAAAAAATAAGAGGTTAGCATTGGATTAAAATGAAAATATTTTCTTTTGAAATAAGTGAATAACATTTCACAAAGGAGTAAATTTTTCTATAGCGATTGAATAACAAAAGGGCACTACTTAAGGATGGTGGTCCCGATTGTCAAGTTTCATACCCACGTGTGGGGGGTTTTCCTGTTGGGGGTGGTCTCACCAACTATACTAAACCAGCCGTGGTTCTGGGTTAGTAAAAGAAGGCAACAACACGGGATTTCGTTCATATGTTTTATATAGAATATTGATTATCAATATCTCTGGAGACGGGAAATGCCTATTCGCAGTTGAAAAGAGAGGAGGCAGATTATTATCTAAGTCAAAATGACGATTGGTCTCTCATGTCACGAACGGTAGTCTACTGAATGGTAGCAGCGGTTGACGGTTACTAAGGGCGGACGGCTGACACGAGAGAGAGCTGGCAACGACTCTCTTCTCCAAACCCAAATTTTACTCTGCTTGCTTGTTACGAAAATTCTTCCTATTTAAGCCCTTGGTATCTACACTGTATCACTTGTAATTGACTTCCCTTATCTCTCCCTCTCCTGCCATCTCGACCTTTCCGGAAAAACCCAAAACATTGACCCTCATTCATCTCGCGACGCAGGTCTGTTCAATATCATAAATTAGTCTCCCCCTCTCCCAAGGACTCTGCAAATAACTTTTCTTTCATAAGCTTTTACTCTCTCTCTCTAGACCCCAAATACTGGCCCTTATATCTGGCTTTGTTTTTGAACCCCAGGACTTGACAGATGACACTAGATTGAAAAAGTACAGATAACTCAACTTCCCATGACATGGTCATTGAATCGGGAACAAAACCTTTTTCCAAAAGCATTTGTTTTTGCAACCCAGGATTTGACAGATGACACTAGATTGAGAAATTGCAGATGTCCGCACCCGGAAACACGTAATTCTCAACTTGCTACAGTATCCTCAAAAAACACATTATCCCTTTTAACACAGATAACTCCTTTTGCAATAACAATAGTAATTACTGGTAATAACCATAGTAATTTTTTGGTAACAGCCATAGTAATTTTCAGGACACGGGGGACTCCTGGGCCCCCTAGTGTCACACACGCACGCTCGATGTTAAAAACGGAGCACAAGTAAAAAAAAAAAATAAATAAATAAATAAGAATTAAAAGAAAGAAAAACAGAAGCGAAAACATGAATTATATCGTTACTTGGAACGAATGCAATCTTCAAATTGTTTGAACTCACTTCATGATTTTTCAAAACAAATCACATGTCTATGTCACGTCAGCTGACTCCCCATCGGGACCAACTTCCTACATCGTAACAAAACAATTCTAGTTACGTAATTTTTCTTTGAAGCAAAATAAAGGCCTTCAAATAGTTCTGCGACCCCGTCCCGATCCCTATTACGAGAAGCCATGTGATATGTCGGAAAAAAGGGATGTAGCCTGTCTTGTCTTGATCGGACAGAGATACATTTCACACGAGTGCCTGAGGTTAGTGTTCGAACCCAGGTAAAAAGCAGAATTTTTAAAATAGGCACCAAAAACTTGAAAATCAGTTCTCATCTGGCTTCGTAACGTACTAAAAAAAAAAAAAAAAGAAAAGTCAATGGATACCAATAATTCAAAGATGGATAAATTTGAAACTTGTGAACAATCGGGGTAGCCTTTTTTTTGCAACCAGATTTGACAAATCTGGCCCTTAAGAAAAAGGCATTTAGCCATGTTGAGTTCGGATATATTTCAATTTTTGGCCATTTTAACGTTGTTTTGGAAGTATTCTCTAATCGATTCAATGATTTATAAATTATTTCTTTGTTCACATCAATTTTGCAATTGCCTTTTTTTATCACAGTTTCATACAAATCCAGATGAAGATAAGATAAGGGGAATTCATTTTCTAACATTTGATATTCATTCACAATACCTAATTTAATGTGTAAATTGGCTCTTATCTTTCATGTGTACATCACACAAACACACGTGTATCTCCTACCTCGCGGTACAGACAGGGATATATATCACTGATGATAAATAATAAATAAAAGCTCAGTGACAAAAACAGGTGTTGTTTTTTTCCTGTCTCCGGAAATATCCTGAGGTGACATTCCAAGTTATGTTATGAAAAATCGATCAAGGATATCGCTAGTCTTACCAATCTAGCGCCTTTTGTGCAAAATTCAGCGCGTTTCTTGTTACGGTAGTGAGGAAAAAAAGCGCTAAATTAGAGCGGGCGTGCTCGAATATTCTGGCCACTTTTTCGCGTCTTTTCGACCATTTTGGAGCTTTTTTCTCCTCTCAAATTTAGCGCTTTTAGACAGTCCAACAAGCGCTAAAATATTTTCTTCGTTAGCATTACTGCTTTATTAATAGTGAGAGTTCATTCTTATTGGACATATATCACTAAAAAAAAAATTAGAGGGGAAAATTTTCACAAGTGCAGCAACATTTTTGTACGATTTGAATACAGACTGAGAAAAACAGAGTTTATTGACGAACCACCGCAAAACCTGTTACTCCCCGAAATCAAATTCACCCGTGTAGATTGGTTTGAGGAGACCGAGAGGTTCACAATTCACATCAAACGATAGTTTTCTTCTCATAACAAGAATTATACGTCATTTACAAAAAATACACTTTAAACCTTGGAAATACCTATCAAACTATTTAAATTCAGAGAAGAAGATCATGTTGTGAGATACTTTAGCCCATAACCGAGCACACCATCACAAACGTATTTTGAAAACTTGAAAATATTATTCGAAATTGGTATAAACTGGAAATACCCTGTCGTCGGACACCCCGTACATGCCAGGAGTGTTTATTACTTCACCGACTAGGCGGTATCCGGTAATCAGCAACTTTCCTCGATATCATTCGCGATTAAGATCCACTTATTTTAACGGAGCACGGGAAAAAATACAAGCTTAGCTTTGCTAGGGTCAAATTCCGTTACTTCATAAATATCTTGAAAAGGTGACCAAAAATAAAAATTTTTTTCTTTATACGAAATCATTCCAAAACTACAAGTCCCATTCGGCAACTCATCAGGTCATATAAACAGGATTTGGAAACTCTAACTAAACAAGTCGACCCGAGTTGGGGCTTTAGAGGTGGGAGTGAATTAGTCAGTTTTGGCGTATGTCACCGTGTCACAGTTATTCGTGCATGACGTTACTGGCCATTGTTACACACGAAAAACACGTCAAAACCTATTAGATAGAGATTGACAACCAAAAAAAATTCGGAAATAATTTTTTTTTTTTCGCTCATATTCAAGAATTTGAGAATTAAGTTACCTTCGTATTACCTGAAAAATTGTTTTTTTAATCCACAAAATGTAAATGTAATTAATGGTAAATTGGATCGTCTCTCTTCTCCTGTTGTACGAAAGTGAGGCTTTGAAGTATTCATTTATTTCCCCTGTGAAGAAGGTTGTTAACTTATCCAAGCTTTCATATTTCGATGACGATTTTTGTGTGTTTTCATAAAGTTTTATCTAGAGGCGAGACTGCCCGAGGGTACGCACGAGTTGGCGTATGGGCCCAAGAGGGGCTCGGGGGTGCAGACCCCCCCCCAACCCAGGTTGACCCAGGCGTACCCTTGGACAGCTCTTCCAACCTTGATAAAAGAAAAAAAGAAATCGTCATCTACACAACGGAACTAACCGAATACTTCAAAGCCTCACTTAACGGAAGAAGATTAACGATTCAGTTTCACTTCGGTAACATTGTAAATGAAACCCTCCTCGTGAAACCTGAAAGATGTTTTCTTTAATCAAACGAATTCCTGTGGGGTTTTAGTCTAATGGATCAAAAGCAGACAAAAAACTTGGTTCTAATCAAATTGTTTTAATGAAGCTGAAAAAAAAAGCTTCAGTAAAACCATTTAATCCATGTCCCATTTGAGTTCTCATTTCAATTTTAGTAACGAAGCAATTATTTCGCCGATTACCCTTGTATAGAAATGGTTGTTGGGGAGCAGAAACAATTAGCTACAAGCACACGCTTGTTAGGGGATCCGGGCGAAAGACCTAAGAATGTGCGTGTGAGTCAAAGGATTTATCCACCAACGGTTGTCTCTGACCCCAAAACACACCAGAATTGTTTACAAAACATCGCAATACTCTTGTAGTGATTCACTCCAAGAATAATTCTTTTGAAAAAAAAAAAAAGCACTTCTACAACACTTCTAAAATTGATCAGAAGTCCAAAGCAAGGGTCCCCAAACCTGATTGACCCCTTCATAACCTCTCATAGACACAAAGCATATACAAAAATACTTATAACGATCAAATAAACGGGCAATTGAAGACATTGTTTTATTTTATTGGTTTCGTTTAATCTCAGTAAATTCCTTTTTTTTTTAAATCAAAACAACAGGAAACAATTATGGCCAAACCAAAAAGTTCACGGCCAAATAAAACGCTCTTCAAATACGCCTAATTTGGCCATAAAATGGCTAAAGTAGCAACTCTGCACCAGTGGTTAAAATAACGAATACTCACAGTTGGATCAACAAAACAATAATTAATTCAAAGACAACTTGAAGCAGAGGATTTTCTCCTTCTCTCACGTTAATAAAAAGGGCGGGTGTAGTAGTGTATTCAAGTACTATCTGCTTCAGGTTACTAGGAGAGGAGATGGGCATCACTTAAGTAACCCCAATACTCAATGGAGATATCAGGAGAATGACCCGGCATAGTAGTAGTAGCTATCCTGCAGGGCATTTCCTACATCATAGCAAGACCAACCAAGACGACACACAAAAGATATTATATTACGAAATAAGCCCAGCATTATTTGTTTATTTACTTATATATTATACTCTATACAGAACTCGATTTTTCGCAAATATTTCCCCCCCCCCAAATTCCGATGAGCAAAATCCATAGATTTGAATCTTCCAACACTTAATAGTGGGAAAACGAGTCAAGAGAGTCGAAATATATTTTGGTATTTCTGACATAAATATCAACAAATAAACGAAAAATCTCACGCAAATAACAGTACACTTTCAATCGATAAGACCTCTCTTTCTCTTGGTGAGTTAGTTTTGAATAAAGTTGATTTTTCAAGGTTTGAGGGAGGGGGGTTTTGTTTACTAAACAACAATAACGTGAAACCGGGAATGTACTTTTCGCCATTTTCACGAAGTAAGGCCTTGAAGTATTCAGCTTAAAACTAATTAATGAAAAAAAGGAGAGAAAAAGATTAAAAAAAAAAAAAAAAAAAACCTAAAATTTGCAACGGACTTATGCGATCAAATAAATATTTATTATAAATAAATAGATAAATTAAATAAAAATGAAAATATATAAGACGTGCTGGATAAACAAAATTAGTTTCATTTACCTAAGGATGCCCGTCTACATCTTCTGGTAACGGCTTTGTAGAACGTACAAAGTGTTTTGTACGTTTCCGGTAAAATCGTCCAACAGAACAGGTATTTGAAAGAGACTTAGGGTAAGAAAATCCTTCTTCATTCCCAGACCGAAGAATCCATGTCTTCACAGAGCACATCTCTCCGAAAACGGAAGTTTACGTATCGCAAACTTCGACGCCTTACTTCCGCGAAAATGGCGGAAAATACGTTCCCAGTATTTCGCATATAGTTGTATTGTAAATAGAAGCCCTACTCTAAACTTGAGATTTTTTTTAAAAACTGACGAATTCTCTGAAGAAAAGGAAAGAGAAATGTGGATTGAAAGCATAAAAATTACCCGCGAAAATTTTTTTAATTTAATGAGGCGGGACCTTCGTATTTCAGATGTGCCGCTTACTGTACCTCATGTTACAGGGGGAGGAGAGGGACATCAGTGATTAACCCTCTTACGGAAAAAATGCCATGAGAACGATCAAGAAAGGCGTAGGACAAAAAGCCTACCGGACAAACATTCACCTGACAAATTTTTACCCCACGAAGAACCTCGCGGGATAAAAAGTCTTTGCTTAGATTAAACAGGGCCAAAACAAAACTTCGTAATCGATGACAGAAAAAGTGATTTTTAACAGGTCTTATAATCTGGATGTATATTATTCAAGTTTTTTTGGCATTCATTCCGAATTCGAAAAATAAACCACGTGGTATCGGATTCTGATTTAATTCATCACATTTTCAATTGATTTCAATTATTTCATATTTTCCAAAAATAAATAAAACAAATGGTGTAGTCCTGAAATTCGATTCTTATCATTATAAATCAAGGCCATCAAGACGTCGATGTTTAAGTCAATTCTGGCCTTCCATAGTTCTCAGGAGAGATGGTTTTGACAATCACTGCTGGCGACCATTCACAATAGATCGCCGACTCGTGTTTAGTTTAGGCCCGATTTCCAAACTACTGTTTCAAAATGGAAAACACTACAAAATTTTAACAACGTTTTAAAATTAGATTATTCGAATTTCGTTCATCGAGGTTTGGATAAGACATTTTTTCATGGAAAGTTCAAGCAAAATGTACGAGACCTGGTATAAAAAGAAAAAAAAAAAAAAAAAAAAAAGGGACAAACCAGGAAATAAAATTCAAAACTTTCGAATATTTTTTGAAAATTTAGATACATAAAAATAAATGTGTGATTAGGAAGTAGGGTTCGATAAGAAAAAATTGTACCAAGTGGTTTATTTTTGAAATTAATGAATGCAAAAGAATATATATATATATATATATATATATATATATATATACACACATTTAGATTATGAGACCTGTTAAAAATCCTTTACATTATCACCAACTAAAAGAAGTTTAGTCACGTTTTAATTGAAGAACGTTTTGTTCTGATCGGCACTTCATAGTTCTCACACACTTCTGTCCGGGGATATTATGTCTGGAGAATATTTGTCCGGTGTCCTTTTTGTCCGCACCCCGACCCAATATAGTAGTTCTCAAGCCATTTCATAGTTCATAGCAAGAAACGGCAACGGAAGCATCAGTAACAATAGATATCAAGTTATAAGTAATCGCTACACTCGATCAGGAATATTTTACCAAAAACATAGACGACCCAAGTTCATTAAATTGAATATTTCAACAATCGGGATGATGTAATAAAAAAAGTTAGAATCAGACAGACGAACGAAGATATTTCCTTCTGAAAGTGTCTCCTCTCGAGAAACAAATCATCAAGAGACGTACCAAAATTTATGAATGGGGGAGGGGAATAAACAAATAAATAAATATATAAATAAAATGAAAAAGCATCCTGGGGTCAACAATAGGGACACGAGTTCTAGTCTCACCGAGAGCTTTTGTTCATCTCCGACCTGTCAGTGCTGTTTTCGTTTACACACTTCCGTAAATCGCAATTAAACAAATATTGAGATGAAAGGAAATAGAGACGAAAATCAAATCATAAAGGAAAATAAAAAAAATTAAAAGTCAGGGTCAAGCAATGTTTAAATCTTTTAATGTTCTGTTGACCCAAGCCTTACAACGTCGGTGTTGCGAGAGCGGACCATCAAAGCAAATAAGCATTTGTTGTTTTGTGTATAAACAACAGAGAACTAACACATAGCACGTGTCTCGTCGGCAAGTTTCCATTTCCTCAAAATTTAACAAATAGACGGGAAAATATATCAGAAAAAGTCAGAAAAAACCCCCGAAAAACACAGCAAATATTTACCGTTTTCATGGTTATCGGTCAGTGCAGTCTTCCTGCGTATTCACAACATAAAATCCGAGAAAAATGGGGGATAGAAACTAAAAAAACTATAAATAAATATTAAGGACTGGTTCCGAAGTCGTAGTCGTCGTAGAGACAAAACTGGTGAAAATCGTGACGGGGGTGAAATGGGGGTGGGGTTAACGGAAATGGAGTAGTAGTAGGAGGAAGGAAAAGAGTGAAAAACATTGCTGCAACCCATTGGTGGGGACGGGCAGAGATATGATGAATTATGTAGGTAAAAATAGTATTGGTGCTTTTGGGCTTTTCTCGGGAAATGAAAGTGAAAGATATACGTTTCTATCTTTTCTGTCCATACCCCCCCCCGTCTCTCTGCTTATGTTTCTCTTTCCCCTTCACTGCGGTTCATCTTCCTCCCTCTCTGGCGGTCTGTCTCTCCCTTCTCCGTTCATATCTATCTTGATGCCTCATTTCGACCCCACCCCAATGCCTTTCCCTACTCTTGATACCTGAAGGTGTATGAGGAAGGGGGAAAAGAAAAAAAACAAAACAAAAGCCCTGGATATCAGTTCTTGAATGTAGGTATTAAAAGAGACGATGATTTGCTTTTGAAAAAAAGGGTGAGAGACGAAATGGATTTTTAGGATTTGTTACTGATGAAATTAAAATCTGGTATTGACGAGAGAGAGAGAGAGGAGAGAGAAAGGAGGGGAACGACAGAGAGAGAAAGGAAGGGGAAGAGGAGAGAGAAAGGGAGAGAGAAGTGGAAAGAAAGGAAGGGAGACAGATGGGGGAGAAAGGAAGGGAGAGAGGGGAAGAGAAAGGAAGGGAGAGAGAGAGAAAGGGCGGAGCAAAAGAAGGAGGAGAAAGAGAGGAGCAAAAAAAGGAGGAGAAAGAGAGGAGCAAAAAAGGAGGAGAAAGAGAGGAGCAAAAAAGGAGGAGAAAGAGAGGAGCAAAAAAAGGAGGAGAAAGAGAGGAGCAAAAAAGGAGGAGAAAGAGAGGAGCAAAAAAAGGAGGAGAAAGAGAGGAGCAAAAAAAAAGGAGGAGAAAGAGAGGAGCAAAAAAAGGAGGAGAAAGAGAGGAGCAAAAAAAGGAGGAGAAAGAGAGGAGCAAAAAAAGGAGGAGAAAGAGAGGAGCAAAAAAAAAAGGAGGAGAAAGAGAGGAGCAAAAAAAGGAGGAGAAAGAGAGGACCAAAAAAAGGAGGAGTGTGACACTAGGGGGCCAGGAGTCCCCCGTGTCCTGAAAATTACGAAAATTACAATGGCTGTTACTAAAAATTACTATGGTTATTACCAGTAATTACTATTGTTATTACAAAAGGAGTTATCTGTGTTAAAAGGGATAATGTGTTTTTCGAGATAATATTGGAAGTTGGGTCATCTGTGCTTTTTCAATCTGGTGTCATCCGTCAAGGCCTGGGTTGCAAAAACAAATGCTTTTGGAAAAAGGTTTTGTTCCCGATTCGATGACCATGTCATGGGAAGTTGAGTTATCTGTACTTTTTCAATCTAGTGTCATCTGTCAAGTCCTGGGGTTCAAAAACAAAGCCAGATATAAGGGCCAGTATTTGGGGTCTAGAGAGAGAGAGAGAGTAAAAGCTTATGAAAGAAAAGTTATTTGCAGAGTCCTTGGGAGAGGGGGAGACTAATTTATGATATTGAACAGACCTGCGTCGCGAGATGAATGAGGGTCAATGTTTTGGGTTTTTCCGGAAAGGTCGAGATGGCAGGAGAGGGAGAGATAAGGGAAGTCAATTACAAGAGATACAGTGTCGATACCAAGGGCTTAAATAGGTGTGATTTTCGTAACAAGCAGTCAGAGTAAAATTTGGTTTTGGAGAAGAGAGTCGTTGCCTGCCCTCTCTCGTGTCCGCCCTTAGTAACCGTCAACCGCTGCTACCATTCAGTAGACTACCGTTCGTGATATGAGAGACCAGTCGTCATTTTGACTTAGATAATGATCTGCCTCCTCTCTTTTCAACTGCGAATAGGCATTTCCCGTCTCCAGAGATATTGATAATCAATATTCTATATAAAACATAAACGAAATCCCGTTTTGTTGCCTTCTTTTACTAACCCAGAACCACGGCTGGCTTAGTATAGTTGGTGAGACCCACCCCAACGAAAACCCCACAGGAGAAAGAGAGGAGCAAAAGAAGGAGGAGAAAGAGAGGAGCAAAAGAAGGAGGAGAAAGAGAGGAGCAAAAGAAGGAGGAGAAAGAGAGGAGCAAAAGAAGGAGGAGAAAGAGAGGAGCAAAAGAAGGAAGAGAAAGAGAGGAGCAAAAGAAGGAAGAAAAAGAGAGGAGCGAAAGAAGGAAGAGAGAGAGAGGAGCAAAAGAAGGAAGAAAAAGAGAGGAGCGAAAGAAGGAAGAGAGAGAGAAAGGAGCGAAAGAAGGAAGAGAGAGAGAAAGGAGCGAAAGAAGGAAGAGAGAGAGAGAAAGGAGCAAAAGAAGGAAGAGAGAGAGAGAAAGGAGCGAAAGAAGGAAGAGAGAGAGGGAGAGAGGAGCTAAAGTGTGACACTAGGGGGCCAGGAGTCCCCCGTGTCCTGAAAATTACTATGGTTATTACCAGTAATTACTATGGTTATTACAAAGGGAGTTATCTGTGTTAAAAGGGATAATGTGTTTTTCGAAATATTATGGGAAGTTGAGTCACCTGTACTTTCTCAATCTAGTGTCATCCGTCAAATCCTGGGTTGCAAAAGACAGATGCTTTTGGAGAAGAGAATCGCTGCCAGTCTCTCTCTCGTGTTACACCTGTACTTTCTCAATCTAGTGTCATCTGTCAAGTCCTGGGGTTCAAAAACAAGGCCAGATAAGGGCCAGTGTCTGGGGTTATGAAATAAAGAGTAAAGCTTATGAAAGAAAAGTTATTTGCGGAGCCCTTGAGAGAGGGGGAGACTAATTTATGATCTTGGACAGACCTGCGTCGCGAGATGATTGAGGGTCAATGTTTGGGGTTTTCCGGAGAGACCGAGATAACAGGAAAAAGAAAGAAAGGAAGTTGATTACAAAGAAATTCAGTATTGATACCAAGGGCTTAAATAGGAGTGATTTTCGTAACAAGCAGTCAGAGTAAAATTTGGGCTTGGAGAAGAGAATTGTTGCCAGCTCTCTCTCTCTCTCTCTCTCTCTCTCTCTCTCTCTCCCTCGTGTCAGCCGTCCGCCCTTAGTAACCATCAACCGCAGCTACCATTCAGTAGACTACCGTTCGTGACATGAGAGACCAGTCGTCAGTTTGACTTAGATGAAAATCGGCCTCCTCTCTTTTCAACTGCGAATAGGCATTTCCCGTCTCCAGAGATATTGATAATCAATATTCTATATAAAACATTTAAACGAAATTCCGTCTTGTTGCCTTCTTTTACTTACCCAGAACCACGGCTGGTTTACTATAGTTTGTGGGGCCATCACCATCAGCGAACCCTCACAAAAGAAGGAAGAGGGGGAGAGAAAGGAGCAGAAGGAGGAAGAGAGAGAGAGAAAGGGGCGAAAGAAGGAAGAGAGAGAGAAAGGAGCGAAAGAAGGAATGTGACACTAGGGGACCAGGAGTCCCCTGTGTCCTAAAAATTACTATGGTTATTACCAAAGGAGTTATCTGTATTAAAGGGTTAACCTACAACTGAAAAGTAAAGGGTTAATATGTTTTCGAAATACTGTAGGAAGTTGAGAATTACGTGCTTCCAAGTAAGGGAGTCACCAGTCAAGAGTATGCACCTGCAGTTTCTCAATTCAATGTGTTCTGTCCAATCCCTGGGTTGCAAAAACAAGTACTTTTAGAGAAGTTCTCTTCCTGATTCGATGACCAGATAGGGGCCAATGTCTGGGGTCTTGAAAGAAAAGTAATTTGCAGAGTTCTTGAAAGAAAGGGAAGCTAATTAATGATATTGGACGGACTTGCATCGCAAGACGGATGAGGGTCAATATTTGGGAATTTCTGGAAGGATCGAGATAACGTCAACAGGAAAAGAAAGAAAGGAAGTTAATTAATTTGTTTGGACAGAGTGACGTCACGGGGAAGTACAGTGTTGATGCCCCGGGCTTAAATAGGAGGGATTTTCGTAACAAGAGAGTAGAATTGGGGTTGGAGAAGGGAAACGCTACCAGTCTCTCTTGTCAGCCAGTCCGCTTTTGTAACCGTCAACCGCTGCTTCCATCAAGTAGACTATCGTTCGTGACATGAGAGACCAGTCAGTTTGACTTTGATGAAAATCGGCCACCTCTCTTTTCAACTGCGAATAAGCATTACTCTATATAAAACAGTTTAACGGAACTTCGACTTGTTGCCTTCTTTTACTAACCCAGTTCCACGGCTGGTTTGGTGTAGTTTGTGAGACCATCACTTAGACGCTGAAGGTCTACAGGAAGAGAGAGAGAGAAAAGAGCGAAAGAAGAAAGAGAGAGAGAGAGAAAAAGGAGCGAAAGAAAAAAGACAGAGAGAGAAAGGAGCGAAAGAAAAAAGAGAGAGAGAGAAAGGAGCGAAAGAAGAAAGAGAAAGAGAGAAAGGAGCGAAAGAAGAAAGAGAAAGAGAGAAAGGAGCGAAAGAAGAAAGAGAGAGAAAGTGGCGAAAGAAAAAAGACAGAGAAAGGAGCGAAAGAAGAAAGAGAGAGAAAGGAGCGAAAGAAGAAAGAGAGAGAAAGAAAGGAGCGAAAGAAGAAAGAGAGAGAGAGAAAGAGAGAAAGAGGGAGAGAGAAAGGAGGAGAGGGAGAGAGGATAGAAAGGAGGAAAGAGAGAGGATAGAAAGGAGGAAAGAGAGAGGATAGAAAGGAAGAAAGAGAGAGGATAGAAAGGAGGAAAGAGAAAGGATGGAAAGGAGGAAAGAGAGAGGATAGAAAGGAGGAGAGAGAGAGGATAGAAATGAGGAGAGAGAGGAGAGAGAAAGGAGCGAAAGAAGAAAGAGAGAGAGAGAAAGGAGCGAAAGAAGAAAGAGAGAGAGAGAAAGGAGCGAAAGAAGAAAGAGAGAGAGAGAAAGGAGCGAAAGAAGAAAGAGAGAGAGAGAAAGGAGAGAAAGAAGAAAGAGAGAGAGAGAAAGGAGAGAAAGGAGGGGAGAGAGAGGAGCAAAAGGAGGGGAGAGAGAGAGGAAAGAAAGGAGGGGAGAGAGAGGAAAGAAAGGAGGGGAGAGAGAGGAAAGAAAGGAGGGGAGAGAGAGGAAAGAAAGGAGGGGAGAGAGAGGAGAGAAAGGAGGAGAGCGAGAGAGGAGAGAAAGGAGGAGAGCGAGAGAGGAGAGAAAGGAGGAGAGCGAGAGAGGAGAGAAAGGAGGAGAGCGAGAGAGGAGAGAAAGGAGGAGAGCGAGAGAGAGGAGTGAAAGGAGGAGAGGGAGAGAGAGGAGTGAAAGGAGGAGAGGGAGAGAGAGGAGTGAAAGGAGGAGAGGGAGAGAGAGGAGAGAAAGGAGGAGAGAGTGAGGAGAGAAAGGAGGAGAGAGTGAGGAGAGAAAGGAGGAGAGAGTGAGGAGAGAAAGGAGGAGAGAGTGGGGAGAGAAAGGAGGAGAGAGTGAGGAGAGAGAAGAGAAAGGAGAAGAGACAAGAGAAAAGATAAAAGAGAAAAGAACAAAGGTCAAAAACCTGAGATTCTGGGCTTTCTTCTGATCAACTTGTGAGAGAAAAAGAGAGAAGGATGGGAGCAAATATTAGATGATAAATTGTTTATTTATCAGTATAATATTTCTTCAATAAATACAAAAAATATTGGTTTACCAAAATACGTATAATATATATTACAGCCGTAGGTCAATTTGACATCTGTTACGTCTACAATCGACAGTAGAAAGAATGCAAGGACAAATCACCAATCAGATTGTCGTTATCTAAGGCCGTCAGAATCGACTGACGACACTGATTGTAGTGGATCGGTTTCTCTTATTAGAAATTCTAAAAACTTGATAAAAAGTTAGCTTGTTTTGACTCACACCAAAGACAAAAAGTTCGATAAAAAACGTCGGTTCAAGCGGTTGAAAGTCAGCCCCAAAAACAGTATAAATACGAGGACGAATTCAGAGCAAGAGGAGACTGCCAGGGAGACGGCCAAGAAGGATACTGACAACCCGACTGGTTTGTTAGTTACAGAACTCCACCTGGAAGAGTGGAGATCAGACTTCTGTAAAACTAGAGTTCCCCTTCCTCTCTCTGTTGCAGTCGCTACAAAAACAATGCCCTACCTTAAAAACAACTATTCCACAAAGAAAAGTGGTTTTATATCTATTTTGAGTTTTTCGTCTGTCGAAATTGATAACTGATCGGGAAATAACGAGCACCGGTCGATAATCGCTGATTACACCCCACCATTAAAACCCAACGGATCAACAAGTGGTCAGCATCCTACCCACCGTGCATCACTCGTGCAACATAAAAAAAACAAAAAAACTAAGACTAAATAATAGACTTGGGGATTTTTCAGATGAAATGAAACCTACGTAGGTAAAGAAGGGGGAAAAGAAAAAGAGAGAAGGGAGAGAACAAACGCAAGATCAACACACCTTGTTATCATACAAGTATGTAGAACTACGAATTGTGGTAGGTTCAAATCGAATTGTAGTATTGTGGATTTTTCGTCAGTAGTGTAACATTGAAAAAAAGTTACGGAGGATTTGTTATCTTTTTGGCCATGATCCGGGGAGGGGTGGATTAGCCGCTAGTCATAAAGATAGGGATCACGATTCTCATCAAGATAAAACCCGGCTATTGTCGTCTGAGTCCTTGACCAGAGGTCACACCTTGGTGTGCGTCATCAGACCAGAGGCTTTATCGGTGAAAAACAACTTTTACCTTGATTCAACGGGAAGGAAAGGACGGAAAAATAGGAGACAGAAAAGGAGAGAAAGAGGAAGAGAAATGGGGAAGAAAGAAAAATACAAACAGAGAGAGAGAGAGAGCAGAAGCAAGAAATGCAGAGAGAGAGAGAGAGAGAGAGCAGAAGCAACACATACACAGAGAGGGCAGAAGCAATACATACAGAGAGAGGGCAGAAAGAGCAGAAGCAAGAAATACAGAGAAAGAGCAGAAGCAAGAAATACAGAGAAAGAGCAGAAGCAAGAAATACAGAGAAAGAGCAGAAGCAAGAAATACAGAGAAAGAGCAGAAGCAAGAAATACAGAGAAAGAGCAGAAGCAAGAAATACAGAGAGAGAGCAGAAGCAAGAAATACAGAGAGAGAGAGCAGAAGCAAGACATGCAGAGAGAGAGCAGAAGCAAGACATGCAGAGAGAGAGCAGAAGCAAGACATGCAGAGAGAGAGCAGAAGCAAGACATGCAGAGAGAGAGCAGAAGCAAGACATGCAGAGAGAGAGCAGAAGCAAGACATGCAGAGAGAGAGCAGAAGCAAGACATGCAGAGAGAGAGCAGAAGCAAGACATGCAGAGAGAGAGCAGAAGCAAGACATGCAGAGAGAGAGCAGAAGCAAGACATGCAGAGAGAGATCAGAAGCAAGACATGCAGAGAGAGAGCAGAAGCAAGACATACAGAGAGAGAGCAGAAGCAAGACATACAGAGAGAGAGAGAAAGAGCAGAAGCAAGGCATACAGAGAGAGAGAGAGAAAGAGCAGAAGCAAGGCATACACAGAGAGGGAGAGAGAAAGAGCAGAAGCAAGGCACAGAGAGTAGGAGGGAGTGGATGTGAAGTGAGACAGAAAGAGAGGAAGGGAGATCGAAGGGGAAGGAAAAGAATGCAAAAAAATTTTTTTTTGAAGAGAAAAGGTGAGAAAAGACATAAACCGAGGGATATGAAGAGGAAAAGGGACGAAATGAGGTAAGGCCAGGGAAAGATAAGAGGAAAGAAAGATATGGAAGATAAAGGAAGAAAGACTGCAATAAAGTGAGAGTGAAAGAGAGTGGAATTTTGCAAGGGAAATAAAAAAATAAATATGATTTTACAAGCTCTTAGCGGTATCAGTTTGCGGTTAGGCAAGTTGAATGACATAAACGACGGGTGTGTAAAAAATCGATCCAGATGAAAAAATTAAAAAAAAAAAAAGAATCAGTAGGTGACCAGCAAAGGAAAGGATTTCCGATAAAAAAAAAAAAAAGTCAAAGTGTTCCTGACCGATATTTCAAACAGTGGCGGGAAAACTAGGTCGACACTTATGGGATAGGTCACGTGTTTCTTTGTTTACATTAATGTAGAAATATGGTGTTCAGCGAAAGCTGAGTCCATACCAACTGTTTGTTGGCCTTGGCAAAATTTAATCCACCTAGCAACAGGAATTCTGAGTGACCGATAAAGTCCAAGTAGACGCCCTCTGGAATGTTAGGTATTTTCAAGTAAGCGAAGCTGGGAAATTCTGCCCTAATCATATTTGACAGGACAATGAGGTAGGAAGTCAAATTTCAGGCATTCTTTTTTCCTTTTTTTTTTTTGTTTGGCCATCAGACAGTCGAGGAAGAATCAGCGGGGGATTAGCTAGCAGCAGTGGAGGCAGGGTGTGAGAGTGAGGAGAGAAAGAGGAGCTGAAAAGATCTTAGAGCATAGCCGTACAATGTTGGTCGATGGTGGAGACACAAAGACACGGGTAGTAATGCTCAACATTCCTGCACTAAAATTCTAGCATATCGTTGTCTCACTGCCATGCATTGCTTCGGGCTTTGATGAACAAGAAAGGTCCCATGAACATAGGAATCAAGAAAAAAGAGGCAAGTTATCTATTCATTTTTATTACATAAAGTTCTGCTTTGTGTGTATTTAGTCAGTCACTGCTCGTTGACAAGTGGATTTTTGTTTGACAAATACAGTTTTGTCCACAACATTTATTCGTCACAGTAGTTCCGGGACACACAGAGTGCGTGTGTTATGAAACAAATAATGGTATCACAGCGCGGGGGAAAGAGGATACTGCTAGACAATCATATAAACCTTAATTAGACAAAAACATGCGAGGCAATTGTTTCTAAAAATATTCTTTCATCTAGGTCTATAAACACCTGATAGTAATGTTTTTCGTCCCTAACCTTCACGCCAAAGACAAGCCAATTTGCAGAACGAGAACTAGCAAATTATTTCCTTCTTTCTTA
Source organism: Thysanoteuthis rhombus (assembly GCA_963457665.1). Lineage (NCBI taxonomy): Eukaryota > Metazoa > Mollusca > Cephalopoda > Oegopsida > Thysanoteuthidae > Thysanoteuthis > Thysanoteuthis major. Next base: position 34,989,828 of record OY735242.1, on the reverse strand, counting down.
CCTAGCCTGCCAGCGAAACGAAAATCTTTTCTTCAAATGGCCTGCACGACGATAGCATTTTGACAAACAAAACAAATTTTGTTTACTTACTAAAGCAGTAGTTCTCAACCAGAGGGCAAGGTGCTCCCCTCTGGGTTAGGGATTTCAAAATTGTAAGGGGGGAATTTTTATTCCATTTCAATGTGTATTTAAATGAACGTTAGGTGTTTGTTTTGAATTATCACGTAAATTAAGAAACATGCACAAACCCCCAAATACCACCGAGACCGAACAAGTGAGTGCAGTGAATGTTTTCAAAGCTGGCAAACGTTTTTTTTTGTTTGTTTTTTTTAGAGCCAATGGAAGTGTAGATTTTGTTGCGTATTTTTTCTGTAGCTGTGACGGTTTGGTACACGTGATATATGGCATACACCTGCGAGCCGGTTTACAAATACAAAAACTGAAGTCTCAGAAAAAAAGAGTAGCATTGCTTTGCATTCAAATATTCACGGATTTTTGGATAATTTTCTTCATACTACGATCCAGTACCGGGGTGGGGTGACGCCGAAAATTTTGAATGGGTCGGTTAGGGTTTTATGGGAATTTATATTGATGATAATCTTCAAAGTCATTGTAACGCCCCCAGCTCTCCAAGCCCGGATAGAAATACTGAAGTCCAAAGTTGGGAAAGTGCTGACGTAGGAATACTGAACAAAAGCACACATTGTGAGAATCTAATGACTATCTTCAAGTCATTTATTTCCCCCTCCACCAACGCCAATTGACAGTACCCCCACCTGAGCACTTTAGAACTTGCCATAAATTCGCCTATCTTTTGAGTTAGGAGTTGCCGTTTCGCTGTGCAAGAGATCTGTTGGGAACAATATCATAGCGGAGACGAAAGCTGTCATGCCGGCGACGGACTGAAAGGCGCCCACCGTGGAGCAGCGAACAATGCCAAGAAACAAAGAAGAAATCCCAACCGTCGAGTTTTTTTTCCAGACTTATGACCATTCTCCTCCGCACCTCACGCCGCTACACCTCACTCACGTAGTACTATGATTATGGTAGATTTTACAAGTACATATGTGTTACACTGAGCGTTATTTAACAAATTTTACATAAGCCTGGATTCGCTGGGTATGTAACAGTTTGGTTATCGGAATCTGTACTTCTGGTTTGAGATTTGAGACACGAAAAACAAAAGTCGCTATCAGAAATAGCCGAGAAAGGTTTAAAAGCGGAAACGGAAAGATATTCTGTAACGAAATTAGGATTTACACTTGTTGGCCTAAGACAAGAACATGTTGCTTGTTGTCAGTACGGAAACCTATAATCTAAGCTACGTGTAGTCGTATTGATTTCGAGTCAATGGAGACGAACAGGAATTTTGTTCGGTAAACAACAAGTCAAAAACAAGATGTACCCCGAAAAGTAATTGTAATTAGGGGTGCCAGGAAAGATGAATTTCTCATATCCGACAGACGAAACCCTAGAATTGGGGATGACTCATAAAAAAAGCAGATCCTTGTATCTTTGCAGTTCTCAAACCGGCCGCCGGTTGGGTCACTGCCTCTCCAACTCTGCGATGAAAGAGTCAAAGAAGTATTGTACAAGCAGTAATAGTAAGAGCCAAACGTATACAAGTCCCAACGAGGACTAGAGACTACCGAGTTGAGATTACTCCTACTTTTCAGGCTGAAACCCTCAATTCCCTGCGATGCTACCAGCTGCCGAGATCAGCGCCTGACGAGAAGGCAGTAACCATGACCTGAAGCAAATTTTAAAAGTATTGATCACGTTACCTCGTACATCATACAGAAGATGATAATATCAACTTGATCGTCGAATAAATGATATATATATATATATAAATGATATATATATATATTAATGATATATATATATTAATGATATATATATATTAATGATATATATATATATATATATATATATATATATATATATATATATATATATATATATATATATATAACTTCTAAAAACTCTGGGTTTCCAGTCGTCTTGTGATTGCTATTGTGCAACCGCCTTCGGCTTTCATCGAAGTATCAATAACATCACCCGGACTTCGTAAATCGGTCTTTGAACATAACGTTGGGGTGGTCCAAGCTTGTGAACGGCTGTGATCAAGGGTGTAGGGGCTACAATGTGCTAGACACCCAACTTAAGTAGACCTCCCCCTTGAATCAGATAAGCCAGAGACTTCCTTTGAAAAGGGGTTGACAGAGCCGAAGTTGTAATCAACAGAAATAGAAAGCAAACCAAACATTTCAAAAAGGTGTCTTTTACTGGTTTTTTTCATTTGCTGGTCCTTCAGGCCATCCATCCTTGCAATACAACAGACCCCCCCCCCCTGTAGCTTCGAATGGCAACGATAATCTCCTCTTCACACAACAAAGATACAGGGTATAGAAGAAGGGATTGGTGAGAAATTTTCACGGCCGGTTGGGTGGATGGTGTGACACACTGACCGATTAAATGTTGATAATTGTGACAAGGCAGGTGATGGTGTCAGGATTGAAACAATTGATACGATAGAGAAAATATCCAGAGAATAAATTTCAGAAGAGAACAATTTTCAGACCCAGTGGCGTGCCGAGAGGATGATTAATTCACATTGACGGGATGGCCGAAATTCGTGCGACCAAGAAAGATTTAACACCAACATTCCAGTCAACAAGCAAGCGAGCAGCAATCTTCGGAGCCCTTGTAGGGTGGAGTTGATTTTCCAGTCTCTGGTCGAGAAGACAGAAAAAAAACACCCCGTGTGCATTGCAAATGCATTAGATATAGAGTGCTATCTTCCAATCTTTTATTCAAGTGAGTACTATGAGGAGAAAGAAAGAAATACGAATTCATAAAAAAAATGTGGCGAAGTGGTGTACGTATGTGTATGTGAAATTCATCCGTTCGTGTGTATGCAAATTTGTGAAATGTGTAAGTATACATGTTTGAATCAAAGACGGGTTTCTTTCAGGATGCGAATTTCTCCAGGCTGAGAAAACATTAGCAAGATGAAGATTGAATATTCTTTTAAAACCAGACTTGTTGGAGCCATGTGCCCCCATCAAAAAGCAATCAACTGGATGATACTCAGCTCTGCATTTCTGGAAATGGTCATGGTTAGATAAGGGAATCTTCCGTGGGAAAACTTGTTATCAAAGAAGAATTAAGCAGAGGTTTTCATTGGCTATTTCTAAATGGATCCGGTCGCTCTGATTGGCTGGGCGGGGCCCCGAAACCCAATAAATAGAATTGTCAGTTGGATACTAAGGACTCGTATCAGACAGCCTTTGAGACAAGCAACCACGGTGTTTTTTTGTTTGTTTGTATTTTTCACAGGCTGTGTGCGAGTGAGGTTATGTGACATTAACTCTTGTCTGACAGCCGAGGTGTGAGGATGTCAGTGAGAGAAAGAAGAGACACTTGGCCGTAAAGTGACGAGTAAGTTTACTCAGATAGTTGACTGGTATGGTGATTAGCGATGGACATTAGGCTATTTAGAAGTTACACAACTTGGTACGAAATGAATTGATCTTTCCATACAAGCAATCTGAATGAACCAAATGATGGAATTTAGTATAGATTTCTCTCGCGCGGAAGGGTTTCCTGGACAAAGTTTTGCCTTTTTTCCTGCAATTATCACCCAGTAGTAAAATGTACACACTGCATTCATATCTATTCTCTCTCCCGTGTTCCGGTATCATGGATTTTTCCACCACTTAGCCTCCAAATGATCTTATAGTCGTCGATGAAAACACAGAAAATACAGAACGCCATTGGGGGAAGAGTGCAACAGAAAAATTGGTGGGTCAACAGGTTGCAAAAAAGGATTTTTATCGACACTTTGTATTTCGGGGCTGAATTTAAAAGCAGCTGAGAAAGAGGTCACTCCATATCATTAGGAGCCTAACCACGTCTAGCAGTAGGAACGTGACTGACACACGAAACAATTGAGCCACTTGACTGCAAAGATATAAGGTCAAGTGTCTTCATCGGCCGGGCTAATCATCGGTTTAACTATCCTTTTCGTCAACAATATCGAAAAGTGTAGCAGTTTTCCTACCTGTGAAAGAGTAGGAAAATGAGAGAGAAAGAAGGAACATGACCGAAAGAGATCAGCCAAGTGAAAGAGAAAGAAAAACTGATTGACCGAGTGAAAGAGAAAAAACTGATTGACCGAGTGAAAGAGAAAAAACTGATTGACCAAGTCAAAGAGAAGAAGAAAATGATTAACCAAGTCAAAGAGAAGAAGAAAATGATTAACCAAGTCAAAGAGAAAGAGAAACAACAGCAAAAAAAAGAAAGACAAAGGCGAAAGAGTGACTAACAGACGAAAGAGCACAGACGCAGTAGATGGGAGTTTAGAAAAACAACGATAAGTAGTTGTGTGTTCTGCTACAAGGAAAGTGCCAGGGGATAATGACTCAGATGGATAAATTGACAGAGATATCAAAACATAGAAAAGGTGTGTCATGTTATTGGTAGCACCACTCACAGATGAACAGAACAATGAGAAATGCAACGATTTTTCCACTCGTTCCTTCTTCAAGGATATGAAGAGCAAAGAGGGAAATATACAGAGAAGTACAGTAAGTCATAGAAACGTTGAACAGAAAGCTGGGTTTAGTATACGAGGCGTAAATGTCGAAGCATTCCTTAGAAAAGATCTGTCTCCGTTATATAGATCGATTTTTTATACTTTCTGTCCGTAACAATTGTAGTATAACCACGTGGAAAATGCGTTTCTGGTGCAGCACAAAAATCATAGGGAAAAGTCATTGTGAATTAAACAGATCGTTGAAGTCATAAGATCAATACCCGAAAAATGAAAACATGTGAAAACAGAATTGACGAGGGAGATTATAGGTTCAAATCAGACCGGGACACACCTCAAAAGATCCTTTTTACAACAAAATCCCCCTATATACGTAGTTGGAACAGTAACTCGCTAGCTACTTCCACTGGGGTAAAAACGTTGAAAATAGACCCTAACTCATTAGCTAGATCTTTTATTAACCTTCTGCCTCTGCTGGTGTGTGAGTGAGCGAGATCAGTCCCCTCCGGCGTGTGTCTCCCCACTTCCTCACCCATACTGACACACACAAACTTCTACATGCATTCACGTACACACACTAGCTGCATTTTGCTACACAATGGAATATTCAACTTGAAGATAATTTCGATGATAAAAATATTTCTTATCCTCCGTTTGATTGCACTTGATGAAGATCAATAACCTATTTTCTTAAACAAATAAATGATGTCTCCTAGTCGTTTCGACCAACTAGCTTGTGAGATAAGAAATAGAGATATGAACGAAAGAATTTTCTAAACAAGATTTCGATAGACTGACACAGGTGAGTGAAAGATTCACCAAAAAGATTGTGTCAAATACTACCTACACATTTTTGTTGTCACAGCGCTCCTGGCCAAACTGTTTGGTCTACATACTTGAAACTTGGCACCAGCACTGCACTAAATCCTATTTTGAGAAAAAGGCCCTTTTTGATCTTTATAAGGCTTTATTCTAGATTAAAAAATTTCCAGAGGAAAACGCCAGTGATATCACAAATCAAATTTATTCAGACAATATCAATTCTTCGATTGGATTTATTTTATAAGACTTCAAATTTTGATGCTACGGTTCAATTATCGACTGTGATTCGAGTCAAAACTGTGATGGCTAGTAAATAATGTTCAATATTTAGATCACAATTTTAGGATATAAAGTATTATTGAAACTCTGGAACAGGAAAATGGAAGTGGATGATGAATTTAAAATATCTACAATGACTTACTATAAATCCCTATCTACTCACGCCCAATACTTGAATTTGTTTATTAAACCGAATTCAGATCAGTAACATCTATAGGCTAAAACTGAATGAGGAAAGACTGAAGTTATGTTTCCACCCCGATAGTCGCCCGACCTAATGAATTCTGTGTTCCCACTATGGGGACACTGATTCAGATGGATAAAACAATAGCCAGAGAAATCAAAACAGAGTTAATAAAAGAATAGGTGAGCCTAGAACGATGGAGACAGATTTCGCCAATTGAAAGATAAGAGGCAATTTCCCAAAAGGCGATGCGTTAGAAATTGAGAAATGGTGATTTATTGCTTTTGTCTGATTTTCAATAAAAGCAGAACACACGCTCAACTGACAGCAATTGGATCGCAACCTTTCTGCGTGTCACGTCTCACACACAAGGTTGCAGTCAGAAGAATGAACTACTTCCTGCTCATGCGAATTGTGTCTTATTGGGCGGAGCTGCAGGCGTGTGGGGCAATTTACGAAGTCTACAAAACCAAGAAAAGCAATTGAGCGACATTGATTGTCAAACTAAATAGCAAAGTATTTAGAACGACACAGGCAATTTCTTAGTCTTGTTGTGAGGCCGTCAGGATCACATCTACCCACCATACTGATATCCAAATAATTTATTTTCTTTTTTTAGCCCGTTCTGTGGGGTGAAGAGTTAGTGAGTGAGATGACAGCAGACAAGACGAGGAGAGAAACGTTATTGATTTTTGGAAAAGGTTGTGACCTTTTCGGGGCCTCATTCTGACAGGTTTATCAATAATATCTAGATTTTCCAGATTCTGGATGTTTCTAAATATTTCCCACTGGAAAGCGTCGAGGATGTCATAAATAGATTTTATTTTGACCATATTCATTCTTCGGTGGAATTTCCTTTACATTCCTTGCAATTTTGACGCTACGGTTGTTCAATCATTGACTGTGATAGCAAGTTATAGTGATTTTCGTAAAGCCCTCACTGGAGATAATAAGGAGAAAAAATTCCGGATAAGGTGGGGTTTTTTTTTTTCGCCCAACCTGTATATACGACCACGCACTAATTAGAATGTATGATCCGAATGCAATCGTTGAAGTACCACTTCATGAGCTAGGTGGATATCCGTAGCAGACGCCACATACTTACATTTCAAACCGCCTCTCTTTCTCTATGCCTAGAAGTATCTGCTCGTATTTCAAGACTCTAAAGAAAATGGATTTCCCCGCAGGAAGCCTATTATCCATAAAAAGATTGCCCGTAATAATTATTATCTATCCAATGATACTGCTAACCAACATTTCACCGAGTAGCTGGCATACGGCCAGATATCGAACGTTCACAACGTGGAAGCACCAGCAGCTGCAAGACACCATACCCCCCAATCTTCACAACACACCCGTAACAAGAGACAAGATAGAAAAAAAACCCCACCAAGATCAGTAGTAACTGCTTGTAGATAAGCTAACTGAATTGTCAACTCATGGGTTAGGGGGTGACCTATTCGAGGCAGCACACATCTCTCCTGTTACTCGGTGTCAAGCTGTTTGATGAATGGCTTGTACTTATGCGGTTCGACTGAAAAATATCCTCTAAAGAGAGTAAACACGAATATGGCGACAAAGCGAATAGGAGAGAACGTTGATCACAATATAGGATTAAATTTCTTACATTAACCCAGAGAACAGACAGAAAAATATGTCAGTCGGAAAGGTACAAGCCATAGGAAAAAATGATTCCTAATTGTTTAGACCTCGTACTTCGGATAGCACTTTCTATGGGGGTATTGAGAATTTTACTAGCACATGGAATTTACATTAGTATCATAAGACAGATAATTTAGATTCTAGTTTAAATGTAAAATTTAAGATCACTAGATTGCAATAATGTTGACGTTAAAAACACTTAAAACCATTTGAAGGTTTGTTGTCATTTAAAGTTAACCTGCCAGTCAAATCCAGAGTTGAGCAACCTCAAGTCCGAGAGTTACCTAAAACATATCCGATGTCATAAAAAAAAGCCTGTCACTGAGTGCTTGTCTTGTCATTTAGAATCGTGATTGAATAGATATAGTGAATCTTAGATTTCATAGTTGGAATTATTCTGTACGGGATTTTCAGGGTTAGTAGGAATTTTCCCATGCTTCATGGTTTCGGCAGGTGAAAATCAATTTGATTCGTCCAAATTTGATTGGATGAGAGAACCTAAACCTCATTACAGATATCACGGGTTTTGGAGGTTTGGACAGAGAGAGAGGGGGATAGAGGAGGAAGAGGGCCGCCAAAATCGCTACTGGATGCAGAGGGCTGCGAGACTCGTGACATTGAACCAAGCGGAACTGAGGCTTTGTCAGATGAGCAAGGTGAATGAAGAGTCTGAATATTGAGATAATTGTCTTATCAAAGTTTGAGATGTATGAAACAGACGTCAAACCCGACCAGATATGATTTAGAAAAACACCAAAGCGAAAAAAGTGAGTAAAGCTTAGAACCAAAGAATATTAGTGAAAATTAGAAAAATATAGAAAAATTGAAAAAAAAAAAAAATCAAAATGCGAAAAAGGTTATAAAAAAAACAAAACAAAAAAACTCGAATTTTCGTGAAAAAAAGTCAAAAGTCGAGGTGGATGAGTTGTCCCCAGGGCTAGATGAATATTGCCTTTGACTAACTTCTCAAAATAAGCAGAACGCTTTTGGCCATAAATCCATGCCCATCCAGCCTACTTTTCGAAGATGCAGTAAAACAGTCTGCAGAATTCACTGACTTCAGGACCCACTGGCTTAAAGCTGACATCTGACCAAAAGCAATGCACCCGGGAGGACATAGGCAGGACTCCGTTCGTTGGAACGTGAACGTACAAACCAGATTACAATAGACACACGAGTTGGCGACCACTGCATTCAACTGAATAAAGACAAAATCCGTGAGCAAACTTATTTGAGCCACTAGGGGAAAATCCCTGACTAAAATGCTAAACAAAGCGAGATCTTCCGAAAACAAAATTAAATAGGGTTGAAATTTATTAAAAAAAAGTATCCGTTTAACTGACTTTCCAGAAAAGAGTAGGAACCAGATGCTAAGAGGTGTAGGTTTGTAATTAATTGCCTCGTTTCTCAATATATTCGCGACGTCTGGCTCAGTCACTTACATCATCCCCGCTGCCTTCAGTTGGACGTTACAAGCTATGACCTAATGAACCAATTTCTAGATTTTGATACAATTTTAAGCGCTACCAATTGTTCTGACTTTCGTCATTCAACTGGGAAGATAGCGTATTTTGTCTGTGAGGTATCTTCGTCACACAGCCGTAACAATACCTCTGGTGACCTTACACCCCAACCATGCAACCATGCAAGAAACAATACTTGCCCAACTAAACAATAACAGTATCTCCATTGTCAATATTTGGCGGGTATACCTCACCACAACAGCAGAATAAAGAACAATCTCCTCTCCGACAAAGAAGCGCCCGGCATTTCTTCGTCTTGACTTATCAAGTCCCTATCCTCATAACCGCGAACAAGAGACAGAACTGATATTTTCTAAAATCTACACCAGGACCAGGGGCGTATCAGTGTATGTGCATTACCCCCAATGCTCTGTCTGCAAATTTCCCTTCGTCAGCACGCCCAACTTATTGGCAAATTAGTAGCTGTAGTACTAGAGCCCGGGTCTACTTATACAATACTAATAGGATACTTGCACAGCGCATATCACTTCCCTCTAATAAGGTATGGGACCAACTGATAGCAACACTAACGAGCTAAACAGACGCCTGCGGCCAGATAGAACTGAATAATCTTGCAATAAAACAGCAGGTGAAAGCGGGAAGAAAAGAAAAAAGGGAAGGGGGTTCGGAAGACGGGTACAAAGGGTACGAATACGATAAGATTTTTAAAAAAAGACCTGAAAAGGTCCGACTTTTCCTGAAGAGAAGCAGATGCCAGAAGGTACGGTTGGGATTATTCCCTTCGCTACGGAAAATGGCGAAGAGTATCCATTGTGAGATAAAAAGCCGAAACTCACAAGTAAAACCGAGTTAATTGAAATCGATAAATATAAAACGAAAAATTTCCTGGCCATAGAACTGCAATAACTGAAATGTCCGTCATTTGTAGTCAATGGGTTAATTGCAGTTTCTCAATTCGTTTGAATCAGCGGTTCAAATCACTTCCCCGAACTCCGATGTCCACGCAGGTGGTTTGACTTTCGACACAGTGGAATCGCTACTAAATGTCCGTGTGGTTAGTTCGAATTAGTCGCTGTTAGAGACATTCTCGCGTTCAATTTTACATGCTACATCGCACCTAAATGAAGCAGCGGCAGTTCAGTCCAGATATGATTTCTTACCGATCTACATCGCATCTTGGCAACGAAAAATATCGCTTTCAGTTAGGGTTACCATATGATATCCATAAGGACATGCCCTTTTCGGAAAATAAAATATGCCGTTCTCTTTCCAGCTTAAAATGTCCACATTTTCCATTTTTGCATCTGGAAGCCTCATCTCCTTTGTTATCTGCCCCCTTGCTTGCAACATTCGTTTAGGATTGAGAAATGTTGATTCATCATTCCAATTAATAAAAGTGAAGGTCAGTTGGACAAATGCGTGTCATTTTGAGACGTGCTCGGTTTTTAGATGACACGCGGTGAACCTTGAAAATAAAACTTAATTCAATTTTTTCATCTTAGTTTTATAAATGAATTTTGAAAATTCAAGTTGTATTTTATCAACTAGTTTTGTAAATAGATATATAAAGGGAAAATAATCCACTTATCTGTAAGCATTTACCTGAAATTAAAATGCACGTTAAGTGACACTGCAATGAAAGGACTATTTTTTTTAAAAATATTTAGGAAATTCGACACGCCGAGCAGAAAATGTTCGCCATCTCTGTCCAAACGTAAACCGGTTGGAAATATAAGACAGGCACTGGCCTGGTATCTACAGAGGAGGAGATGGTTTGGAGGGCAGGGCTGGCGCGGAGAAGACTTTGGGAGGGCAGGGCGGACGTGGAGAATGAGGCAGATGCAACCGGCCTAAGCTGAGAGGAGTTGCCCTGAATCAAGTCTGCTGGTCGTGATGTGTTTGCGGGTCCTATGCTTCTCGAGGAGTCTACAGGGATAGACTAAACCAATTCACCGATATCTCCTCCTACAGTAATTGTGAATATCAGTACCAGTACGGAACAAAGGGGGAGTCTCTTCCGCAATTGATATTTGAAGTTTCTCCAGCCTAGCCCTTACTACCACGGCAAAGTAGGTTATCGTCAGAAGCTACAAGTAACCATGGACACAGATTAGAGTAATCTAAAATCCCAAGAAGCCACGATGAATGAGTAATACGTAATCAGAGGCAGGCGCGAACTGTTTTCCTCTCTCCTTTCCTTTCCTTTCCTGCGATATGCAGGTTCAGGGTGATAGCAGTCTGGGTAAAATGACGAACGAGGCAAAGTCAGGGATGGAAAAGCAAGAAAGAGATATATAAATATACAAACACACATACATTATATATATATATATATATATATATATATATATATATATATATATATACACATAATGTATTTGTGTTTATATATATATATGTGTGTGTGTTTATATATATATACATAATGTATATGTGTTTATATATATATACATATTGTATATGTGTTTATATATATGTATACATATATACATACATGATGTATATGTGTTTATATATGTGTTTTATATATATATATATATATAAGAGAGAGTAAAGGTGAAGATGTCTCATTGTATATATACAAGGTATGTATGAGAGTGAGAGAGAGAAAGGAGATTCTATGTATGAGAGAGAGAGAAGATTCACTTTTTTTTTATCGATAGATAGAGACAAGGTAAATAAGATTATATATATATATATATATATATATATATATATATATATATATATATATATATATATATAACGTTATATTACATTGGAACTCATTTGAAATGATCTTCCGTTATTACACGGAGAATTTATAACCTGGACAACGTCAATAGAATAAACCAAAAATCGAATCTGCGACTGATAGGGTAGCCACTTCAGCGTAGCATTGCTCTTACCATTGAGCTAAACAGCCCCACCCCACCCCAACACGGTAATTTAAAGACCCGAATAACTGTTTTCATTCTAAATTCCCATTTTGTTTATTCTCTGTCGAGATTACGTTGTCTAAGCCAAGTGATACATTCCCCAAGTAATAACATTTCCAATGAGAGTTTCCACATAACGCAATTCACAATCATTCTGTCGGATCATTTATCCATTTCTCAGTAACACACACACACTCATCTTTATATATATATATATGTATATATATATAATTTCCTGCAGCAGTCCTATTTTCTTCAATTGTTCATTCTACTTACATTATCTAAATTGAGCGATATATTAGCCGTATAATGACGGGATATCATTTCAAAAAGTTTCTATACAATATAACGCAATTTATGGATTCATTCTGTCGGACCAAATGTGTCTATTTTCTTATATATATATATATATATATATATATATATATATAACACAAGGTAAAAAAAGAGAGACAAACAACGTAACGAAGAGAGGGTGTGACAAAGGGAAGGGAAGAGAGACAGGGTGACACAATTGGTCAGATTACAGCAATCAGAATAAAGAAAATAAATTTAAAAAATAAAAAAAAATTTTTTCAATTGCTGAAAGGTGTTACCGAAATTCGAACCAAGACTCGACTAGGAATTAACTAGTGAGATTGGATAGAGCTGGACCCCAAAAACTACCCTCACCTGTGTTGCTCAATAAATAGTGTAGATTATAACCCATTGGCTTATTTACCTTTTATTATAACATAACAATGAAGATTAAGTTGTAGAAACTCTCAATATGATGTCTGATCACACATTAAAAGAGCTTGGACTTGAAAGTAAGACACCTGGAAGATTGAAAATGAATTATCTAATAAAGAAGCTTTGGGCTCTCAAGTTAATGTCGATCTATATAATCCCTTCATTATTATGTTTATATACTAGTGAATTTATAACAATGAATGTAAATTGGTCCAATTTTCATATCCTCTGTTGAAATGTAAACATCCGATTATCGTTATCTAAAAGACCCACCGTAAGTGACCGCAATAAGCGACTCCCTGTGTATTATTATAATAATAATACTACTATCATCATTAGCAACGTCAGTTTTGTCGAAAACCACAACCGGTCGTGCTGTCGATGGGCGGTTGTCTGGAAAAGGAGATAAGGCTTTGATTAATGGCGGGTGAGGTCCCCATTCATCAAATTCTTATCTGGTTCTCCAAACGATGGAAAAATCCAGATGCCAATTGCGTGGGCGAATAATCAATGGCCTTCTTTCACGAATTCATAAACACTAAAGCTGACCACAGCTGATCTGAACGGTTATTTACCCCTACCAGCGAAGTTGGGGGGGGGGTATATGTATTACAAAGTGTCTTTTCTTTTGTCTGTCAACACAATATCTCCAAAAGTTCTCCATGAAATTGTCAAATGGCTACGAAAGTGAATTTTGGGGTGGATCCATAAAGTTGGTCGTAAAGAATATCCAAATAAAATTCCAATCAAATTTTGTCGAAAGACGATTAATGAGCTACGGAAGAAGTGATTAGATTTTGGGGCTGATACCACCCCTAGAAAAAGAAAAGAAACCAACCAGCACATATCACGCACCCTATTTGCAAGAAGTGACAATTCCTTCCAAGAAATATCATTTCCCATTTTACTCGACACACAATAAATAACGGCTGTGGATCCCGAAGAGTTAATAGTTTATAGATAGAAATTTTCCCATGGTTTTGGAAAGATTGCTCCCCGCGTGAGGAGATAAGAGTTTAATGTCGCTTCAGGTCGAGACAATCCGTCCGGCCTAATCTAATTGAAGAGAGATAACAATTTTATGAACGTTCAATTCCAGACGGTTTGTCTGGCCTAGCAGAAAAAAATAGATAAAGTCATTCCTTCCCAAGCTTGAGGAAAGTAATTAGTGGAGGTAGGGCTCTTGAGGAACCTCCTTGAAGACTCGAAAGTCGTAATGTGATTGGTCAGCGAATAAAAAGGGTGTTCACAGTTTCCGGGATACTGAGTGATCAATGAGACTTGTAGGTGGAGTTAGAATCCTCAGGATTCTACAAAGGTGGAATGAGATTCAGCACACCAACCATAAAGCACTGATCTTCAAGAATTACACTTGGAAGGTCATTTGGAGGACGCAAGTGCTATGCTCTGTGTAGTCGAGACCAAGTCGCGCTTATATGTCCTCGCAGCAACGAACCTGAAGTCCTTGGTTAATTTGGAAAGTTCCATCGAGACGACTACTACTTCGTCTCAGGGTCCTAACCATAAACCCAGGATTCATCACCAGTTATGGCCTTGGGGATGGATATGGCGTCATCTGACTTGATTTTTGAGCTTTCTGCAAACTTCAACGTCGCTCAGCAATCTCGGTACAAATTTTCCAGCAATGCATCTTTTACCAGCGTCGAACGCTTCCGTGCAATAGTCCTACGAATCAGAAAGACCATGGATAGTCCGTCTACGATCTGCAAGGATAGCCTAACGCACTTTCTCGATGTTTTTTGGTGGCACGCTCGTCGATGGTCATCCACAACGGTCATCGTTCTTTGAAACGCTTGAACAAGAAAAACGTTCTGCTTTGAGACATAACAGTCTTAGTCGTCATCAAATGCTTCCTGAAACAACCGGCAAGTTCCAGCAGCCGTCTTTATTTTTTTCAAAATCTTAAATCAGAACTTGACGTAGATTTTTAGCTACGCAAGATCGACCATTGTAAAACCACCAAACAAGATGTTACAAAAATGAACGTAACTCAGCAACACGACTACTCAAGCACACTGTCATTGGCATAGAGACCCACAAATGCTGAGCTGGCTCCACCTTGCGACAAAAGGCCAAGCCGAACATGACTCCCAGTTCAAATCCCTGGAACTTTTGGGTAGCACCTCGTGAGTATACCTTTTTTATACGTACGTAAGAATATGATTGTACTAAGCTGAAAAATATAGGAAACGTGGCAAATAATGGAACGTAACCGACTAATATATTTACAATGATGATCACAGAGGCTAGACTCGGTTAATTTTCAAGTTGTTACGGTAGGAAACCAAAGTCAACTCCAAAGTGTTAGATACAACGTATGAGTGAATCGCAGAGTCATCTCCCAAAACAGTATATATAGGAGCGGCGAACTCTGAGAATAGACGACACTTAAATATCACCAGCAGCGTAGCTGGTGAAGGAACTATGACTTACTGGCTGTGACAGTGTCACTGATATGGGATAAAAACCCTGCTATTTGGAGTCGGCAGTCATTTTTCCTCTTCGTCGTGTCCCCAGACGAGGTTTGGGCGGTTTAGATAAGACAAATGAGCCACGGCTGAGAATCAAGCCTATTAACCATTTCACCCTCTCTCCGTGACCAAGTAAGCCAAGAATAATTTCCGCCTGATACTGAATAAAAACTAAATACCTTTTCAAAGTGTACTGGAGCATCTCAGCTGGGCAGTAATCACGAAGCTGGAAAAGACCAATAACCATTAATCAAGAGAGATCTACAAGTGGTCGATAGTTTCAAACAATCTTACAACACAAGGCATGCTGCTTTGTATCGGACAATTCTTTCGATAAATATTATATCGTGACAAACCTGGTAGCAGCATGGTCAAACTCCATTCATATTTAGACTGAAGATAACAGCAACTATTGCATCATGTATAACAAAAGAATTAGGAAAAGAAATCGTACAAATATTTATTATGATGAAATACGCACAGGCGTATATGTAAGAAATTTTGTAAATGTATAAGACTTGTCAGTTTGGCTCAGTAGGTAAGAGCCGCCTACCGGTTATTAGGTCGATATATATATATATATATATATATATATATATATATATATATATATATATGTGTGTGTGTGTGTTAAACGACGTGACGGGATGGACAAGCAGTGAAAAATTTGCTACCCTGAATTCGATGACGATTGTTCTCGTTGTTATGGCAGAAAAACTAAACCAACAAAAGACTGATTGAGACTTGCAAGGATCACTAAACTGACGCGTTCAACAGAAACCTGGACTTCGTGATCGGCCTCCATATATCATAAAAGCTTACTTACTGGGAAGTCCTGTCTTGCTCTTGACAAGGGCTTTCATCTTGGGATTGATAACTATTCTTTGCAGATATTTTTAATCAAAAGAAACTAGAATCACTCAATAGAAACTGTCGCCTGACCAACGTATTTTGGCAGTATGCCACGTTGGGGATGATCAGTTGAACGAATGGGGAAAGGGAATGAAGTTACTTCTCTAACCTTCTGTTGGGCGATGATCATTAAAAAGTACGAGAAAAAAAAACAAAGCAAAGACCTACACACACATAACAAGCATGAACACAGTCAGTCACAAACTAAGGGGCAAATTCAGCATCAACTTACATTCTAAATTGCCTTCCCCCTTGAAAAGTAGCCTATCATAGATAATTTTCGAAAGAAAACCTTTTCTAGACATGAGGAGTAAATGCTTAAATTTTCAGCCCTTTTAGCTACGTTGACGCTGCATTTACGTGCGATACAGACCGAGGACAGAGTGGTCGAAAAAGGGAAAAAAAATACATTGCTCTCAAAAAAAATGATTAAGTTAAGTACGTACCTCAAATCTCAAACGTGATACTATAATTTAGTTGATGCAACCAACATTTCCCATACGGGACCGGTCGTTAAACAGAACTTTCGATTTTGAGATGTCTACAGTGACGTTGTGAGCAAGATGAGATCACAATTATCGAGACGGAGCAGGGGAAGGGGGTTATGGGAACAAGATAAGAATAAGATTGAGGAGTCTCTTTTCTCCTACACCCCACTCCCTCAATCATCTCTGCCCTCTCACTCTTTTCTCCTCCACCCTTTCTTTGTGATTTTGTAATTTGATCAGCAGAGTTACCCAGACTTGGAGAGGTGCAAATACGGGAATGATGGATGACGTCAAGTGAGCTTTTTTTTCTTTTCAAACTCTTAATAGTGCCCTTACGCTGGCTACGATTTCAGCCGTCCCTGCTCGGGCACGACACATCACATTACTACTCACTCCACCCCGGTTGACGACATATTAGACTCAGTGGCGACAAGCACCCGAAGTGGCGTCATTCACTTCGCTGTGTCAGTTACGCAGTGCACCAACGGTAAAAATGGAATGAAATAGGGCGAAGACATTTCAGCAGTCAATGAACGAAAATCTTTTTTCATCAACACACTGACATACTTACTCCTGTCTTCCCCTTCCATCTGTTGCTAAAAAAAAAAGCTTACTTAAATCTTATTGTTCAAAGGAGATAAAACCATTTGATAGGCAACTCAGTGGTAGAAGTGGGACAACAATACTGGACACGATCAAGGTTCGTAGTACTAGTTTACTGGCTTGGAAATTTTCATGTGGCACACTCTAGACAAAGCCACAGCACACAGTTTGAGAACCATTGAACCAATCATGCACTGCAATTGCGAGGTATACAGCATTTCCTTCCAAGAGACGAACGTTCAGTCTTCGAGCGTTAATATCTTTTGCAACCAGAAAAGATTATCTGGAATTAACGGTCGAATAACATGGAAATTATTCGGCAAAACAATTAGAAAAGACAGTTTCTAAAATTCAAGACGACGCGTCGTAGCAGAGCCATTTAGCCGGGCATTCTGCTTGCAGTTCGTGTAAAACCATAATCCCCGTCGGCCGTCAAATGATCGAAACGAGGTAGGACGGTTCCAGCAAACAAGAGATGGGAGGAGTAGACGTGGCACAGACATGAGAAGGCATTTTTAGACTAGTCACAAGATGTCAAGGTTGTCAGAAATTACGCAACGGGGACGGTGTTTATCGAACTATCGATTGCTTTTATCTTTTCCTTCTCTGCCGTCTTTAATTGCGTATAGACTGCTCTTTAAATCCCAGGGAGAATTCAGAGATGTACTTGATGGATTTTAAATGTGAATACATGGCTCCAGGAAGTCTGTTTCAGACCAGATCTGTGCTTGAATTTACGAACACCAAAAAATTATCAGCCTTTAGTTATATCTCGAAGGTCAACGCCTCTCCACTCGACCTTTTCACATGACATGCACAGTCCAATATACTGATACGCAAATACATCCACGATCTTAAGAGCACATGCGGAAAAACAAGTTATTTTCGTGGGATCAAGTGCCAACATGCAACCGTTAAAACAAAGTCAATCCATGATACCTGCAGTGTCCAAAAGAGGATAGTCATCTCAAAAAGTACCACTAAATGCACTAGAAAGTTTTAGCTCTCAAAAGGAAGGGAAATGGAAGCCTGATGTACCGTTATGCTCATGTGCAGATGCATACTGGCAACAGATCATGCATATGTTCAGACGTAAATCAAAAGGATGTTACAGATTTCATTTTTTTTTTTCTAGGTTTCATTCGTCGGCAAAAAGTCAAAACGTTGTTCAAGGACACGAACCAGCAGTAATTCCGATTTTTAACAAGAGGGAGTAAGGTCTTTTAGAAAAAAAGAGGCAGAGTAACAGCTGAATAGAATAGGGCGAAAGAGAGACCACTGTTTTAGACCCTCCCCGAGAATGCTCAACGTGACACCTCGCAAGGACGTGCAGTCGCTCGGAAAAATCTGAGTCCCCAGCATCAGCCAACTATTTTGGGCGAAAATTAAAGTATCTTCTAATCTGGACCCAAAAAAGTTTTATTCGAAGATAATCAGCGATTTTCATTTATCTCAAAACCAAAGTCCCTATATCCAAGTTCCACTCACACGCAGACACATCAAGGTCTTCAGGTGGCTGGCGTATAAAACTAACAATTCTGGGTACAAAGAACTCGAGGAGATTCTGATGTCCCTTTCCCCTTGTGGTCAAGTCCGATCGTAAAAGCTTATCTCACATTGTCTACGTTACATAGTTCTTATCTGTTCGTGGGCCATCTCGCATTTGTTCTTTCCTTCATTTTCCGCTGACACCAGAATGAAAAAACTTGTTGAAAACTCAAGATTGCCTGCAGTCTTTCGTGCTCAATAAAATCTGACTACGAATTAGTTAACATGGCCTCATCAATTACGTAGCACAAAGAAATAGACCGAGGATGAAGAAAAGGGGGAGGAGTAGGAAAACCAAGAATGAAGAAGAAAAGGGGGAGGAGCAGGAAAACCGAGAATGAAGAAGAAAAGGAGGAGGAGGAAGACCGAGAATGAAGAAGAAAAGGAGGAGGAAGAAGACAGAGAATGAAGAAGAAAAGGAGGATGAGGAAGACAGAGAATGAAGAAGAAAATGAGGATGAGGAAGACAGAGAATGAAGAAGAAAAGGAGGAGGAGGAAGACAGAGAATGAAGAAGAAAAGGAGGAGGAGGAAGACAGATAATGAAGAAGAAAAGGAGGAGGAGGAAGACAGATAATGAAGAAGAAAAGGAGGAGGAAGACAGAGGATGAAGAAGAAAAGGAGGAGGAGGAAGACAGAGAATGAAGAAGAAAAGGAGGAGGAGGAAGACAGAGAATGAAGAAGAAAAGGAGGAGGAGGCAGACCGAGAATGAAGAAGAAAAGGAGGAGGAGGAAGACAGAGAATGAAGAAGAAAAGGAGGAGGAGGAAGACCGAGAATGAAGAAGAAAAGGAGGAGGAGGAAGACAGAGAATGAAGAAAAGGAGGAGGGGGAAGACAGAGAATGAAGAAGAAGAGGAGGAGGAGTAGGAAGACAGAAAATGAAGAAAAGGAGGAGGGGGAAGACAGAGAATGAAGAAGAAAAGGAGGAGGAGTAGGAAGACAGAAAATGAAGAAGAAAAGGAGGAGGAGGAGGAAGACAGAAAGAAGAAGAAAAGGAGGAGGAGGAAGACAGAGAATGAAGAAGAAAAGGAGGAGGAGGCAGACCGAGAATGAAGAAGAAAAGGAGGAGGAGGAAGACAGAGAATGAAGAAGAAAAGGAGGAGGGGGAGGAGGATAGAGAGATTAAAACCCAAAACCTGAACCGACCCGATTAGACCACTTGCAAGTGACACATTCAATAGACTTTTTCATTCAATTCATATTGAACAGAACATTGACATTCTATGCTTCTCGATCTTGTTAGGAATATAAGAGATAAACCCCTCCTTAGATTTCCTTGATGTTAATGTTCAGTCAACTTTTTAGCACTATCCATTAATTCGATATTAACATCACTAAATTTTTGTAATTACTTCAGACTAAAAAAAATAAGTGAGATTTAGTTCTTTTTATTACATAAAAGCGATATTGCTTTCGATTTGAAATATTCAATCAACTTTTCAAGTTGACTTGATTAAATAAAGCTAAAAAACTGAAACATCGAGTTTTGTCTAATGTAAATAAAATTAAAAAATCTTACGAATTGTAATAAATCTGGAAGGTAAACAGTTTTATGAAACGTTGATCTCTACACACACATTGAAGGACCGTAACAACCAAAGGTTTCGAAGGGTTCTATCCCTTTTTATATGTGCATATGTCTGTACGTTCCAACGTTCCTGGCCATACCGTTTAACAAGGGCACCAGATGCAATTTAGGGCAAGTGACAGCTTTTCAAAAAGGGCAAATATCTTATTGTGAAAATGGCTAAAATCAGTTAGAGTTTTTCATTTCCAGCTAACTTTATCACTAAAGATATTCTAACAACGTATTTGAAGTCCTTTTATCTAATGGAATAAAACTCCATAACAAGTTATTGATGAAAATGAAGGGTCAACCTCCAATGATACTATGAGTTTCACAGATTTTACAGTCAATGGAATTTACATCGAATTATTCTAGTGATATTTTATGATGCCAGAGTTCTAGTCGAAATGCAAAATCTGCTTATTTTGTCATTAACAGAAAATAAAAACTATGAATAATAGTACAACTTATCAATCAATGCCCTCCCCCCCATGACTCTAGGTTTCCCAGGTCTTGCTCTTCGGTTAAAGGTTACATAAGTTAACGTGTCCTTTCAGTGCTTTGCTAGTCATTCAGAACTTGGCCAGCGGATGAATTTGGCGATTCTGCACATTTCCACACACTAGTTGAATTTTCCCATGCTGACGCAAAAAGAAAGAGCACTCTATATTGCAATGTTTGATATGATAGTCAACTGGTTCAATCCAGATAGGTGGCTGTAAAACTCTCAAATAAAATAAATACTTTCTGTTTTGGAAAAAAAGAAATCGCTGTCGAGGTCATTGGCAGAGAGCGGCAAGCTGTCGAGTGTGCCTGAGGCCCATGAACTTGAACCAGTGATATGCCCCTCCCTCAACACCCAGATTTTAAGGGCTGGTGAACGAATGCACAGCAGAGAAATTTAATCTAAATATGCGTACGTCAGACAATAAATACTTTGAACTCTCTTTTTTATCAACTTTCCTTGGGGTTACCAATAGCATCAGTGACAGGACCAGCTCAGCTTGAAGTTTCAGACGACTTTTCAAGATCTGCAAAGGGGATGATGACAGCGTGGGCGTAGGCGGGGTGAGACTGTCCAAGTGTGGTTGGGGACTTTGTTATATTACTAATCATTTGTCAAAAAGTTAGCCAGACTTATGGCTATCGTAGGCTGTTATCGGATAAATTGGGAAATTAAAATCAGCCAGACCTAGCCGAAAAATAGTTACTAAGGAAACACTCATGTGTTCCGTTGTCAAAAGGCCACTTTCCGAAAATCGAGTTCATGTAAGAACCTTTTTTCCTTTCCCATGGCTCAGCAATCACTCGTCCAGTTTTCATTTGAAGATCTGAAGACGAAATTGATGACAACTTTTGTTTCATGACGCGAGAGGAAATATGAGGTAACGCAGATGTTTACTACACTACAGATTTAATTGGATTAAGTTTTTTAAAATTTTCTAACAATAGAGAGATCTTACTACAACAAATAAACAATACGTGCCAATACTGAAACAACCACTAAAATCTCTAATCCCATTGACTAAGCAAAACTTGTGTTTCTGTTTGAAGCAATGAGTGCAAAAAAAAAAAAAAAAATGCCGGAGAACTTGAGATTATTAATCAATAAGCAATCTACTTGTCACTTAAATAAATCAGAGAAGATTTGATATTGTAATGTCTTTGTAGTTATGAGAATTTCTTCTTAGTTTGTGAACAGAAATAAATATTTGAATCAGCATATCTCACACTTTGCCTTTTCATAGAAGGCACAGCCCCCCCTCGCTGCATTTCTAGTGCCTCTTGAGAAACCAAATACACTGAAACATCTTTAAACTACAACATTCACTTTGATTAATGCCATAGTATGTTGAGTATACGGCAAAGTTACATTCCAATTACGAGCAACAATAAAGAATAGTTAACCCACAAACTGATGAAGAATCAAGAGAGTTTCTCCTTGAATAAACAGCCAATGCAACAACCAGGCGCAAGCTCACTTGATAGAGACTCAATAACTGACAAAAGAGAATCTCGACGAGCGAGAGCAAAGGAATAATCTAACACTAGCTGAACTTACATTATTCATTATCTGATGCCTCTGCTTTCCCCACAACCAATGCCTGTATCTTCTCATTCTATCTTATCCTTTCCAATCTTGGTTGCCCTGTTTTCATCCAATTGTCATACAAGCAAGTCAGTTTCATATTCATAAATCCTCCTACTCCCTCTGTAAATTACTTGACTTTCTTTTGCACTCACTGCCTACCCTCTTATTATACTAACTTTTCTCTCCACTCCCTCTTCCTATACTCTTATTGATCTAAACAACTTTTCTCTCTGGTCTTGCTCTCTTCCTACCTCCTCAGTAATCTACCTCTCTTTTATCTCTTTATCTCTTTTCCCCCTCTCATTGAAATTGAAGTATAGCATTCGAACGTAGGAAGACGGGAACGAGCGGAATACCATAATTGAAAAATATCTCTCAGAGCTCTCTACTTCTAATCTCAGAAGCCACATACAGTGAATTATGGTTAATAACTTATTCAGTTTGTCAAATGGAGCATATGGTATACGCAGGAACATTACGGGAATAGAATGCAAACATTAATTACAAAGCACAACTCATGCCAAACCTGCGAAAGGAGAAAGATTTTATCGTACGATGCTTTTAGACCTGTCCAGATGCACAGAAAATAATTTGGGGGAGGGGGCAGCTTTTCAGAAAAGGCATGAAAAGATCTGCCCTCGAAAATGACTAAAGTTTTTTCAATTTCCAGATAACTTTTAATGGAAATATAGAGTCCATTCAAATAAGATAAGAAAGGCTCCAGAATAAGTTAATGATAACCGAACGTTTACTTTTATCAAATATTTTTTTTTTTTTTTAATTGGCCGTTCGATTATCGTATATTTTCATCAGATAAATGAGGGGGGGAGTCAGTCGGATCTAGCCGAAAAATGGTTAATTTGGCGACAATTTTGGGTCGGGCTCATGCACGAAACATTTTGTCGTATTCCATAGCTCACCAACCTCGTCCAGTCAATAGTTTTCAGTTGAAAATCAAAAGACGAAATTGCTGACAACTTGATTGTTTCATAACGCGAGAGGAAATGAATTTGAAACACAAATGTTTGCCACTTCACAGATTCAAATTATAAAGTTATTTTCGTTTACCAATCAAGTATAGATAACTTTTGTTGCTATAAATAGCAAACAATGTCTGGCAACACTGAGACAACCACTAAATTCACTTTCGCTGGGCAAAACTTGTGTTTCTGGTTAACGCAATGAATTCAAAATTGCTCTCGTTAGGGAGCTTGAAGATGCTGGAGCATAAGCAGAACGTTTTTCACTTAGATAATTCAAAGATTTTATTTCATAGTGAAAATGTTTCTGCAATTATGAGATTAATCTTTTTTCAGTCAGCGAACAGAAATATTTGATTCAGTATGTCTAACACTTTCCTTTTCCCATAGAACATACAGCCTCCCCTGCATCAAAACGACAGGGAGAGTAGCTCCCCTCGCGGTTCCGGTGCCACTGCAGTTTACAGACTTAGAAATTGGCATCAATACTCCACTAAATCCAAAAAAATATTTTCTCTATTTTGGGAAAAAAAAGCTTTTCGGGGCCTTATTTTGACGGGTTTATTAACAATATAGATTCTGGAGAATGTAGATATTTTAAACGTTTCGTCTGTTTTTTTTTGTTTTTTGTTTTTTTACAATATTTTAAAAGTTTTCGGTGGATTTCGCCAGTGATGTCATAATTAGAATCTATTCTGACCATATTTATTCTTCGATAGAACTTCTTTTTTTTTTCTTCA
The DNA here is from genome assembly GCA_963457665.1 of Thysanoteuthis rhombus. Lineage (NCBI taxonomy): Eukaryota > Metazoa > Mollusca > Cephalopoda > Oegopsida > Thysanoteuthidae > Thysanoteuthis > Thysanoteuthis major. The sequence goes on along the minus strand of OY735242.1, from coordinate 34,965,767 downwards.
AATTTTGACGCTACGGTCGTTCAATTATTGACCATGATGTCGAGTCATTTTTTTTCCGTTGGAAAAAAGGTACTAGAAATCGTCAATCAAAACCGCCAGCATTAGTTTCTTCAATTTTAAGGTCTTACTGGCTGGTTGGTTATGTAACACGCGTATAGGACGCACCAATGGATCTAGAGGGCTGAAACTATAAATATTCACTCATGTCTAGCGACAAAAAACAAACAGTTTTTTTAGTGTGCGCGGGGGTCAATTTGCAATTTACGTTTTTGCTAAACTGATCCCTTAAGCGTGAATACTACCAGAAACAAACTTTTAGGGAAAATTCCGATTTTTTTCTCCAGTGATCACGTCCAACAAATGGCGAGAGAAGGGGGACTTTTATTGATCACCCCCTGAACGACGTGCTGAAAAAAAAAGAAGTAAAAAATCCGTCACGTGACGGTTTGTAATGAGCGATTAACTAGACCTGTTGATATATTTCGAACAGACGATGTACATTCACAGAAGAGTAGAAATTGCCGAAGTCCTAAACATTTATTTATTTTGCAGTGACATAAGCAGTCCGCGATTGTTGTCGCTGCATTCTAAGCAGACGACAATAGAGTTGAGAACAGGATTTCTATTGTTGGGTCGAAAACGAGGTCGAATAAAAATCAGGCGATTGTAAAATCAAAATTTTCCATGGTCAAATCGGATGACGTCATGCTCATTGAAATTCTTATCTGAAATTTCAGTATTTTAGTATCTGAAATATGGAGTAGTGGGGAGAGGCGTTCAATTTCTGTCAAAGTCATTCGAAAGGGGGGCAATATCGACCACCCAAAGGGGTGGAAGATTGTCACACACGAATGATTTTTTTCTTACAATTTTTTTAAAATGGTCTGGTTAGTCACTCAAAAGAAGCCATCACATGACTAATGTTAACAAGCCGTATTGGAGATGATCAATTAAAAATTGGAAAACGAAGTGATCAATGAATAAATTGCTTCTCGTCTTTTGTTGGTTGGTGATCATGGAAACATCTGAACCGGGAAAAAATAGACAAAAAAAAAAAACAAGTGTCACAAACAAAGGGACCAGTTTATCATAAGTTTACATTAACTGACCTTCCCTACTGGAGGTCAATTTTAAGGGGGGGGGGACCAACAAACAAAAAAATAACAAAAAACGTTTTTTGACATAAGGACCAAATTTTAAGGTTTTCAGTTTAGCTCCATTAGCAGACAAGTTGACGGTCTCTAAAACGGCAGTCCTTAGTTTCGTATCAGTAAAGTCGATAGATAAAGAGAAAAGACACCTACCTGGTAAATTACAAAATGTGTACTTGGAAAAAATTGTTTTAACTAATTTCAGTCATCTTAAGTGGCAATCAATGAAATACTGACAAAGAAACAAAGTATAACTGTATGCACTCAAGGAGATAAAACTCTAACATCAATAGGTCTGGTTAGTCACTGAATAGAAACTGTCATGCTGCATTGGGGAGGGTGTCAGTTTAAAAAAATGGAATCGGGGTGATCAACGTATAAGTTACTCCACTCACCTTTTGTTGGGTGATCACTTAAAGAAAAAGAATATCACCTGGCATAAGAACATTACCGGACACAAATTAGGGGACCAATTTAGTATTACATTAATCAATGAATAAATTACTTCACCTTTTGTTGGATGGTGGTCATTAAAACATCCGAATTGAAAAAAGTTTGACCCCTTCCCCTACTGAAGATCTATTCAAGGGTGAATTTAAAAAAAAGTTTTTCTTCTAGATGTAAGGCGTCAATGTTTAAATTTCCAGCCCTGTTGGTGTGGCCTGTTCGCGTGGTACATAGCCAGCCAGACCAATTTAAAAACTGATGAAACCTATGTTTATATTTTTTATGACAGTTTTGGCTGACGATTTCTAATATTGAGACGCAAAGCAAAGCATCAAGCACGAAGGTCACATTGAAAAAACAGCATGAGTACAATGTCATTCTAGTTTCATTAAGGGAGGGGGGGGGGCGACTGCTTTAAAGAAAAATCCGGAAGTGGTTTAGGCGATAACCAAGAGGATACGCACATTTTGAAAATTTCTAACTTAGTTTTTAAAAAGACGTTAATTTTTTAGGTGTGAAGCTGGGTCTAATGTTCAAACACGTTTAATTTGGGAATTAAATGGCGTAGAAAAACATTTCGGATGACATTTGTAAGTTGGGAATGTCCATTCATTAGGAGGTACGTATGAGATCACCAGAAGCCAAGAAAACGCAATTAGGTCCAAAGTGTGTGGAAGGAAACAAAAAACAAAACAAACAAACAAACAACCCCCCCCCCAAAAAAAAATACAACAACATTCACTTGTTAATACATTTAGTGCTGGGCAGCATGTCGACCAGGTAACAAGCAACACCACGCTTAAATATCAAAGTGGACAGAAAATGTGAGAAAAACAGACTAGATTTATGACGTCATCATTTTGGATAATTTTTCATTTATCGCATAGTCAGGCATATGTATGGAAAATACCTTTATCGTATCAGGTGTGCTCAATAACATACTAAAAGTCTGTCATTGCCGAACGACTAAAGAGGTATGATTTTCAAGAGACGCATTTTAACGATTTGGTGGCCATCACTCGTCTATTATTTACCCTAGGCAAATCTCATCAACGGATCTTGTGTCAATTGTGCTTGATACCATACTGAGATTTTATTTGATAGCTTGGGATTAATGGGATCAACAGCAACAAGAGATATTTCTAAAAAATTCCTAAGGAGAATACTTTTTGTTCGAGAAGTACCCTAGATTTTACAAGTACAAAAGTATTACATTGAGCGTCATATAACAAATTATGAAAGCCTGAATTTGCTGATTATCAAAAGGTATACTTTTATTTGGGACTAGTGGAACGTAAATAAGTCTCTTATCAGGAATAAGAGTCTAGAAAGGTTAGATGGTAGAAATGAAAAGATATTCTGAACTGGAATGACAATTGAAAACCTAAAACTGAACCAGGGGATCATTGTCAGTGCGGAAACTTCATCATAATCTTGGGATTGTCATATTGATTTTATGGCGATGGAGGAAAGTGGGAATATCTTTTAGTAAACAAGAAGTCAAAACTAGGTGCACCCCGAAATAATTGTAATTAAAAGGTGTTAGTGAAAAGAAAATCTCATCTGAACTACAATTGAATACATCCTCATACTGTCAGACCCACTCTTGTACAGAGGTGATTGTCAAAAACGGTGAGTTTTAGAATCTCAATGCCGAAATTTCAAACCAGCCATGACCTAGGAGACACGTGTTCTCCAATTGACTGACCACCTCGTGAGGATGGTAGCTTTTGCTGAAGTCCGACGGTACTTATCGATTCCAAATTACCAAACCAGTAAAGAAGCATTTGGAAGAACAACCGGATTTACAACAGTCTGACCACTGGAAAGGTATACTTTTCAAGATGGCGTCGAAGTTAATAGAAAAACATTTATGGTGACATTTTCAACTAAGCTGGGAATGCCCAATTATTTGATGATACTTTTGAATATGCTAGAACAGAATAACAGTGCAGTGCACCCGAGTGAAACTCTGGCACACTTGCATTGTCCAGTGCACAATATCTTATATTCATTGCATGATTTTTATGCTTCGGTCAAAGTATTGTTCTCTTTATACAACCCGAGTCAGTTGGCTCTGGCATCTCTCTATCCAGGACCAAAGACTGGTTCCAACAGTTGGCCTGGTAGCAAGTGCGCTCGATGTGTTGTCTCGAAAGTGGAATACTCTCTAGGGTTCTAGACTGTGTGAAAAGCTGCTTTCTGGTATTCACTTCCGCTCTCACTAGTTCGGTCATACATCAGCACCACAAACTGCTCTAGCAGTAACATTCATCCTTCATTGACCACTTTTGACATGCATAGAGAGTTCACTGAAAGCATCATTCATCTCTTGCCCCCTGCTGACTCATAGCCTACATTGCTCCATGTTCGCATGAGGAAGCAGACACTCGTCTACTTCTGCATGTGCAAATGATAGGCGAAAGAATGTAAAAGAGTGACCATACGATACTGATTCAGTGATACTGGCAGTGACTTGATGCAGCAAGATAGCCCCGGATGAGCTGTGGGTTGCCTTTAGTGTCGGATTAAGCTTTCGGTACATAGCTGTACACTTAATCACCATAATGAATCCATCATATTGTCTGACTCTCGCAGTTCTCTACGGTTTCACCAGGCGTGAAACTGTAGGTGCATTCACTGGTAGAGAAGAAAACTGCCTGGGAATCAACGCCAGTAGAATGTTATTTGTTTTTAAATTAAGAGGGTGCTTTTAAAGAGGCCCCAAAAGGAGGAAAAAAGTCGAAAAATCCTTTGTTAGACAATTGGGTGACTTCGTAACAAGGTTTTTTCACGTACAATGATCAACCATGTCCATGTAATATAAATTCTCTTTAAACTGGCACTACCCATTTGAAATCCGAGTCTGCACTTAGAGACAGGTAATTTATTCATTCATTTCTTATCGCTTGCAGCTAAGCCAGGGGTTGGGAGTGCCCATCGGCCTGCATTATTGAGCATAGTTTCGATAAACGGGCTCGCCACAGGAGGCACTCTACATGATCTCCAGGCAGTACCTAGATGGTCGAAAGTTGCTGGACTTCCGTGATCGTACGGGAATCGGCTTATCCCACCCGATTTAAAATAGGGAGTAATCAACTCAAGCTCAAACGTCCGTCGAATCAACAAAATACATGAGGTTCTCCGTGTCTTAGGGTACCCCCCCCCACTCTCTCAATTGCAGGTCACAAAATACACAACAAGAGGGTAAAAAAGAACTACAACTCCACGAGACAGGGAAATCTCATCAACAACACCAGCAAGAGAGAGGAGAACAGGTGACTAACTTGCAACAAAATACATTCTAGTACTAGCTGAAGTTCCCGTCTATACCTAGTAAAATATTCAAGTAAAAAAAAAGTTCGTTTTTTAACCATTTAAAAAAGGAAAAGAGTATCCTTGATTTTGACAACTTAAACAATTTTATATAAACCCAAAATATGAATATTGAACAGGGTGTAAGGATTCAATTGTAAATAGTTATATCGTAAAGAGAAAACCGTCTAAAACCTTTTTTGAGAATTTCTCAAAATGTTACTTCAAAACTTTCCCTTGGGTCTGTTGAGTATGCATGCCAAATCTGGTTGTGCTGTGTCCATTTTTAGGTAGTTTCTATAGTGTAACAGACGGACGGTGTCATATATGTGTTGAGACTGAGAAGACAGAGTGAGCAAGGTGAGAATTTGGGTTGAAAGCAGTTATTAAGCCTTTGCATAATACATATAACATTTTCCCACACAACTGAAACTGAATGTCTTCCTCGCACACTGCCCTCGATATTTTGGTTTGTAACTTGGGATAAAGATACCAAAAGACACTGTATTGTGTTGAGGAGGGACGTCTTTATGTCTTGCTCAATTGAATTTGTTTTAATTGGCTCTGTGATTCCAGGGTCATTAACGTATTTTGGAGAACAGGACAACGGAAATCCCCCCCCCCATAACATTTCTCTCATAAATGAGTGTAAATGATTTCGTTATAGCTGGAACGTGCTGTGGGGTACTGTGGCCCGTATTCAGGACTGAAGAAAAAAAGATCTGTCTGTATGTGATAGCGTAACTCAGGAACCACACAACGAATCCTCATGACGTGTACTAATGGGACCCAAGAGGCACGTTTTTGGCCAGTTAGTTTTCGAAAATTCAGGAGAGAAAAAATAAGCGATCGCCCTCATCGCGATAATAATGACCTTATTTTTATCCAACTGTATAATACTAAAACTTTAATTCCATTCATCTGTATGTGACCATCAAAGTAGCCGAAACGGTGCATTGTAGCCTGGGGTATTGGATAACGGCACCCCTAAAAAAAATTTTGATCTCTCATTATAAGACCTTCCGAAGGAAGTAACCGAAAACCAACCATAGGGCGGATTTCGAGATAATATCAACAGCCAGTAACATCAAGAAACGAATTAATCATGTATAGACTAAAACATTCTCTATTTCTTTTTGCTTATGTTCAAACACCTTTTGTGGCTTTATCGGTTTTATTTGAATTTATGAATCAACTTAAGAGAATGAATCACTTGAAAGTTGCTTAGAAACGATTACACAATAATGGAAAGGGTTCCTTTCGTATGTAAAGAAATTAATCATATCGTTTGCATTCGTTTAGCTGTAAAAAGTTTTTGACCCAGATCTTCACGGTTGTGGATTTATATTGATAGTTTCAAGGTATATGCTTTCTATCAAAACTGATCAGCTCGGTGGAGTAACAATAGGCTGTAGCAATATGTGATTTGATCTGTCTTTATTCTCCCTTTGGCTTAGATTTTAAAAAAAAGTTATTTTTTAAAGTATTTCCTTACGCTTCAGAAGTGTCTCAACCGAGACAATTAGGTAAGTAATTAAGTTTATATGAATCCAGGGCTTCACTTGAGTAGGGAATTGCTTTGATATACAAGGAAGCGAACTTGTGATCTGAAAGGGTTTTCTCAGTGTTCGTGACGTGATTTATCGCGTTTAGAAGAGACTGGAACCCCTGGATTCCCAATAAAGATTTAGTAGATTTGTCAGCAGTTGGAGCGCTCAGCCGGGTAGTGGCTGGGTTGGTTTAGCCAAGCTATTAATTACCCCTGAAAAGTTCAGAGAGAGTCGGTGTTTCTCATGGACAGCGATAAAGAAAAGGCGGGGACACATGGTCACAGTAGGGGAAGAGGCTTGGTAATGCATAAGCAGGGAGAAAGAAAGGGTCTAAGTAGACTTGAAAGGCTAGAGTAGTCTGGAAGAAGAGTCAGATTCATTCTGCCTTGATCTCTTTTGACCCCTTGTAGCGAACAATGAACTCATTACAAGCCAACCATAAGGTTACAATGATTTAAAAGAAAGACAAGCAACGCTTTTGCTCAGGACCGGAACCGGCTTGTACATCCTTTTTGATCTAACGGGCCGCGTAGTATATTTTTCATTTTTATTTGACCCTAATATTCATTTGAACACTTAGATCATATGGAAAACGTACTCAATTTCTGTATTAGATAAATATGAATTGCAATAATGTTTTTGATTTGTGAAGTTAGAACAATACTAATATGAAATGAAAAATTGACATTATTAATCAAGACTAGCTTTTTAGCAAAACTTTGAATCGGGCTATAAACAACGATTATACAATGTAATCAGGAAATAAAGATCAAGCACACGGTGAGAATCGGACTCTGAAAGACTGCAGGGTCTCTTGTAAACATCATCAGCGTGGGATATCGGTTGTAAGGATTTAGCTGTAAAACCAGCTGCCTTTAAACAACCAAGTCTCCGTGGCTGAATGGTTAAACGCGGCCAGGTGTATATTGGACATACTCTGACTAGAGGATGCCAGTTCGATTCTCACCGCTTGCTCTTTATTTTCCCACTACATCCCATCTAATCGTTGCCATAGGAGTACGATCTGATTCAAATTTGTGACGACGAGCAATCGAGAATTAGGATGAAGGAAAAAACTAGTTAAGCTCAATATCAATGCCGCAATACTTCATCCAAGAATAACATTTGAAGAATCAATAATATCGTTGTATAAAATTATACATATGCGAAAAATAATCAACGATTTTGAATGATATACGATACATAATTATAGGGAGTTTTGATGGCTACTCTTTAGTGCTTAATTACAGTCCCCCATGCTAATCAATTCTGGAAAAAGTCTCCCTAATCTCATTACGACCAACCGCTAATTAATTTTTGAGGGTCAATTACTATCCACTCTCCCTAATGGTTGGGAGGGGGACAGCTACAGATCTGCCAAAGTTTTCCCCATTAAAAGAAAACCATGTAACAATGCAAGGGGGAACTCTTAGTTAACAAAGTTTAATTACATACGCTGATTCCAACGATTTGCAAATTTGGAACTGCCTAAAAACCTTCCAGTTCTTCGTAAGCAAGAATTTTCTTATTCCTATCAATACTGTACGTTATTACTTCCCATGTGCCTCATAATTTTCCTCACATGAATTAGTCTTGTTCAGACCTTACAGAATTGTGTCCGTGGCCATAGTTCCTTACCCCTCGGCGTGATCCATCCCCAGGTAATTCGGACCCCTGGCAATTAGACACGTTAAAGTAAAGCACTTATACTTTCAAAATCGATTCAAAGTCTTGCTTCAATAAGGAGCAAAAGAATTTCAGCCTTTACTTTTCATTCTTTTGCAATAACTACACTTCAGATAAAGTCAAACTCGGCAAATTTAACAGCTGGTACCTCATCAGGCACCGAATATGTTGATAAACCACTAAAATTCCATCCAAGTCCATGCTAAGCAGACCAACTGCTCTTTGAGTATTTTTAGAATCAATGATATATATATATATATATATATGATTTATGCATGATATATACATTGTACAAGAAGTATAAGATAGAAAGAAAATACAGTCTACAGACATTCAAAGAGTTTTTCGGGCGATTTAACTAGTGCTATAAACAGGACGTTTCGGTCGATTCATTATACGGCCTTCTTCGTGTGTAATATCCGAATGTGACAGTGATTAACAGAATTTACCGATCATTTTAATTTTGAAATTGACCAATCAACGTTTCAAGAACACATTTCAAAATAAGAAATTCAACAGCGTTGCCACCTTTAAACCTAAATAGCCTGCATTTCATTCAGCCATCGACACCTTAAAGAGCACACGTACACCATTTTTCTTTTCAAGTCAACTTAAAGAACAGTGCATGGGTTAAGTCATTTTTGTATCCAAAATCCATCTGGATTTCATACCCATTTGACCCCTTTGAGGATATGATTGTAAACAGAGAAAATCTGATACCACAGACCTTTATGTAACCCCTGCTTACAAGCCGGTTGACATTTAATGTAAGTTTAACATACAACTATTTGTAGCATAGCTGAGGGACGCCTGTGACGCGCTCAGTCGATTCCTTGTTGGTTTCAGATCTATAATTGGACCTGGCTCGGATTCAGATTTCATCCTTTTTTCGTTTGCGGGGGTCTTTGCTAATAGCTGGTTTCATTGAGGAGAACGAAGCTTCTGAATATTACGTTCATTTTTGTTCAACTTCGTTTGGTAGTGACTCTGGGTAACTACATTTCAAAGAAAGTGAAACTACAGATTCTACAGTTTATAACTGCAGTCTGCCAACAACATATCCCTATCTAGTCTTCTCTAATGACCTTTGATTATTCCTGTACCACGTGATTAAAAAAAAAAATCTGTAAATGCTAAAACTACTGAGTTTGCTCACGGAGTTTCCATTGTTGTATTTAGGTCAAACGCTTTCCGTATTCATCCGGGGGACCTACGTCGACTTCTCCCACGCCAACGCAGAAGGAGCGGGAAAGCCGTGGACAAGACAGCCCCAGCCCGGGTGATCAGTTCGGCGTTCCCTTCTTTTCTAAATTCGTCTCGTATATATACCTATCTGGTCCTTGGCTATGTGAACGAATCACGTGATATTCCATCATTCTGCTAGCATTAACATAAATTTAGCCGATCAGCCAACTTTGTTAATGAATTTTCGTGTCAGTATAAGAGATTTCCTCACCAAGCATTTTTAATTAAAAAAAACCCCTGGAATTCCTGTCTTGCTTACTACTGTTAATGGAAACTTTCGCTGACATTTTAATAAAACAAAACCCACATTCCAATCTATGTGTTTTGAATTATTCATTCCAATGAGTTAATTCTTAATTTTCGTAGCCTTTCAGTGGCATTTGAAGAGCGCATTTCAACCAATCTATTTTAATGATATCCTTAGCAGCACGGAAATTATATATAGAATGAAGTGAGGATTCGCAACACAAATATGTTTCTGTCGTGTTTAGGCTTCTTCAGGCGAATGATCCGGTTGGTTTTAGGACATTCTTTTTTGGGAGAGGGGGGGTCTTTTTTTCTAGGTTTTCTTCCTTTTATTATGCATGTTTTCTGTTATCATTGCTTGTTTAGCTTTTCTATTTTATTTAGTAAGGGATGCTGTGCTTGTTAGAAATTATAAATTACGGGGGTATGGTGTAGGAATTTTCGTTATCATTATGTAGTTAATCCATCAGTACTTTGTGGATTTTTTCCTCTCAGAGTATTTCATTCTCACTTAAACAAATATGTTTCCCCAATGTAAGGGTTCCCTTTTATATAACCTTAGTTATCAATTTGATTATTCTAGTTTTGGTGCGTTTCCACATGTCCAAGATAATCATGGTGAGTGGGTTGTTTTTTAAAGGGCAGAAACAAACGTCTTTGTGTAGTGAATCATTACTTCATTAAATTTCAAGCTCTGCTCTAAATCAACTTAACGTTTATTCTCGAATTATCGAGCACTTGATGAAATAAATCCATCACACATCAGATATATCATACTATATACGATATAGTATTCCCGATTTGTATCGTATTCAAGTCTAGAAAGCTTAAAAAGTTCTTTTTTTTTCTTTTTTTTTGTCTCTTCAGTCACTTATTTCCCAATATCTGTCTATGCAATTTATGTAATTTTCATCAGCGCTCCGCCGTTTTACAATACTTTGTTATTATGGTATAATGTGTAAATTTACTCTCGTTGTTGCGCGCCGTTTTAAACCGAATTAGGAACGTTACAAAATTTCTAAAGAATCGTTTGGTCATTCTAGTGACGCAACTGTTTGGTCATTCTTTTCATGAGCAAAAGCCAAGATTGTGATGTTACCAACAATCGTCACGATTCACGAAGTTTGTAACAACGCAATCTAGGCTTCCACTCGTGCAAAGAATGACCAAACAATTAACAAGGAATTTTGTAACGTTCCTGGTTCAGTTTGAATACTGCAGTGACCTGCAAAGCTGAAATATCACCAATAGAAATCAAATTAAGTAGTATGTACGCCGAAAAACAAAACATCTATTTATCTGTCGGATGATTTGTTCATTTTACCTTTTATCCATCTCCATTTCAGTATTTAGATATTGACATATCCCCACCCTCTTAAGGGGTCACTCCATTACACTTTTTTTTTTTTTTTTTTTTTACACCCAAGCATATGAAACAGTGCAATTCTATTCCAGATTTCATACACACAACCGCTTCAAAGATGTTACTGCAAACAGAAAAAACCGAAATCGATTACCTATTTCACATAACCTGTCTACAAGCCTGTCGATATTTGAAATGTTTTGGATATTTATGGTAATTGTAAGATTTTAAAACTTTTGACGACATGGGTAAATAAGTGATTTGTAAAAATGCAAAGCCTATAAAAGACAGTAGAATACGGAACTGTAATACAAAATAATAAATACAATACTATTTGGTTCTAACAGAGGGAATAGTCCTCATCAAAATCGTAACCTGATGCAAATTGCTCCATAACCCCCGCCCCCCAGTCTACTTCCATCGACTATCGCAGCCAGGCGGCGGTGATCCCCGCGTAAAAATGTCAACAGGGGAGCAAGGATAAACCTGATAAGGTCTTTATTTCTAGCTGAAAGGAATTTATGTTATCTAGAATCCAAGATAATGAACCAACAAATGTATTTGGGGCGTATATGAAACGCTTGAGAAAATATTTGATATTTCCTTTGTACATTACCAAGCCAGACGAGTGTATCAGAGATGCAGGGTTAGGAAGATTGCATTGCAGTCATCTTCCACGTGCAAAGAGCTTGCTTGCCTGTCAACCATGAGAGGAAAATCAGAAATTCGCCCTGACTTGAACACTGCAGGGGAAACATGCAGATAGTAATTAATGTCTATCTAGACTAATCTAGCACAGGGCTCCAAGAACGAACGAACTCACTACCTTAACGAATTGGTTTGCATGAGAAGCTCGTTGACCTCAGCGCTATGGTGAGTACATCCTGTTTGTCGATATAATGCAAGTCGGAACAGAGATTAGATTCAAATTGATAGATTTGACTGAAGCAGTTTTCCAAAGTCACCTTCGGAGACCGGGTTTCAAAGTGGATACAGGTTTCATTTGCTTTCCCAAAATAGAAGGTTACTACAAGAAAAAAAAAAAAAAAAGAAAAAAAAAAAGGCAAACTCCCGTATGCTTTACAAAAAGTCGTAGATTGCTTTAGAACAGGGTTGCTAACTTAGAGGTCTTGGTTTGGGGAAATTGAGGGTCATCTATTTTTTACAGCATTATACGCGCATCAATGGAAACCCCCCCCCCCGTAATTTTGAACTGAAATTTTGAAATTTGCGATGATGAAAACAAGTTTTATTTCAATAAGCCTTGGCCCTATCTAATGACTGGAGAGAAAGAAAATCCCATGAATAAGCTTCATGCACAGCTATCACTAATATCGTTTCACCTCATACCTCTAAATCCAATGAACGAGATGACATATTTGAGCTGTTCTCAGTTCCAGAAATTAATGCATTGGAGTCCTGCTAGAACACACGCACACTGGGCGCCTTGTCTATAGCCACCATCTTTACAGTACAGACGAGAGATGTTTCTGGCTTGGGCGGGTGCCGATTCTTAGGTAGATCTAACAGTGAAATCCTGAAGGGTCACGGAACCCTCTGCAATTGGTCGAGTCATCCAATAGTGGCTTGAGCAACACGAATGACACACGATCGATGACATCCTCAGATGCAACTGCGTCGTAGGTCTATGTGTGGTGGTTTCATACAAGCACGTAATTCGGGCAGTTTGTTACACTCCCCCCTTTATTTCTGCGGACAATAAACGATTTCTGGCTGATACCAGCCACCGAGTCAAATAAGCCCAAGTCAAGAACGGGAATTACAGATTCTTTTGGGTCGCAGTTCACTGATTTTTCGGTTTTCTTTCCAATTCCAAACAGGATTTGTGAAGCCATTACCATTCAAAGAAAACACTGATGACAAACATGCAAACCTCTTTGCCAAGTTCCAATGCTATGCTATGCTATGAATGGAGTTGTATTGATCTCTAGTTAAACTTTGACAACATCGTCTACATGCACGTAAACCTCCTAAATAGTCATTCCAAAGCTACAGTAGCGAAAGAATATCACCAGGATATCCGTGTCGTCAGTCCTTATGATCGTCTGCTGATATTTTAGTGTCGGCCTTTTGACAACTTCAATACTCATTGGTATCTGCGGGCCGTCATAAGCATCCTTGGACCTGCTTGCAAGTATTAACATCCTTCTTAGGATACGACCCCTTTAAAAAAAAAATTGTGGTACAGTTCCGTTCCGATGATATGATGAGTTTGGGCAGAGGGCATGTCTGTGGCTGGAGCCCTGCAGCGCTGACGATCATCAGGCGAAACGATACGATATCTGTCAAACTAGTATGAGCATGTTGGCAGGATTTAAGACTTAATCTTTCGGTGTTTATTTCTCCGTGGACATTGAAAGTTTTGAAGTGATTGTTATTCGGGGATTGAATCATTGCTACTCCATCGACTATGTAGCTGAGTTAGCATCATCATAACCATCTGGTTGGTCAAGAATCTCATGGGTCATCGATTCTATCACGTTTCTTAGGGTCAAAATCTGCTTTGTTGGTCATACAATCATCGTGGAAGAGAGAGGAATAGAGGGGTGCATTCTACCCAATATGAAAGTACCGTCAGATTAACCTCCTGGTTCTTTGTGACCATCAGGAAGTGCCCGAAGAGCACTTCAGTATTGATGGTGATCCTTTTTCTCCCAATCGTAGCTCAAGTGCCTCTTCATACAGTAAATGTGAGGATCGATTTCACTGCTTTTCATAAGTAGTTGTTCCCTTCACCGTTAGCGAACGGAGTGATTCCTATACAGCTGCTGAAGCTATTTGGCTACTCAAGAGCATTTCAGTATTGATGGTGATCCTTTTTCTCCCAATCGTAGCTCAAGTGCCTCTTCATACAGTAAATGTGAGGATCGATTTCACTGCTTTTCATAAGTAGTTGTTCCCTTCACCGTTAGCGAACGGAGTGATTCCTATACAGCTGCTGAAGCTATTTGGCTACTCAAGAGCATTTCAGTATTGATGGTGATCCTTTTTCTCCCAATCGTAGCTCAAGTGCCTCTTCATACAGTAAATGTGAGGATCGATTTCACTGCTTTTCATAAGTAGTTGTTCCCTTCACCGTTAGCGAACGGAGTGATTCCTATACAGCTGCTGAAGCTATTTGGCTACTCACGACCAGTCGTTCGGGAACCATTGAGTCCAGTAACACAGATATTCGAACTTGATTTCATTAATTTCAAAGTCTTTCTCCTGGAAACAGGCATCAAGGTCATTGCTGAGCCTAATAGTTTCATTATCAACCTAAGATAGCCCATTGGCTCGGTTTCCAGTAGACGTACCGGTGTCGCTACGTGGCTCGTTTTCAGATCTTTAATGACGTTTGGAGTATATATTACAACATGACCTTCTTGGTTACGCCGGATTTCACTTAGTGTATTAGAAGTATGCTTGTCCCTTGAACGTGCATAGTTTAGAAAATTTTAACTTCTAAAAACCTCCGTCAGCAGGAAAAAATTACAAACTCAGAATCTTATTCGATTACATTGTTGGATCGCAGAAAATGTTGGCTATCTAGCATAGAAATATTTGCAACCAGTCGGCAATAATTTTCAGGCTATGATCAACGATACATAATGGTGTAATTCGAGTCGTGTAGTATCACATTATTCTTTTATTTGTAGCTATGCCTTGTGATCATTTCTAACAGACCCATTGTTTAAGACTATATGGCTTACACTAGTGGAATGAAGTGCTTTATTACATATGAACATCTATTTAGCTTATAAAGAGCTACCAAAAAGCAAGTCTATAATCACTATTTGAAATCATAGTTAAAACTGTCAAGATTCAATGATAGGTCAATTTATTCATATTGAAACAAAATTCAATAGGCCGGGATGTGTCTTCAATGTTTTCAGTACTGTATGTATATAACAGGCATTTAATTCATCCCCACTCCGCCCTTCACGATCTACAAATCTAAAAACCTGTCAGAGAGTTGGACAATTGGAAGCCCCCCAGAGGAACTCCATAAACCGTAGCGAGTCCGGCAGGATGATAGATATTAATTTTTGGAAGTGGTTTTGCAGGTTTTTGTAAAGCATATAGAAGCTCATGAAAAGCCAATCCTAACATTTGATGGTCACAACAGTCATTTAACTTACAATACAATAAAGGCTGCCATGGGTACTAACAATTCTGTTTGCCACCAAATGCTTCACGCCAGCCTCTAGATGTTGAGGTCTTTAGACCAGTGAAGGTAGCATTTGAGATTTTAAACCAACAGTTGACGATGCTGTCATCTCAATCCCACTGACCGAACTATGGAAGCAATTACATCCCTTGTATATCATTTAATGCATTCAGGGGCATGATTGCACTCGCCCACCAGACAGGCTGTAAGACATTGAATTGTATCACCAATTGATGGTCCTTCAGGTCATGACCTTCTTGGTTACGCTGGATTTCACTCAATGTATTAGAAGTATGCCTGTCCCTTGAACATACACGATTTAGAAAATTTAGTTTTACCTTCAAAAAACCACCGTCTACAGAAAAAAGTAACTAACCCAGAATATTGTATAATATTATTCAATAGCTAAGACTATTGGCTGTCTAGCATAGACACATTTCTAACCTGCCAGCAATAATTTTCTAGCTATGATCAAAAATGTAAAATAGGGTAATTTGGATCATCTCTTATCACTGCAGTAGCCTCTTATTCTTAGCTATGCTTTGTGATCATTTTCCTAATAGTCTCATTGCTTTTACTTATTTATTACTGTACTGTTTAACTTAAGGAAACCTACTAAACCTATCAGTCTACACCTAGCCCTGTTCTGGGTGCCAAAAATAGGCCTATTTTCACATTTCATTTAAAATTGATTCTTAAAGAAATTTGACAATGTTAGTTGGTACTTTTTTTTTACATAAACAAAATTCAATAGGCCTAATTATCCCATGTTGAATCATGGAAGAGAAAGCATTTCATAATTTTATTGAAGTTTACAAAAGATTTCATACAAATAGTTCACAGTCGTGTATGGCAGCTGTTGATGAAGCTGTCATCCTAATCCTACTGGCCGAACCATGGCAACAATTACACCCCTTGTATGCCATCAATACATTTAAGGGAGGATATAAAGTTGCACTTTTCAAACAGGCAGGCTCTAAGACATCGACTAGTGCCACCAATTGATGCGCCTTCAGATCTGCTTCAACTCCAAAATCATGTTACTACAACAACCAAGAGAAACTTCAAGAACGGCCATACTTGGCTTCTCATTTGATACTTCGAGAAACAACGTGAAAAAGTCCAATGAGAGGCAGATAAGGTGTTAAAAGAAGAGTCAGTTCTAGGAAGGTTATAAAAAGTGGCAAAGAACGGAAAGCAAAAGTGCAATTGTAAGATCTTCAACACCAACAAGAAAAGTGGAAGATAGACCTATGAAAATGAACCAAAAAAGATGAAGCATAGAATTGAATATGAAATAAGCTTGGAGTCTGACATTTTCACAAGAGCCGACAATGCTCTGTAGATTGCAGTAAAAGACTTGCACGAAAGCGTTACTCATGATATATATTGCGAAGGGTCTTTTTACCTCAAATTAGTGGGGGGGGGTTCAATAAAATAAAAAGATTGTGTGACTAAGTTGCTTGATCAAAATCAGCTCTAAAATAGGGAGCAGGCCAGATATGGAAGACTGACATGGACATAAATTGAAATACAGTATTGATGGTTTGTGTAATATATCATCAATTGGCAACCATGGGCAGTACACAATGGCAGAGGCTGAACGATATTGGAAATTAAGTTTTTTGATTGACAAATACAAACAAATTACTACATTAGCTTATATACGCTAGTAATTCTAATTGCTCACATTTGAAAAAAGTATGTTTCTACTAAAATGGATGTTTATAAAGAGAGCAATTGAAAATTACAAAGAAAAGTTGAGAAAAACACCTTTATGAGAGAAAAAAAAAACAAAGAAAAAAGTTAGAAATTATATAGTTACATGAAATTCTATAACAAGGGAGACCAGCAATATCTGTTCAGGTAAGAATATTCATAAGTTTTATTGTGCTTAAAAATAGAGTTAAAATTGATGACCCAAATTAATTGGGGGCAATTTGGGTCGTCAGTTTGTTTGTTTTTTTAATTCATTTTTCTTCAAATGGGTTGTACTTTATGAAATCATTTATACTATACGCTGTTGTATAGCCAAGAAACAACGTTTTCATCCATATTTTTCTTAAAATTAAAAATCCAAATACTTTTTGGGTAGTCATAAAGAAAATAAGAAAACGCCCCAAATTACCCAGGTAGACCATATACAAGGCTCATCTTTCACACTAGGAACAAGTACCTATTTTATCTCTGGCAATGCAGACAGAAAGAGGTATATGTACTTGGTCACTCCTGTTTGTCTACTCAATCGATACCTCCGAAAGTACAGAATGGATTTTAATGAAACAAAATAGAAGCGTGGACAATAAAACCAAGAGAGAGAAATGGCAAAATTTCAAGGACGAATCCAGAAGTTTTTGGATGGAGAGATATTTTCACTTTTTTTTTTCCAATTCACGTCCATGATGCCACACGATATCCCCGAAAGTTCTCGATTTTTTAGCAGATCCATGCACAATTATCTCCCTGCCAACATTTCAACACGATATCTCTAAAAGTTTGATGAATTTCAATCGTTTTTATAAGTATGGGCAATTGGCCATGGAAGAAGTTTACTAAATTTTGTGGGCGGATCAAGGCACAATTACCCCCCCCCTCGTTGAATGACACTGGCAGATGTATGCGCTCTCTGGGTGCTTTCTAGTCATTGTTTTTAATCTACTTTACGAGTAATAATTTGTTCTTTCATCACTTGTCAACGAAGTTGCAAATCGTCGGTGCCCGTCTTTCAGCCTGTCCACGCAATATCTTCAAAAACACACAATGAATTTGAATTAAATTTCTAAGAAGGTAGACAATAAAGTAAAAAAGGAATTGAATAAATTTGGGGTGGATCCAGGAATCCTTTTTGATAGATATTTTTCGCCATACATGTACGTACATTTACATCGTCATGGCCAAAATGGTGTATTCGTCGTGCAATAACTTGAGATGATTTCAAATAAGAGTTTCGATATAATTCAAGGCAATTCATTATGCATTTAAGTGTACACTCATGACAGTCTCAAGATATCTCCAAAAGTTCACCAGGAATTTCAATTAAATTTTGCAGAAGGGTAGACAATAGGCTACGAGAGGAATGGTGAAGCAAGCTTTTCAAAGGCTACGTAGTATTTAACCAAGTCGCAGCCAACAAGGTGAGTCGTCTTCACAAGTCCTCAGTCCGGAGCTACAGACGATATAACTTGTCTTACAATTGTGTGTCCTTTCACAAGACGATCATGTTGCACAGGATGAATTTTTGCACAATCATCTCCCCTCCGTCTTACTTATATGCCTGCACCACATAACATCGCTCAAAACTTATGCCTGTCCTCACAATATCTCAAAAATCCCAAAATCCAATGAATTTCGATGAAGGATGGGTAATAAGTAGCGAAATGATTACATTTGGGGGCGGGGGTGGGAATATTATTCAGGATAGAGATCTTAGTGGACAATAGGCCCCACAAGTGATTACTTTGAGGGAGGGACCACGCTCTATTACCTCTAAGTTATAAATTCATGTTCTCGCTACATGAAATCGCCAAAATATCACATCCTACCACGCGATATCTCCAATGGTTCTCAATGAATCACATTGAAATTTTGAGGCGGATCCATGCACAATTACTCTCAACCACTACGTTGGATTGCTTGTTTACAAAATTAATAATTTTTTTCTAAGTTATTTTTAAACATGTCTATTAAATTTTCCCGATAAAAGATCATTTACTGTAAATGTTCATTTAATATTTTACCGATCATGTATGGATGATAACTTGGCAGAGATATGTTACTGGTCCCAGAGTCATAGAAACAACGCCTTGCCGGTCCAGATTGGAGTAACGCTGGTCTACGATTTAGGATCAAGGTATGAAGTAATGAGATGGACTGTACAACAAGATGAAACATGTTCTCCATCTAGCACAATGGACAAGTTCTATGATCAGAATGTATTAAGAGAGTCGAGGGTCCCATTAAAACGTGATTACACACAAGAAGACATGTTATGGTTTAAAGAACTAAGATTGTCGAATGAAACTGTAGTACGTGTTTGAAGTCATAGAATACTCTGAATTTCATTCGCCATTCTGGAGAGAGACTTTTTTTTCACCTCGGTTCTGTTGGTAACTATCGTATATCTCAGGTTGTCTGACTTATCCATATTATCTTGACCCAGCGGTTCTCAACCAAAGGCTACCCCCCCCACTTCAACCAGGACGCAAATTTTAAAATCCGGTGGGTTGGGTGGTGTGTTTTTTTTTTTGTTTCTTTCATTCCATTTCAAAGCGTACGTAAAGGAACCTTTGATGTTTGTTAAAAATGTGATATCCCTGAACCGAATGGACTTCATCGATAACAGTTGAGCCAGAAATAAGAGGAGTAATTTTCAAAAAAATGGGATACTCCTATTATTAGTATGAAATCTTAACTAGAGGTGAGGAATAACGCTGGAAATTTTGATCGGAGAGATTGGTTGAAAAAGGTTTGGAACCACCGTCTTCTCCACTTGAAAGCAACTCTGCATTATCGATATCTATTAAGCTTAGCCCAATCACATTGGATACACCGGTTCTCGTACGATTACCAAAGTTAAGCAACGTCAAGCCAGGTCAGCACCAAGATTGGTGACTGTCTGCGAATTCCTGGTGCCGTAAGCAGCTGGGGAAGCAACCCATGTAGCAATGCTGATTTCCAAATGTATTGAACACTCCTTTCCTTTAGAAGCCTTGGGGTCGGGGTGTGAAGTGAATCTTGGGCGCAACAGTTCTCCCATACTAAGCGTCCAGGTATAACAGCAAAAAAAAAAAAAAAAAAATGTTCACCCATGGTCAACAGGGTCCTCGATAGCGGATACCACGTGGGGATATAACTCACTATATAGTCTGATATATCCTACGAGCTAACTATTACTCCCACGACACACAACCGATTATAAGCACGAATAACATTCTTATTGATTTTTAATTGGTTCTTTAATCAAAATGGTAACGTAATGCGTGTCGCCTTCGAAGAAACACCTCCCAATGAAGTATGGAAGCCGATGACGAAAACACAGTTTCTGTTATATGCGTCCAGTCTGGTCACGACCAGGTCTTCATCTTACAATTTTTTTAATGACAAACCGCATGAACGTCCACCATAGTGATGCCTTCACCCTTATCACACACTCACTCAGCTGCTGAGTGCATAGGGAAAACTTGTCCAAAAATGAAGAGTTTTCCATACGCTATGTTCATACTGGGAATCGAACCCAAAACCTCCTGTGTGTAAGGCAGACGCACTTTACCATAATACTAGCCGAGCAGACGAAGTGGAATGAGTTCAGCATAATTCTTAATTCAGTAAATGTTTTATCAAGTCGTAGAAAACTTCAAAACCAAATACTTTTAAGAAAACAACACGTGTGAGTGCATTTGCTAAGCGATCAGTAATTAGATGGGTGACCACTTAGGAACAGCAGGTACTGCAAGTTGCCTGTGGCTTTGAGTCAAACTGAATAAAGGTCAGTATTTTTTTAAGGGTGGGGGGTCTGCGGTTAGCGCTTTCGTCGGATACCTAATTCCACACTCTAATAATATAGTTTAAGAAAGACCCTGTTCAGTTATTTCTTTTCCCAGAATAAACGAACACAGATTAGATAATGGTTAAAATTCGGAAGCTAGTCATAATCCTCCCTCTTTTTGAAACGTTTTAGATAATGCATTTTTCGGAGATACACGCAGGCAACACACACACACATATATATATATATCCCCGACAGAATTACAATAAATTGCATTATATAACAGAGATAATTATTTGAAATGATCTTCCGTCATTACACAGTTAATAAATAATTTGGCATCGACAACGGAAGTAAAAGGAGCAATTTAAAAAGATGGGGCTGCTGAAGGAATCGAACCTCCGACCGATATTATGTAGATGATAAGCACAGTCATTAATCTTTACAGTACACTTGTGTGATACATATTTACGCATTTCTGTTTTTTTATTTATTTTTTGTTTGTTTGTTTTTCTCTATGACACTTTGGAAACGAAGGGTTAATTAGAAAACTGACACTATGAAAATGAAGAGTTAATTAGAAAAATCTCAAAGTGGAAATAAGATGACCTTGCGAGGTTGAGTGCATCAGAACGGTTACCTATGGGGTTTTCGAGAGAAACCAGATGTATGATTAATCGCCTTTGTTTGAGAGGTTTAAATCTAGAGTTAGGGAGATACTTCTGTAGTAAAAAGGGCTGGACAAGCGAGGCCTGGACAGAATACAGATGTGCGATTAATCGCCTTTGTTCGAGAGGTTCAAGAATCCGTAAGTTAAGAAAATACCTCTAGTTTACGGGCAGATAAATTGATTGCCAGAGGATCTTGCACCGCTGATTCACATTTTGAATTCATTTTCATTTGTGAATATATAGAGGGTGCTGCAAAGGTTGGGCAGAGTCACCCCCCCAACCCTGGATTGGCATCTTTGAATTGAAAAACAAAATCTGTGGACCATGAAAATAGTCAGAATCATTGATTGGAACAGAAAATAACACGCAGAAAAAGTTTTAATCTGCACTTGTCATATGTTCATAGATGCGAAGAAAAAATATTTTATTCCCATGTTGCAATTTTGTTCTCGTTGTGCTGATCAAAAAGAAAAAGATGGCATTGGGCGGGTGCTCGCGTGCACACGCAAGAGAGACCCTTAACTGAGAAAGACGGGAATTTCAGTCAATGCAGTTCTATGGCTCAAATGCAAAGGTGGAAATTTACTTTTATTTCTATTATTATTCGGACTATCCTCATCTTGGTTGTTTTTCATACAACGTTTCGGCCGTTGTACTCTACGGCCTCCATCAGGTATCATCTGGTAGGTGTGGGGAAATATCAGTATCAGCAAAGAACCCTTTCCATTCGAGATTACAGATGCCTATCTGCTTGTTTTAATGTTTCTCAAGTGGGGGAGTCAACTGTTCACACAGAAAAAAATACGTTTGTACCACGTTGTATAATCAGAGTTACCACCACATTTGGAACACATCAGTGTTGTCAACTCAAAAAAATCTTGCAAAATGTACATCAGAAAAGCGTACGAAAAAAGTCAAAAGGCGCTAAAAGGGGAAAAAAAACCAGCTAATCTTACAGCCATTTTCAATGATTTAAAATGGCTAGAAAACTGCCTGCTAAAGATGGTTATAATAGGGCAACACTGAACCGAGCTATACCAGTCGAAGATGAAAGGGTTAACCAGCACCAGAGATTTTTTTCTCTTCACTACTGCAAAACGTCTTGAATGATTCATTAACTAACGTTCATATAACTCTCTAAAAGTCCTTTCAAGCAAACAGTCAGTTACACAAACGTACACGCATTAATTTTTATTTCCTCAAATTTCGACAAGACTCAAGGATAATAAAGCAACATACACGTGCACTGAAGTGGGGTACTCGAGCCCCTGCAATTCTCTCTCTCATATATATATATATATATATATATATATATATATATATATATATATATATAATGTGTACTGTAAAAAGTGAGACAGACACGGGAGTGAAGTGTTTGGTGGTAAGGTTTATTAATCCTTATAAGTCAATAGTCCATACATGTTTCGGGATTCTTCCCATCATCAGTGGTGTGTGCTGTGTGAGTGTGTATTAAAATGTACCATGTGGAACCAGAGTCCACTGCCAGGAGCTATGCATTGTGGGTGAGTTTTGTTGTCAGGGCTGCTGGAGGCCTCCTGCTGAATAGAAGAATGTCCAGTAGGTATCAGGTCTTTGGTAAAGCAGCAGCAGTTAGTCTTGGGGAGGGCAGAGTGTGTCAAGGTAGGGGGGAGTGATGTGGAGTTAGATTCTTTGGTATGTTTGGGGTAGTGTAGAAGGAGGGGTGGTGAGGTATATATATATATATATATATATATATATATATATATATATATATATATATATATATATATATAAGTATCCGTTTAGTAAAAATTTAAAAATATATTTCAATAGAAAACGTTATTAGCACGTCAAATACAACCACCTTTCTACATTTATATACAAATAGACTGTGTGGCATTTCTGATTTCATTTTTTTTTCTAAATGTTAGGGTGGGGGTTCCCCTATTTCAACCTAGCCCCTGCTAGTCTGTGCACTGCCCTGAAGAACAGTCGTTTTATCATAGTCGACGTCCCACAGTATACACGCACACGTGTTTATAACTAAGCAATCTTGTGTTGTCTACGGGGATATTCCGCCCATCAACAATTATAATAAAACATTTTAAAGGCTATGAAATCAGTGATAAAACTTTGCGCCAACAAAACAAACAGGAAACCAGACGTCAAAACGCCTCCGTACCAGTGTTGACTGATGACTTTTGCTGTACAAGGCCATATTTGTATGGTGTGAGGATCAAATTATGTAGTTTCGGCTCCATAACGGTCGCACAACTTGAAATCCATCATCAGACAAAACTGATGTGGTCTGGAGGTCATATTAAGTAGCTTCGGTACCAAAATGATATAATAACTTGAGATCCAACATCAGACTAAGATTGCAAGGAAAAACGGATTAGGATTTTTCATCTATTATACATATAATTAATAATTGAGTCATCCACAGTCAGCTGTTTCGTTTATATATATATATATATATATATATATATATATATATATATATATATATATATATATATGCACACACGTTCGTGTGTGTGTTGGACTGTATCGTCCAAATACAAATTCGGACATCTGAAATTGTAACGGCAGAAACCCGGCTATTTCTAAGAAATAAATGGTTTAAAATCAATTATTTTTATTTGCAAGTCTCAACAGTATAAGTTTCGGGCCAGTGCGCTGAGTGAGAGTTTATTGCAGTCCGGCACGAGGAAATCCCAGTGACTAACGAAGGCGTTTGACTAGCCTAACTATTATGGACAGGAAATGGTGCAAATTCAGAAGATTGCACGAGATACAGAAAAGCCTTTGACACAATTAACAATAAGTGACAAGTTCAAGAACGCATCCTGTAACACTGCTAGAGATCAGCAACCTTCGGCCTCCCCGGCGTCAGTGAGCCATCTTCCGCCAGTGCAAATGTAAACAGCCACCACCATCAACCCTTTTCTTTGAAAGTGGATACAGAAGGAATAAAAATATCAATACTATTATTACTGCAATTACGTTGTTGGCTTTGATTTCAGTTTATGTAAGTCATCAGCCGGGTCTCGTCTTGAGACCTAAACCTGGCAACCTCGTAAGTTATGCCAGTCCGAGCTTTAGAGAGAAGAAAAAAAAAACAAGGCAGGGTTTTTAGATATAAAGACAATACAACAATACATTAATAGATACATAGAGTGATATCTACAAGGTGTAGTACGCACATTCACACGAATTTTCTAATAATGCGTGCAGTGGAGTTAAGAGCTATTTTCTATATTTCATATATGCTAGGCTTTCAATGTATGTTGTCGGTAAGTTCACTGGGGTTTTCTCTTCGAGTAATCCAAGAGCTCCAACAACAACAATCGGTATTATTTTGGTCCCGAGTTGCCACATTCTGATTTCTATTTGAAGGTCTAGTTCCATTCCCAATATAGTGTTTCGTGGTTACACTCTTTTAGCTGCTGAGTGAATAGCTAAATCTGTACAAATGTGTTTTCAACACTCTTCGGTCATACCGGGAATTGAGCACTTCTGGGGATGTGACACTAGGGGACCAGGAGTCCCCCGTGTCCTAAAAATTACTATGGTTATTACCAAAAATTACTATGGTTATTACAAAAGGAGTTATCTGTTTTAAAAGGGATAATATGTTTTTTGAAGATACTGTAGCAGGTTGAGAATTACGTGCTTCCAAGTGTGGGCACCTGTACTTTCTCAATTTAATATCTTCTATCAAATTCCTGGGTTGCAAAAACAAATACTTTTAGAGAAGTTCTCTTCCCGATTCGATGACCAGATAAGGGCTTAATATGTTTTTTGAAGATACCGTAGGAAGTGAGAATTACGTGCTCCCAAGTACGGAAGTCACCAGTTAAGAGTATGCACCTGTACTTTCTCAATTTAATAGGTTCTGTCAAATTCCTGGTATGCAAAAACAAGCACCCTTAGAGAAGTTCCCTTCCTAATTCGATGACCAGATATGGGGCCAGTGTCTGGGGTCTTGAGAGAAAGAGTAAAGCTTTTGAAAGAAAAAGTAATTTGCAGAATTCTTGAAAGAGGGGGAGGCCGATTTATGATCTTGGACGGACTTGCGTCGCGAGATGAATGAGGGTCAATATTTGGGATTTTCTGAAAGGATCGAGATAACTGGAAAAGAGAGAAAGGAAGTCAATTACAAAGAAATACAGTGTTGATATCAAGGGCTTAAATAGGAGGGATTTTGGTAACAGCGGCAGTAGAGAAGATTTGGGGTTCGAGAGGTGAACGCTATCAGTCTCTCTCGTGTCAGCCGTCCGCCTTCAACCGCTGCTAGCAGAGTAGAGTAGATTTTGGGTCCGAGAAGTGAACGCTACCAGTCTCTCTCTTGTCAGCCGTCCGCTTTCAACCGCTGCTAGAGTAGAGTAGAATTGGGTTTGGAGAAGAGAAGCACTGCCAGTCTCTCTCTTGTCAGCCGTCCGCCCTTCGTAACCGTCAACCGCTGCTACCATCCAGTAGATTACCGTTCGTGATATGAGAGACCAGTCATCAGTTTGACTTAGATGAAAATCGGCCTCCTCTCTTTTCAACTGCGAATAAGCATTTTCCGTCTCCAGAGATATTGATAATCAATACTCTATATAAAACATATAAACGAAATTCCGATTTGTTGCCTTCTTTTACTAACCCAGAACCACGGCTGGTTTAGTATAGTTTGTGAGGCCATCACACATAGGCGGAAGGCTAACAGGTATAAAGCAGACGTGATGACCATCACACCATTTGAGCAGACTAACGAAGAGACGACCTTAAATCTCTTTACAATGCAGCCTGCAAAGGTAGGGGACAGGAGTCTGTGGAGGTTTAACAGTCATTAACGAATTATTAAAAATAAATAAAATGAGATGTATATGGAGTTAATCATGGCGCCATTCGAACTATTTTATTCTCACTGTAATGTGGCTTACACTGGGTTAATCTAGTGTACTTATTTCAAACCAGGGGGCAAGCCTGCGTCAGGATGGGGCAAAAAAGATATATCTGAATGTTGGGAGTCATATACGGGACTAGAAAGTGCCTAAACTGACTGTTCAGTGGCTTCTATAAGGTTCCAACTTCCAAACCGACTCGCTCTTAGCAGGGAGGCCCAATCCAGGGGGGGGGGAGACAAATGCCATCAGGGTATTTTGCATGATATTATGATAAACAAAATATATTGACATTTTCTTGCATATTTGCATTATTTATTTCAGACAAATTACTTAGTTGAAGATGTTGGGAGTGTGTGGATGCAATTTTCAACTACTAAAGGGAGGAGAACGTTGAGCCAAAATGATCAAGAACCACCAGCCTGGTCATATTAACTGAAATATTGCAAATTATTAAAAAAATAAATAAATTAATTAATAATAATAATAATAATAATAATAATAATAATAATAATAATAATAATGAATAAATAAATAAATAAATAAACGGCTTTTTCTACATATAGACAGGTATACCAACCCCTACTCCCATTATTCATTTACTGATACCACTGCTCCTTGATCTCCCCCTTCTGTTTTTCCATTGTCTCAACCGCCGTCTTGTCCAGCCAGGCAGTTTGGATGTTTTCCTTCCAACCCTGTTTGTTGAAGGCGCGAATGACGATTGTTCAAATCGTGCTGAAACTATTCCTGGACCCCAATGAGAAGATGAATACGGAGTAATTGAGTTCTGAGGTCTGCAAGTGCCTCATATCGATCTAGACCCCCGAAAAGGTGTTGTGTCACGCTTTTTTTGTGTGTCGTAGGTTTCGCATAAAATTGAATTAAAAAAATGTCCCATACACTCCGATGATGGCTTTTTGTACGAATATACTGCCGAAATTAAACGATTGATCCTAATTACGAACGACGCATCATACTATATTCAGCTCCGTTGGTATCATTGAACAATGTGTACTGGACTCTTTCTCCAAAGATAGGAATGATAAATAATTTGTTTTTTTCATATCTGAATACTAGAAAATACCCGTAAAAAATGAGTGGGTTATCAATGTATTGATCGGCATTCAAGAGCCTAAAGTTATTTTTATTAGGCAATTTATTTTTGATACTTCAAATCTTTTTTTATGCTAATTATACGTTTAGATGACAAACATCAGAATAACATTTCACGAAGCTGACGTATCTGCTGGGTGGCACTACTTGATATGATCTCTCCACGAACACAGGTGATTTCCCCCATACAATCTGTTAGGATGACTTTTTGATACTAATGTATCCATAAGAAATGAACAGTTGTTTTCTAGATTACCTTTGTCATTTCCTACCTTGGTCCTAAACATAAGACGCTACATTCGAGAATTGCGAACTAACTTACAAATACTGCATGATCGGTACCGAGGCCTGAGTTTGTTTATTTGCATCCCCACGACTGCAAATATGACATGAGGTCGGATTAAGGTGGGGTCCTACACGTTCGAGAACGAGCAGGCAGAGTGAGCGACCCGATTCCTAGCGCATGATTTCGCAAGGAGGCCAGGACAAGCTGGACTATGTCCACAGGACGAATCCTGTTATTCAAGGCTCCCTAACTCTCGACGCGTGTTCACACGGAGTCATTAGGGCATGCTTGACTTGGTTTGCAGAACGGATCCTGTTGTTCAAGGCTCCTTAACTCTCGACGTGCGAGTGCACGGAATTATTAGGGCAAGTTTGACGTTGTTCACAGAACGGATCCTGTTGATGCTCTCAGGACGAGCCTGAGCATGCTGGTCAGTGGTTCCGAGACTGGGACAATCCCGGACATTGATCAACTTCTCAGCCTAACGGCGTCAAAGAACAGATACTACACTTTGATCCTTAGCCAAGAGGCCTGAGAAGAGGGCACGGTGAATCGCAGCGAAGGGAGGGAACTGTGCATCGAAACTCCTAAGTTAATACCATATGTTCATTAATGGAATTGTCAAACTCCATCGTTTTATGGTGAGTGAATATTGAGCAGATGAAAACAAGATGGCTAAAAGACAAGGGTGTTTATAAGGCAGATAAACAGCTTTGCACTTTCTTGTAAATACCTCTCAGAGGCCCCGTTTTATACCCAGTGACCAAGAAATGTTCAATACTGTGCGAAGTTACTGCAGCATAACCATCACCATAAAAAGGATTACGGAGTGAAATCACAAATTTAATTTACGTTACAAGTCCAAGTATTAGAGCGATTTCAAATCTCGCATTACACGACCAAATTAAGTGGTTTTAAAAGGAAGTCGTAACTTTCCCATGGCGAGCGTTAAGATAAGATTCGTAACTTTCCTACAACGTTATTAAGTCATGATGTAGTATTTGACTTTAGTTCATCTTTTTCTTTATTATTTCAAAAAAGGAAAGTTCTAAATGAACTAAAGACTAACCATTTATTTTTGTATAGATGAGGATGGTCCGAATAATAATAGAAATAATGTTTCGGTCAGTGAGTGACCAAGGAATGCATGAAGGGTTGGAGGGCGAATCCAAAAAGTTTAGAGACCTCCTGCTTCACATCTTTCAAGTATAAGATTGTCGAGGAAGCTTTTTTTTTTTTATCCCAAAGTCAATTTGATAATTGGGCGGGGGGGGGGGGATATTTACTGCGGTATTTCAATGTTTTATAAACAATTTCGATATTCCTGACTATTTTTGGTGTGTGTCTAGCCAGAAACGTCTCCAATTATCAGGCACCCCTGCTCAGAGGACTGTGACACTGCATTGTTGGAGGGTAAAAAATTTGATTCCCACGCTATTTACATGGCTTGTTAACAATGGAAAGTATGAAGGTGTCTGACAGGTGTCAGGGTGCAACCCTGACCCTGGGTGTCAGACACATGCATTTGTCAAGATTTTAGGCTAAACAAAACTTTCCAAAGTGTGAGATCAGATCGCTGAAAGCACGGTTAGGATAATTCATTTGAATTTGAAATCTTCAGAATTAGATAGTTCGCGAATACATACATAGCGATAAAAGAAGTAAATATTTTGATAAGTAAAGAAAAATGATTGCAATTGGACTGTAACGAAGAGCAAACAGTCGCTTCTTCAGAAGTAACAAAGAAAAAAAAGAAGAAGGTAATATCCGTAACTGACAAAGATATCTTTGTAGCTCTCACATGTACCAGAACTATCTAAAACTATCTTAAATCAAGTAAGCACTATTGTAAGAGGAAAAAAATCGATTTTAGATTGTGTCTAGTGTTATACTCTAGAAGATTTTCGAGGCTGTAGCATTATGAATGTGACCAGGAGCTCCCAGACACACACACACACACACACAAACACACACACACACACGAGTAATGAGAGAACGAAGCAGCACCCACCTTGGCTGGCTGGTTGGGCCAGCCATTTTTTAGGCTACGGTGATTCAGTATACCTTCTCCAACCTCAGAAAAACTGGGGGCGCTGTCCAGGAGTAAAATTCACGGCGAGAAAAATAACGTACATCAGAATACAACCCCTTGGGTATTTAAAACTGCCGTTGTAATGGGGTTTTATACGAAGTATATCAGTAACGAGAGATCATTAATACAGAAAAAAAAATCAATTTTATCAAATTTATTACCCTTCACGGTCTTATGCTCTATGTGTGTGATACAGGTCTGCAAATAAAATGAATCAATCAAAATTATGCAAACCTTATAATTGTGTAATGGTTACCACGTCTGGTACGTAATTGAATATTAGTTGAACGTACGTGTAAATTCTTAGAAAATACCTTGAACTGGTAAAACTTTGACGCAAAAATAAAAGGAAAAAGTTAATAGGAGCAATTAGCATCATAAATGTCCCATGTATGCTTGCTGGAGAGGCGTTTGGTTCATTGTCAAGTTCTTGAGTTAATCTCCGACAATAGTCTTGCAAGAACATTGAAAACATAGAAACGTACCGCTAGAACGCATGGTTGATTAAATAGTGCCGTTAAAACGAACGCCATCACAACGACAGTTTACTTCTACTTATATAAGCTAAAATACGTAACGATGGAAATTAGCGAACGTTAAAATCTTCCAAAAGCGTGGTTCACGTGAGTTTTGAAAAAAAAAAAAAAAAAAAAAGATTGAATATTGAAAATTTCCATTTTTGATAAACTGACCATCACAGCCGGGGCCCGTCCTATTGTGATGGGCACACTGAGCAATTACCTGGGTGCACAATCGAATTTGGAAAATTTTTTTTAAAAAATCAAGCTTCCTATTATTAAATGATGGTCTGAGAACTTTCTCTGAACCTATGTTTGGATTCATGTTCCATTCAGTTTTGACTCCTTATGGATTAAATCAGGGTCGGCACTACGATCCACGAGCCAAATTCAGTACTTAGTTTCGCCCGGGCCTCAAATATTCTCAAGACGGTCACGATCACAACAATACATTCATTGGCCTCGTGGAGAAGTCGATTCAAGATTGATCCACGCCACTAACACAAAGCGAGCGTGGTTGCTTAGTCAGTAGATCCGACCATCCAATAGCGACAATGATTAATTATGTATACGAAACAACAGATGGCAGACCCTTGTGCTAGAAATAAACTTCAGTAGGACGACCCGTGATCCGAAATGAACTCCAAAATTCAAGCGGCCAATAAAGGGCAATATTTGCCTGATCGAAACGAGGACAAAGGGGTGAAAGACTTGCGTTTAAAGAGGTAAGTTGTCGAAGGAGAGCAGATGGTAACAGTAGAAATGAAGATAGTTACCAAACGCGTCTAGGAGCCAAGTTTCAAAGTCATTTCCTTTCCAAGGTGGTGCGTGAACAGTCTTCCAACGCAGACCATGAAGGAACTATTTAATCCCAGTGAAAACATTTACGGATATCTTAATCTCTATATATTTCCCTAGGAAATGAGCTATTGAACTGGATTCAGTGGAAGAGTTCATTCTTTCAAATGTCTATTTAATCACTGTCCCACCGCAGCAATATCTGACACAATGTCGGGCTTAACGTGGGAGGAAACAGTAACTTACCGCCAAAAAATGGCTCCAGCCTACGCAGTTACCTGCGAAAGCTGGACCGAGAAATGATGGGAGAACCTAAGGACGAGTCCAAAGGCCTCCCGATGCGCTTAGCAAACGCAGCCTCAGTGTAACCTCATTGGCTAACGTTTGCACCGGCGCACTCGGTCTTTGATACCCTGCACACAAACTCCGGCCCATTCAACGGGCAAGTGTCAGTACCGACTCCTCGGTCTATGCCGTGGAACAGATACTACACTTTGATCCCGAAGATTGGGCCAGAAACCTGTGCCAGGTAAGTATATTATTTATTATATACTTACCTGGCACATATTTATAATAAATGTTGTATAGGAGATATTCACTGTTCATTATATCAGTAGAAGACGGCAGAATTGTTATCTTCAAGTGGAAGAGTCCACGGTTACGGACTGAGTAGCCAAAAAGTCGCACTGCTCATTATCTAAGTAGGTAAAAATGATCTGTTGTTTAGAAAATCTCGCTTCACTTGTCATTCGGTTCACACCTATAAACGATATAAAGTAGACTTCCCATTATCTGAGCGTAGCTGATGCAATAATTGATTGATATTTCTATTAAACCGATACGTCTACACTCCTGATGGACTCCGTGACAATTCAAGGTATAAACCTCTCTGTAGAATAAATTATGCAACAGAAGGTGGATTGATATCACACGCGAGAAAAAGAGAGGCAAAGGTCATCAAAGCTATCACATTTAGTATGAAATCATACTAGTTAACGTGTCACATGATAGGCGCACATCAACCAAGGTCGACAATGCGAACAGCTTTGTAGTAGCCGGGCCAAGGCGCTTAGTGTGGGGGAAGGGAGTACTGTGCTAGAGTTCCATCCTCCTTCATGCTGAAGGAAAGGTCATCATCTATCGTGGTGCTGACGAGGCTCAGCATTGCTCAACCCCGGTGATCGTACGAGGACTGGTGTATCCAACGTGATTTGAATGTAAACCAAGTCTTTATTTCTATTATTATTCGGACTATCCTCATCTTGGTTGTTTTTCATACAACGTTTCGGCCGTTGTACTCCATGGCCTTCATCAGGTATATGTCCAACGACAGGCTATAAAAGGCTGACGATGATGAACCCAATATCTTCCAAAGAGAAAAAAGAAATCAAGGAAGTCGAAATACATTTTCCATAAAGACGGTGTTATCACATAATTCTTGGGAATTCAAAAGCAGGCCTTTATTATGATCATCAGCAAAAGTCTCTTCAACGCTTGACGTTATAGATTTGAATGTCCAACTAAAATTTGGTGATTCTAGCTAGTATTGGCATGGGATCAAAAGAGAAAGGAAAATGATAACAGAGCCGGTTCGAGTAATAATTTCTGATACGTCGTCCAAATTGAAATAACTAAGGTTTAGCGAGTAGAATAAAGTATTAACGAACCTCTGAGAGCAACTCCCTAGGGATATAGGAAGTTGATTAATGGGTTTGATCGAGGGGAGATAAACACGAAAATTGGGAAAGTGTATTATATGACAGAATAGAGTAAACACCTAATAGTTTTATAATGATTAGAGAGAGGCTGTTTATTCTAGGGTGGTTTTGGTCAATAGGAAATCTTCAAAGAAGGAATCACAAGAACTATGAGGTCTTTGAGAACCATAATTCTAACCATTAATTCAAAACTGGTGATAATGAGGCAGCCAGGCTACTGGCAAGTTTCCTTGGAGATAGATAATGATAAAAATCGCTAATCGCTTCTCAATTCGATGATTATCGGAGGTGAAGGGGTGGGGAGGAGGCAATATGGAACTTGACCCATTAACCGCAGAAGGTGGTGGATATCAATAGTCATCTATTGCAAGATAAAAGCCCTTGTTCATCGCAAGATAAGCCGAGACTCACAGATAGAATTGAGTTACCATCAATCACAATAAAATGGACTCTTTTTTCGGAGTCGGCCATTGAACTGTCATGAAGGAAATTTCAGTTATCAGCAGTCATTAAGCCAAACGTGTGAGTGAGTGATTGATGACATGAGATATCAATATTTTTTCTTTTTTTTTTTTGCACGGTGTTTTGGCAGCGCTGTGGTGACCCGAAGTCGAGAACAGTCTGGGAAAACGTGCCAAGACAAACAGCGATAGACGATATGACGCGTGTCATACTAGTCGGAGTAGTTTCATTTCCAATCAATTTTCCCACGTAAACAATATTCTCGGAATCTCAGGCAAATTATTTCTGATTACAGTCGACTCCCGCCATACGACACTCTTGGGGTTTTAAAAGTGTCGTTATAACGAATTAATCGTTACAACAATATGATCCTATACATATACTGGGATATACCCGTCATTTTTTTCTACCAAGTTATTCATGTATGGATAAGCGGTCAAGAGCGTTAAGCTAATTCAATTGATAATTTATTTTCAATAGTTCAAGTAACCTAATTCAATTCCACACCCTCTAGTCACACTTTTCTCTCATTTTAGTTTCAAACGTCCAGCGATTCGGTGACGTATTATTCATTGTTATGTCACAACAGCTTGTCTCATTTTATTACAACCCTTTAATTGTTTTTATCTGCTATGGACCGATCCATCATAACTGAGCTTACAAAGATAAACTTATTTCTGGATTTCTTTTCAGATTTGTACTTGGTAAAATTATTCTATGGGTTTACTAATACTAGTTTTCGAAATAATACACCAAAGTATTAGTGAGTCATTGCAGCAAACTGACTTCTGACAATGGTAAAAAAAAGTGCGTGTAGACGGAGTGTCGTTACTTGACTTTGCCGTAAGGTTTCTTATTGAGCTCATATCCTTCAGCCAAATATATTTATAAATGGCTGAATGAAAACTAGTTTAATTCTCAAGTTTTTAAAGGACACATTTTCATTATTTATTGATTTTATTCCAGGTTATTGTTGCTTTTTAGCGCAATCATAAAATGAAATGAGACTACTAATGCAATGATGGAAAAGGTCATTTCTTCGTAGAAAAAGAACATCTTCATTTCTATTGCAAACTAATTAAAAAAA
The DNA here is from genome assembly GCA_963457665.1 of Thysanoteuthis rhombus. Taxonomy (NCBI): domain Eukaryota; kingdom Metazoa; phylum Mollusca; class Cephalopoda; order Oegopsida; family Thysanoteuthidae; genus Thysanoteuthis; species Thysanoteuthis major. Next base: position 34,931,483 of record OY735242.1, on the reverse strand, counting down.
AAGAATTTTCTATATATCCAGAGCAAAACAACCAACAAGAAATCTGCTTCTAAAATCCAGTGCAACGACCAACAAGAAATCTGCTTCTAAAATCCAGTGCAACGACCAACAAGAAATCTGCTTCTAAAATCCAGTGCAACGACCAACAAGAAATCTGCTTCTAAAATCTAGTGCAACGACCAACAAGAAATCAGCTTTTAAAATCCTGTGCAACGAGCAACAAGTTTTAAAACGGTTGCCCTGACCCTCTTTCAATATACTTCAGAAAGTCATTCCACCTTTCAAAATTAAGTCATGAAAGGTATCCCTAATAATTTCAAGTTCAACATCGAAAATCCTTTTTTTTAATATCAGGCAATGCAAAAATATCAACACCCGAAGAGTGTGTGGTTCAACCCTGTCTGTACTACAATGAACTCCAGTTGATGAGACACACGTTGAAACGACACGTTGGTTTTCAAATTCTCACAAGACTTGTCGGGAGATTAGTTTGCAACGGCAACAGCACATGAATATTTCTGTGCGTTATTCGAGAAAACCGTCTGTTTCATTCATTTCATTCGCAGACCTGTAATCCGTGTACGTGGCATTTGACAATGAAAGAGTAATAAAATGTACTTCTCTCATTAATCGTATGAAATTCACCGTCCAATCCGATAATGTAATGTTTAGGACGTCTGCCTCATACGCAGATCATGCGTTCGATCCCTGTACGAGCGAAGAACATGGACAAATTTCTCTGTTCATTCAGCCCTCCAAGCTGGGCGATTGAGGTGGACGGCATACATCGAACGGAGAGCAAGTATGCCGTTAAGCGTCGGGGCAGCTCCCCGACCATTAAAAGAAAAAAAAAAAAGTAAAAGAAGAAAAAAAAAAAAAGTAAAAGAAGAAAAAAAAAAAGTAAAGAAGAAAAAAAAGTCGTACAGAAACCCAAGTAGCCGGATCTATAATAGTAAAATACAAAGTTCACTGGCTTCAAGTCCGATGGCGTTGTAAGAACAGGAGTTTACGGCATAAAGAACATGAAATCTTGGCACAAACCACACAACGTTACAATTGCTTGTTTAAAGGAGACAGTAATAGAAGACTAAATAGAAAGGCAACGTTATTCAATTTTCGGGAAAAACATACGCCTACGTCAATCCCCAACAGAAGAAGACTGTTTACTTCATTTGCGAATTCTTAAAACGTCAAAACAAACCATGGAAGTGGATCATAAACTTAACATTAGAAGTTTTGAATGGGGAAAAGTTGGGCTGTAGAGCTACTATATATATATATATATATATATATATATATATATATATATATATATATTTATTTTATTACCTAATATTGAAATAAAAATCCATCGTTGGACCGAAAGTGTTCAATTATCCGAGGCACAGCATGAATTGTACATTCCCTTTGAAGGGGAAAATTAAAAAATTCCTGAGAGCTAGCCATTGTAGTCCTGACCCCCACATCTCACTGCCCCTTATTTAAGATAAGCGTAATATCCACAGGGACAGGAAACAAACACCCTCTGACCCCTCCTCTCAAAGACCTTTCTTGTTTCAGACCAAACCTGACTCGCCTAGATACAAACATTCCATCCCGCTCCAAAACCAAACACAGAAATATCCCTTTTTTTTTCTTCAACCATGTAAACAGCAAAATTTTCTGAATCGCAGCAAGTCTCTCTCTAAAAAAAAGATGGTAGGCACCCGTCGAAATGCATCGGAACATCCCCAAGTGGTAATGAAAATATTCGAGACATACCACCTACTTTCTCTTAACCTTCTAATTATCACTTTCATCAACAAAAAGGACGCCGACTGGCGATGAAAGGAAAAATGCAGATTTTAATTAAGAGGGCAGCGCCATTATGTCTGTTCGAACAGCATATTGCGGCAGAGACCCTGGTTAGGAAGAGTCAAGTGGTAATATGAAGGAATATTCCATCGTTTTAACTTTCAAGGGAGCATAATTTCGAGGATTGGGGAGTCGAACCAGCCATACTTCTGCAATGGTCATTTTTAGATCTTTAAGCTTTTCTCACTCCTGAAGTAGGAATCTCATCTGTGTTGTATCCCACAGATTTCGGGTGATATCATGGTTACTAGCTAAGAGTAGTGTCGTCTGTGGGTTTATAAGTGGTTTCTCCAAATGACCCTCTCTTAGAAAGGTACAAACAAATCAATTTAGCCACAGCTGAACGAATGCGAAGGGAGAGAAGCGATGAATTCAAACCTTCTCTGAAGGCATTAGTGTTAAGTTAACAGTTATGTTTACAAAAATCTCACAAATAGCTGAACCCTGATTTTATACTAATGTCTCAGTGAACATTAACGATTGCTGTCATTTCCTGCCCTGGTATTAAATGCTAGACGACACGACCGGGAATTGCAACGTGGCACAATTTACCAACACACAAACCAGTGCCCTTAGATCAGAATACAATACGACATATAAACATCGGTTTACTTGTAACGTATCCACTTACAATTTCCTGCCTGTACATGCCCTCATCCAGCACGAAGTGACGCACAAATTAGAAAGCGTTTAAAAAAACATTTATGCACAGAATATTACAAAAATCCTTACAACTCCCGAGATGAATTCTTTTCAAAAATAATCTACCACAATGTATTTAACATGAATGTTATAAAGGGGAAAAAAAAAAGATTCTTTGATGGTAGTTAAACTAAATTCTATTGCTAAATGAAAGCATTAGGGTTACACCAATGGCATGTCAAAATAAAGCCCAAGTAAATGACATTTCATCATCAGCCTTTTAGCATTTATTTTCTATCGGTCACAATTTCGCATATGATCTATCGGTATTCTGGTTGTCTGACATCATTGCAACATGACCAGCCCCATGGAACTGAAAAGCATTTATGAACCTCATCAAACTAGAAGAGAACGCCAACGATCTTAACAACAACACACCCTTTTATTTGAGTTTCGAATATGTTTAATTAGACAATTAGTGGCCATTTACTAATCTGATACATCATGGATACCCAACTTTTTTTTGTAATACAACCAAATTCAATGTTGACAGTAGACTTACGGGCTGTTCGACAAGGAGATTTTAATCACGACCTGAATATAAGCGATAAGTAGACCATAAATGGCTAATTCACTCAATTTCGTTTCTAAGTGGGTTTATCGATAATTTGTTATCGTTAGATAAAAACTTTTATCACATCATCAAAACGTTGTTTTCTCGCGGCTCGGTACTAGTCCGTGGTCAAGGAGTTACGGGTTGAAATGACAGTTTTTCTCCTTCATGAGTTTATTGAAAGTCCAATATATTCATCTCACTCCTGTGGGCAAAAAGCACAAAGGTACCAAATTTCAGCTCAACCCAGCCAGCAAGTTTGCTGTCTATAAATAAGGACTGGATACACGGCCATGTTTTCTTTTTAAGGGACTTACTTATTACACTTATTGGACACTTTTAGCTTATATTAGAAAAAAGCATGCATACCAGCCAAGTTTCAATGTTGGGAATGAGTGAGAATTGTTTGGAACAGAAGAGAAAATAGAGGGAACATCTACAGGGGTTCAGGGGCATGCCCTCCCAGAAAATGTCGAAAGGATTGGCTAAAGTGGAGTTCCAGGGCAGATGAACTACTGAAATGAACTTTTCATAAAATGCGTGGGAATCTTTCTTCCGTGTGTGTGAGCGTGAGAGTGTATCAAAATGCATGCATGATAACGTGAGAATGCCTAAGACTTGAGAAGTAGGTGTAAGGATGGAAAGTATACAAACTGGAGTTAACACCCTTATACTGGTCACAGCACCAAACAATGTGCAATGGGTTATCGATATGCTGCTTCCGAAGACTATGAACTAAACTGACATACTCAGTGTTTGCTTCACAAAGCTTATTTCAACACGCTCAATACAAATAAAACAATATTGCTTCCAAATACAATGTACTCTTTTTCTATTGACCTTACTTTCGTCGAACTGCTTCCCTTTGAGTCCTTTTCCTTTCCCCTCTCTGCATGACCGACAGAAATGCCCAGCCAAGCTGAATTCATTTGCCTCTGTGTCCATTACAGCTCGACCTAATTAAAATGATGTATCAACACTGATATTCCTAGAATACTCAAAAATACTTAACAACTCAAACATGCCGAGATTTGCATGTTTCAGGACTCGAGTGGTGAAGAAGCCGATGGCAAAAACATTTTTTTCGGTAGATCAAATCACACATCGAGACATACTCTTGAAAAATCCGTCGTGAGGTGGATCAAGTGCCAACATCTCCACATGCGTGCAGAAAAAACACTGGCTATCCGTGCTAATTGTTAAAATTTTCGAGACAAGTGAAAGATACAACAAAATTACTTTCAAATACAACCTTCCATCGATTGTCAGTCTAAAAGCAGAATGTTTAGGAGTTTCAGATGGGACTCCATCAAACGGTCATTCCTCGAAGGAGCAATGCTATCACACTGATAGATAAGGCGGCCTGAAAGAAGCTGGTATCTTTTCATATGAAAACTGAGTGAAAAGTGAAACATAATACATTGATGAATCGTTAAGGTACATACCTAAATGAACGTTGGTCAAAGGGCTGCGAGGATATGTGCGAGCCGAATACGATGCGTTGTTAGTGATTTCCAGTTGGGCATTCTACTGTTTAGGATCAAAGATTATACGGTCACGAGGGAAAAGATGACTTCTACAACCCAAGGAAAGTCTTATGGAGGGCCCCGGAACGTGCAAAACCAGCAATTTTAGATTGGAGAAGTGGGAAGAAAGACTGCTGCCCTCCCAATGAAGTCCTGTCCAGCTTTAGTGAAGAGCTGTTCGAAATATCTCTCAGTAGAAAAGTTCAGGTCATTTTAAATAGCACAAGGTCTTAAATAGAGATAAGATAAAATCTCCAGAAGTGGGAATATGCCACCAGTGGCTCCGCGGCGAGGCACCTCAGACCATGGACCACATCCACCATCGTTGCTCACTTGGGCCCCTAAATGCTGTAGTGAATACCCGAAGCAAGGCATGTGACACAATTCCCCTATGGACACTACAGTAGCACAAGATATAATGATGAGCACTAAGGCAAATAACGAGCAGACGAAGTTAAAACCAAACAGCAATCGCTGATTCCCAATTGTACAATATGCGCACAAGTAGAGGGGGCAAATCTTTGGAAGTGGAAATATTGGATGGGAATGGGAGGCCACAAAGCGCCCCAGTGTTTGGATGGAGATCCCGATAATGGCCTGAGAAAATGCTTTGAAATTATGCTCTTCCTGGATTTTGAGGGAAAAATAGAGCACGCTTAAATAATCGAGAATCATTTGAACACATCTGAAAATTTGGTACCTTACCAAAAATTGTTGTTGACAAAACAGTCACCATTTTCGATAACACGGAGTGAGTTTTGAAACAGCTTCCACAAAACTCTTACAACTGTACCTCAAGACACAAACAAATTTGAAATATGTATGTAACAGGAGTCATGAGTCATTCACAGAATTGCAATTTAGCGAGAGGTCTGCGTCCCGTCCCGAGCGAAATTAAAGAGACTACTGTACATTTGCAAGTCAAAAAAGGACAAGTTATCGCAATATAGGACACTTACGAGTTGATATTGGATGTGAGACAATGCGTTGAAGTATAGGATCGTCCTATTAGATATTAAAATTTGCAACACTACACATGAGGTATGTGAGACTAGGGTATGTCCGGAAACCAACACTCAATTAGTAGGGAAATATGTGGTTGAAGATCGTGCAGAATATCACAACACTTGCTAGATGACGCATCTGAAAGGTTCTCAGTTGACGTGAAACAAGGCGATAAGAGCAAGTGCGTCTCACGGAACCAGAACGCACGTTCCTTTACATCTGTTTCAAAACTTGTCCGGACTATCTCACTGCTTTTAGAGTATAAATTTCAGAAACATCCCTCTCCCATGAATTCAATCAAAATGGTTGATTTTAAAATCAGATTGATGTTTTGTTGTTTTATAAAAACATAGTTTATTAATATAAAATGATATGAATAATTTTTCTACATCTGACTTACCGATATCAAGTACCATAATGTGTATTCTCTACCCTTTCCTCGCTAGACTTTCAACACCCCATGCTTTCCAACGCCTCAAGAGGCGGTAGCGCCCACTCTGGGAACCACTGCTTTATATAAGGAATAACAGGATGTGATGAAAGTGTGGTGATGATACAAAAGACGCAACATCGTACAAGATCCAGAAAGTGTTAACTAGTGTTCGAGACTAAATCAAAAGACTAAATCAAAAATGGTTTGTTTCTGCTGATACAGTAAACACAAAAGGTCAGTGTGTCGGGACAGGGAATCAGGGTACAGTTAGTTGTAAGCGTTTTGTGGTAGTTATTTCAAAATTAGTTCTGCATTATCAAAAACGACTGTTCTTTCAGAGGATTAAATCATAAATAGTTTTCCTTTTCGACGAATAAAATATCTTTAAAAGTCTCACCCTTCCCCTCCCAACTTTTTTATTTTAATTTTTTTTTTTAACGTAGAGTGGGTTGGGAGTTGGCATTCTGCTGCTGGGGAGCGGGGTTGGGGATGTGCCAACATGACAGTCTGGATAGGGGGAAAGGAAGTAGAACGTGGAGAAATTCAAACTAGAATGCCATTCTCCATCCATCCGTGACAGCGGGACAAACAAACCCGCATTAAGCAGAAACTCATCAGTCTTTGATCAACCATCGGTGGATAGACCTTCCCCAGGATTCGTCACACCTCTCTATAGTGGGCGTCGCGGAGCCAGTACATTCCGAGAGCAGAAACTCGAGGTACTTCAAAGAGTACTTGGATTTAACGCCACCTAGTATATCTCACGATTATAAACAGCTGTCACAGATTTAAGACAGCCCAGCTGTGACATTACCGAGTTGACTTTTATGTTAGAGACATTTTGATTCCCACGCCATTTACATAACTTGTCGTAAACAATGAGAAGTACGATGACGTTTTGGAGACGTCAGAGCTCAAAGGCACCCCCTCCACAACCCAAGGTTATCCTAAAGTTTGAGACAAATGTCCAATTTGAGAGGTCTAGATTCAAATATACTTTCGCCTGCTGGCTGTGGACATGACGACACAATGTGTGTATGTGTGCGTGTAGGGCATGTGTGTTGAGTGTAAGATTATCCTCATGCGTTGATATCGTATTCAAATCGTGCCCTGCCGCTGGCTACGACCTCGGTCAGACTGCTTGAGGTCTCCCACGTATCATGACTATTTATTCAGCCCTGATATTTGAGACAGAAGCGACGAACACTCGAGGATGCGTCGCCCTGCAATGGCGTCAGTTTGCGCTATTTCACTCGTAGCTTGGATGAGATGGATTCATGCCTTTGCCACAAACATTTGTGCAAAGTGTACCAGCTGGAGTTTGCACCCGTCACTGAGTCCAATGCTGTTATCCACCAAGCCACTCAACACCCCTACATTACATAAAAATAAACTGGCATCTAAGGGAAATTAGGGATCACCGCCACCCATATATGCTGTGAATTAAGTATGGTTTGAACGCCTAACCAAGAGACAAACCCGCAAACTGAGAAGCATGCAGCGTGCGCATCAGAGAATCATGCTCAACCTTACATGGAGAGATCACAGTATATCAGGAAGAAAACGGAGGTCTGAGACATCTTAGAATCCTTTAGAAAACTCAAATGGCAATGGGCTGGTCGTGTTGTGAGAATGGAAGACAACCGATGGACATCATAACTCACAACATGCGAAACTGAGGCCGACAAAAAAAAAAAAAAAAAAAAAAAAAATGGAGAGATGAACCAAATAAGTTCAGAAAATACTGGCTCCACGACGCCCATGATAGAGAAACGTGGTGGATCCTGGTGAAGGTCTACGTCCAACAACGGACATTAAAAGACTGATGATGATGGTTTGAACTATTCATTAAAGAGGGAAAAAACGGATCATCAATACAAACAATCTTCAGCAGCATGTCGTGTTGGGGGTATTTAATGAAAAGATCAGAAAAAGGGGTAATAATGGATAAAAATGAAAACAAAGATAAAAAGTGTGAACACTACCGAACACAAACCAAGGGATCAATTTAGCATAAATTTATACTGCAAGTTGAACATCCACAAAAAAACTTTGGGGGTGGATTATGAAAAAAAAATTTTCCATACAGAGGGGAGTATGAGGGCAAAATTTCAAATTCCCACAATGAATAGTTAGAGGTAAGGTAAGTCCAGAGATTATATATATATATCTATATGAATGTCAGTACACATGTATGATCAAAACTATGCAAGAGTATTTGAATCAGCTCCGTGTGGTAGCTGCGATTGATAAAAATGAATAAAACATTCCAACTTCCGGCAGACTAAGTCTTGATACACGGAAACTATCACCAAATCAAACTTTTTCAACCTACTCTCTGCTGACGGGATAGCAGCCAACTCTTTGGTAATATTTTCGGCTGGATAAATGAGTATCTGATAAATGTTATCAATATTTTCTCTTACACTGCCCTGTTTTCAGACGACGGGAAATAGCTACAAGCGGGTGTGCAATGCTGGTGGAGCTCCCCAGAGCACAACTCCGGTACCCCTGAGAAAAAAAGCTGAAATAAATAAATGAGACGCATCTCCAAACATCCCTAATGGTTGCTGTATTTCCAGGTTATTCAGATACATATATACACTACCCCACCATCTGTACTGTCCCCAACCAAGTACAGTCTAATACTAAACCACTATCCTACAACCTTAACATAAGATCTACTACAATTATATCCTGCAACAAACCAACGTGGACTTCACCACAGACAGGACAAAGTCCCACACATCATGATGACCCTAAAGGAATCCTCTTCCTTGATTCCCATTTTTGCTTCAAAAGCAAAAGATCTAATGTTAAATTTATTAACCACTGAAAAGTAGGTACAAACACCACATGTTACAGAAGATGGGAACCCCTCCCGAAACATTTCACGGTAATTAATTCATTTATGGATTAATTAAAAAAACAAAGTCTCCATACACCCTTACTCCTGAGTGCCTATTTCCCTATTGTTCACACACACACAAATATATATATATATATAACTTGCCAATTTAGCTCGATAAGAAATCCACTTGCCAATCATTTTCAAATTCCGGTAGAGAAATGTTAAATTTATATATAGGTCTAGTCAAACAGCATGATGAACAGTAAGGAATTTACACCCTAAATTTGGTGAGGGTTGTTCTTGAGGGGGGGGGTCAACTGCAAATAGGACTGGAGTTGAATAAAAATCCAAATACAAAGTCCCAAGACATGAATATTAATGTTACTGCAACACGTAGAAGCCAAGGCAACCACACACGCTAGAACACAAATCGTGCGTAAAGAGACCAGCGATGATGATGTAATAACCTGGACATGATAAATTGAAGGATTGGCTGTGGAACTGGCGAAATCGATAATAATGGTGCATTTGATGTCAAGAAGCACAAGTCACCCTGAACGCGATATTGATTACGGTACGGTGACAGATGGATAGAGGTTATTCTGACCGTGACGATGCAGTTCTGATAATTGGTTCCTGAAGACGACGATGATAATAGGTCACGTGGCACGCACGGTCGTGTATTATTTTACAACTGTAAGCGAGGATATTGTACTCAAATCGACACACCCATATAGTTTACAGTGAACATTGGTATGCATTACTATATCCTTTGGAAAATCTGTATATTAGTTTTCACATTTGCTCACTAGAATTCAGAGTGAGAGACGACGAAAACATGTTTAATTCATTGCAAATCCAAATAATATACTTCAGCTTTGGAAAAAATACTGCATCTCAAATTCCCACTGTCAAATCAATCATCTTTGAAAGGTTATCTTTTCAACAATGGTTTTCTAAAATCTATGGGAACAGATAATTTTGTAGTAAGTGAGCAATGAATATATTAATTGTATTTGTTACAGTCAACCCACCAAGAGGTTAATATGGTCGGGAATAGGTGAGAAAGGCCATAAAACTATATGTGTGATGGTGGAATGTTAGCAATGGTTAATCAGGAACTATGTCCTGCTTTTCTCTCCATGATTAAGTCAGTTTTGAGAATGAAATTTTTATCATTTCAATGCTTTACACTTCGCAGCCCGCCTAAAAAACTCGTGATTTTGTCAAGTGTCCGTTTGACCCATGGACAGAGGGGTGGAGTAGCGATAGTTCACTTAGTACAATGCCATTGATAGTAGCATAAATCCAGCTGTCTGTGCTTTGTCTCATTATCAACCAACCAAGATAAGAGTTAATACCTGATCATACATAAGAGAAGGTATCCCCCCCAAAATAAATAAACAAATGAAATTAAATAAACGTTCAAATTTGTTCATGTCTTTCCAGTTGTTATTTAATGGTTTATCGTTTATCCTGGTTACGGCACCAAAATGATTTAAAAGAGTCACGTTTAACAATGGTCTACCATTGAGAAACTGCCTTCACAAACTGATTGGTTGCGTTAAGTTGGCCTACATTTGTCTCGATGCATATTATCAGGAAGAAAGCCAAAATAGTTGAAAACAACCTTAATCAAATGATCGTGTAATCAAATACTTGGAAAATTTGAGCACATTCGTCGAAACTATGCAATAGCACTTAGAACGCATACGAACGAATGGAGGGTGGTCACCAGTTACCAACATCCTGCTCTTCAGAGACTTGCAACTTGATCCTCATATTACGAAATTTCAGCTTTCACCCAAACAATAACAGAGTTAGACGTCGACTTGGTATGACACATTGATAAAACAAACTGAAGGCAATTCCATATTTTCCCCCCACCTAACTTCTTTGACCCAGTCTCTTCTATTCAAGAAGATTCATAACCCGTTTTTCTCGACTGTTAACAGAGATGAATGAATCATAGCCGTGCTGTGTAGAAAATTATCTTATAAAAAGACACTCGTCTGTTTATCTTATTTTATCATGACACCAGAGTGCTGGAATTGTTTTTGTTTAAAATTAGAACACTCAAAGTATAAAGTGTTTATACCAAATTGCCTTCCTAGTGAACACCAAAAGTGGGTCAGTGTATGTGCTTTGGCAGGATAATGGCTAAAAGGAGGCGTTTTTGTTTCACTTTTAAATATCTGGCGTTTTTACTGTAAATGCGCTTCTCTAGACACTACATTTGCTAATGGGCACAGTTAACTTCGATGGTTAGATTTTTATATCTAGTCAGATGTAAATTTAGGAAATAGATTGGGGAAAAAATTGAGTCAAAAGAAGAATGTTTGCGATACATCGCTATATGATTCTCTAGTGACTGCGTTTCGCCACTTATTCAAAATCTCTTGACATGAAGCACGTCTCTTTAAAGATATGCATTAGTTTATGCTTAGAATGAAACATTTTAATTGAAATACTTGTTTACCCTTACAGCTAAAAATGACGGCATTATTCAAATGATTGTGTAATTTTAATGTACTAAAATATCAAAATCATTATGCTGCATTAGACTTTGTTTATGTTCAACCAGAATGAGCCCGGATTTTTTTATGTATTTGCAAAAATGAAGGAGACTACTATACGTAGCATTCAGTAGTTATCCCCGTTAGATTTACAGACAAAATTATATAGATATACATGTGGCGTATTATACAAGTGGATTATATTCTATAGATTTACAGAATCTCACACAAGGGCTGATAGTGAACTATCCTACTACTGACTAAATCCTTAGCGTTAAGATTGGCAAATAGCTTACGGTCAGTTTTTTTTTTTTTTTTTGATATTGAAATGTTAGATACATAATGTCATTTCCCGAGATAAAAAATGTTTTTCGCCAAAAGATTTACAAATAACACTCCATTCTCCATGGAATAGATGGATAAACTTGATAAATAAAACGCCTTAACGTAAAATCTTATTCTACTGCGTCGCGTTGTGACGAAAACACAGAAAAATACACGTGGCTTATTATTGCAGTAGATTGTGCTTATAGAGAGAGAGAGAGAGAGAAAATCGACCAAGTTTGAAAAGAAACTAGCTTTGCCCTCTGTTAATCATAACAAGGAAAATATATACATTGCACGTTTCCACTTCCAACGTTTAGTAGATGATATGACAAACAATGGAAACACGTGTCACCTCAACGTCAGTGTCGCCAACACGATTTTTCCGCACGATATCGGCCTCGAAAAAGCCAAAAATCGAGTAAGAATAAAAACAAAACAAAAAAACTGTTGGCTAAAAATGACTATTTGTTTAAAATGGCTAGAAAATAGCTTTAATAATGGCCAAAAAAATTACTAATAATAGCGCTAAACGTTGAATTTTCGCGCTTCCAGAAAAATTTGATATTTAACATAATGAGAACTGACCCATTGAAAAGCATTGTAGAGCGGATACACCTAAAAAATCAAATGCTGAATTATCTTTAAGGAATTGTATGATATATTCAGCTTTCTTCCTACAACGCCTGCAATTTATTGCGGATAGAAAATACTTCAGAAAAAAAAAAATAGGATTAAAAAATTCATCTGTATATTTATACACCAGGTTATTTTGTATTTATTTTTGGGTAAGTATTACATTAACTATTCGAAATAATGTAATAAGTTTTCATCTGTATATTCTATATCTCATAGATTAACAAAAAAAAAATGATCACAGGATTTCCAAGGGGTATCACTAGTATTCAATATTTTGCAGCAAAGAGGGGTCTGGAAAGTAAGTTTACGTTCATTTGACGCCTAAAATCTGGGAAAATTTTCTCACCAGATCCCAAGTCGAGAAGTTCTATACTAAAAGGGACTTGTCAAGTTCAGAACGAATCAAAGCCCAAATTTTATGCAATAAATTTTACTGAATCTTACTTTACTCATATATTTAAGAGTGTGTGAGAGAGGGTTTATCACGCTATAAAAAGTACTTAATCATGGGTGCAGCCCAATCAAATTTGGCGTGCCAACTCGACGGAGATGGGGGTATTCAAACAAAAGGTTTTGAGAAGAATATTTTCAAAAGGGGGTTCCTATTTACAATGTAACTATAATGCCCAAATAGAATCTACTTTCCGTTCATATACACATCTTATGTTTATACATAATTCTTTAAAGGGTGTAACGTGAAGGAAAAACCCATCCTTTGAGGGATTAAACGTGAAGAAAACTTTCTGAATTGAAATTAAAAAATTCAAAACCATTTCAGCAGGTTGGGTAATATTAATAATGTAACTATGATGCAAAACTGGACCCTTACTTTCCATTGAATATATACATATACACTAACCGAATAACCCGTCCGTGGGTCAAGTGTTCAGCTAATAAATCAATGTTCAAGTACAAGCATTGAACGTGAATAGACTGGAATATGTAAAGGGGTTTCCATACATTTTTAGATGCCTCCTTATTCACAAGAACTATTTTCCCGTTTCAGTCTCGAAGCTTTAAAACTCAAAATTGTGATGTGGATATATCTGCACTATTAATCTTAAATAAAATTGTGAAACTATGATATAGCTATTACAGTTTGGAAGCACGAAACATCAGAACGATTCCAGTTGCAAACTCTACTTTTATAATGACTGGCTGCCCTGCGAGGTTGTCAATTTGACATTTTTGGAAATAGCTCCTTTTTAGTGCTTTTAACTTATGAATATTTAGAGAGTAAAAAAAAAAAAGAAGTGCATACATTCAGAACCGACTTCAAGATGCACTTTCGCGTACTTCACTGACATACTTACGAATCGATGTCTTGTAACAAAAATGAAAAAAGAATCATTGGAAAAAAGACTTTTTATCGTCAGGGACCAAACAGTACATGAAGGAAGAGAGAAAAAGTCAAAGTGTATCTGATTGTTGCGCGGTATCAGAACACAACGGGAAAGGATGACAGAAAATAGAGAGAGGCTATAAAGCGAAGCGCGATCGAAATAAGAGAATGATGGCTAACAGTAGCTAAAAGTGGCAGTCTTCGAAAGACGTTCCATCGGAAATGCAAAATTCACACACACATGCATGGAACCATGCATGTGTGTATGTGGCACGTGTGCTCAAGTGTGTATGCGTACGTGAATGTGTGTATATGGTTCATAAAGTCAAATTTGTATGTGCGTATGTGTATGTTTTTCGAGTGGGTGTACATACGTACGTGTGTATTTTGCATTTTCGATGAAACATCGTTCAATGAAGTCACTGAATAGTTCAGTCAAAATAATTTTTCTCTCTCCATTTCTTGTATAAAGAAGTTAAAAAAAGATTGGGACAAAATTCGCTCATGAAAACCAAAATCAACTTTTACTTCCAACCCATTGAAAATGCCAGGAGGAAAGATAAAGAAAAAAAAAGCCACTACAGACAAATTCATGAATTAAGGCAAGTAAAGAGGATACTTATCCTTAAATAGATTTTCTTGATCGATTGAATTCTCTGGAAATCTTTTTTTTTTTCAAGTAGGAATATAGTGCTATCAAGGAAAAAAATATTTAAAAAAAGAAACAAAAAACAAAATACCGAAAGAGTTCTGCTAAATAAAGAGTGACAACTACTACGAATTATTTTCTTAAAAAAGATAAATGAATAAAAAAAATATTGGGTAGCTCTTGCATTTAAAAATTCTTGACAAATAATTTTACTAAACCGGAATTAAAAGACAAAAATTTAAATATTTTTCTTCAAATTTTAGTATCATTTAAAAACTTGACTTTTTGCTCTCAACAAGAACAAACAAACTGACAATTACCAGGATAATCTATCAACCTGTGTGCTTTTCAGTCTGCAATATCCTCCTTTTGCGAAATGACACCCCCATCCCGTAATACCTTTTGTGAACTCTAGGGTAGGGAACACTGGGGTAAGGTGTCCTTTTGGAAGTTTGGAAAATTACCATCCGAGCTATGCACCAGGGGGGACTCGCAGCTCCAAAGGCCGACCCTGCACGTATTAATTCTCCATTTATGCTTGATCATTTTTACGAGAGGTTTCAGTTTTGTCATGTACCATGTTTGTCGTATTTCTTGAAGTTATGTAGTCCGTTTATCCACAAGCGGAGTTGCAATAGACAAGCACGTCAAATCAAGAACCAAAGATGTTGGTTGAGTTTTAAGTTGTTCATTTTTAGGACCACAAACAGCAGTCAAAGCACCCAAACATAGCAGCAGCGATACTTTCGGGCAATAGGGAAAAATGGTACAAAGGTTAGTTATAACATGGTTATCTTTCATGGTCACTTGATTCTACGGGCAGAACGGGGGAAGTGAGGAGAGGTAAACATCTCCAGCCGTGTCCTCTCGGTCCCAGCAGAGGGGAGTGAGGCTGCAAGCTGACATCTTAACTAAAAAAAAAAAAATAACTAATTTCATCAAATTATGCCGAGATGCAGCTACGCTACTCCTGACTTGGCGAGGTCGTGTGATACCATTTTCCGGCACTTCCGTATTTCTCACTCGAGGAAAGCCAGCCATCACCTTCCAAGTGCTGAACATGAAAATCCAAACCAAAATAACATTTGATTTCTTTCAGTGTCAACGCCTGACCTCTTCAGATCTTGGCTAATCATTTTTCATGGGGGAAATGGTGTCTACATTCAGTCCACCAATAATTAAAAGTGGCATAAACGAATGACTTCTAATCAATTAATTCTGTGCCCCTTCCCATACATTCTGTTATGTTTCAGTTATTTACTGTTTTCCCCCGGTATATTTATGATATCAAATTAATGATAATTCTTTATGAGTAGAGATTTTTTGGCCCTAATACACCAGCATTTAGCACTTCTTTAATTCATCAAAAACGTTTTTTCATTTATGGAATAATTCATGAATATTAGGTTAGTAAAATTATGAGTATAACATCATTGTATGCTATTTGATTGCAAATTGAAGAAATTTTATATTCGACATATCAAGTAAGTCCGATGAAATTCTTGGAGAGCGGGTGATACAATAAGCAAAAGTTTGAGGGCCTATGACCCAACTGTCTTATAGCGCAGTTCGCAATACAACGAGCCTGCATCTAATTCATTTTCTGTAGATCTAGCGCTAAAATCTATATTAGAGTTGGAAACTGCCGCCCAGATGTCAACGATGAGAATGTCATGCTTTAACGGTCGGTCAGCGAGTACTCAGACAGTGAAAGTTTAGAAAACGAATTGAAAAGAAAGATTTCACAAGCCAGTAAAGAGTGATATGAATCAAGATAGCAAAGATTACATCACTGGTTAAATTGAACCGGACAGGACCGATGTCAAGTTGCGTAATAAACAAAACAGGCCCCTGTGTGGAAGAAGGGTCGGCAGTAGATTTATAGTCTAGATGCATACGAAGCCAGAAAGGATGCTGTTTAAAAAAAAAACAACGAGACAGTCTAAACATTAACATGTTAGTCTCCAGAGCTGGAGGAAAGAAATGATATCAGGTGACGAAAGTCGCTGACGTATCACTTGAACAAAGGGGAAACAAAAAATCAACTATGAAACCATTTATCCGAAAATGATGTAAAGGAGGTCGTGTGACAAAACCAGATTATCGCACTCATCAAGAGATTGGGAGGATTGTTAGGGCAAAACAAGTATACTGCCGTCAAGAACAAAATAACTTTTTAAATAATCGTTTAACAATCACTCACATCATCAAGAATTTTTAGAATCAGAAATGGTAAGAGACGTCAGGGCGGGTTCCATCCCACTAAAGTATTCTGAGCCCACAGGTTGGATGAGGGTGATGACGTAGACGGTAACTGCCTTCCGGGGGAGTAGTGGAGATGCTTGTGATCAAGTGGTACCAGGTTGTCGAGGTGAGAGGGCCGGACATATTTCGAACTTATAGGCGAAATTCCACAAAACACTAAAAGGTATGAAATTATTACCTTGCCAGTGTGCCATCTCTTCCCTAGCTCTGTGTGTCCCGGTATTGACCGATGTTTTCGGGCTTCAGAGACTTGCCCTGGAAGCCTAACAGAGGACTGATCGACGTATGCCCCAACTGCGAGGAAGGATCGGGTAGCAAAGTTGGAATTCTCAACTTGGGTGAAATTGAACCGGAAAGAAGCTGAGACAAAGAAAAACCTGGGACTGAAGGCTCGAGTCTGCAATTCCATGAGAGTGCAAACTCCGTATGACCTTTACACACAGGTTCATCCCCAACTCACGATCATTTAGCTTCTGGGGCCGAAATCAAATATTCAGCAACCAAGTTTCGATATTAAAACCTTAAAACCGATTGGCAAGGAGGTTGATCTTTTTGGCAACCGGTATCAGGAGGTTAGTCAGTGAGTGCTGTTTTCTACAGGTCTGCTTAGAAATATGTGAACGAAGAGGGATGTAAAAGTTGTTATTCACTACGGCTAGCTTTGTACGGTATTCAATTCAGTCAGAAATATGGTGAACATTTCCCATAAAGAGGAGACTCTAGACCAGTGGTTCCCAACCTGGTGTCCATAAGGACAATACTTGGAATTAGTGAACTTGTTTAGCGAGACCTTTCAAGGTAATATATATTTTTTGATTTTTTAGTTGGAACGCAAAAAAGGGGAGTCCGAATAGGCACCGAACAGGGGGGCGGGCAGACCGCTGTAAAGCCAGACGTAGACGCTGCCTCCAATGATTAGGCTTTACCTCTAGAATGGGAAATGACAACCCAGGGAAGGTTTTTGTGTATAGTGAGCTGAGATGGAACCCAGCCTGTTGGGTGTCCTAAGCTGCGCAACAGGGACATACAAAAAGAAGGGAGATACAAAAAGAGAGCGCCATTATCAGGGGGAGCAATTGTGCGTGGATCCAACTCCAAATTTAATCGGTCCCGCAGCCTGTTTTCCACTCTTGCACAAGAACCCATAGAGGACTTTGGGAGATACCGTGCGGACAGTCATGAGCGTATACATAGATGTATGGAGAAGAAAAAAAACGGTAAAAAAAAAAAAATCTTGCCATAAAAAATATTCTTGAACCCGCCTCAAAATTAAAACAACTCTTCAATGCTCCAATGCCCATATTTCGAAAAATTCCATTGAAATTCAGAGAGCACTTTCTGGAGATCTCCTGTGGACAGAGACGGACAAGGCCGAATGCATCCATCTTTGTTACCAGATTTGATATTCTCTAGAACTTTTAGAGGAAAACCTATTCATCCTTAATGTTAGCTGCCACACTTTTTTTTTCGGATTCGAAGCGTTGTTGATAAGCTTTGTGTGGTACAAGGACAAATGGTGAAAGGATGAGAACAAAGATTGAGTTGCGACAATCTTTCAAATGACGAAGGTGGTTTTCTTGCTTTGAAAATCAGCAAAATCTTTTGGTTTGAACACACACCTCTGACACTGATAGGAAATATGCAACTGTTTCAACCACCATAGCAGGCTATAAGTATTTACTGAGTTTAACTTGGTCTGGCACAAGGCTTCAAGCAGAGGGCATCTAATTAGGATCGAAATCACTGTAATAGTACTTTGTCTACGAAAAATAACTCAATGCACAATTGAAGAGGCGATATTTGTCGATGAACCGTCCAAAACATCTCACAATTTTTTGTAATCTGTCATTAGTAAGAAAGATTGTAGAAAGTTATATAACAAATGTTTGTGTCTAGAATATAAACCCAAACAGATATCTGAAAATATGTTTAGACTAAGCCAAACGGTGCGAAGTAATGATTTGCATTGTATTTTTTTAGGCAAAAAACAGTATTTCTTTCATACGAGCTTGAACGCACAAAAAAATTCTTTTGTCATTTTCGTAACCCATACTCCAGCTAATCTTTGAAACGCAAGTAAGTTCAAATGTTCTTCCATGCATATGAAATAGAAGTAATTTGGGGTATCATAAAAACCAGACTTAACATGCTTTATGGACGGAAAACATATATACACAATTTGAAAAACCAAAATTCAAAAGATATTCACATCAATGTAATACGTAGTCTTTGAAAAAGTGTTTAGTTGGTACTGCGATTATTATTTCAATTAGAAAACCACATTCTGAGTGATGGGAGCGAGTGTTAAGGTCTAGTGTTAATGTTGAAGCGAGAACTGACAAAACTGGAAGAGCTTAATCCATTCATATAAATAAAAAAAAAACAATAAAAAAAACGAACTTTTCGGAAAGGGCAGGTGCTAACGAGTTCATAATTAACACGAAAACTGATATTCTTCCTGACTTTAATATTCAAACTGAAATAAGCACCAAGCCATTTTCTAAAGATCGATGAAGAGAGCCAAAGAATATATCGACCGAGAGGTGTTAGAAAGGAACAAAAACATCAAAGATAATAATTCAAGACAACCAAGTGAAGACAGCATCATTCACATTGATTTGAAATTAGCACTAATTATCATTAAAGAGTTAACTTGAAAATGTACGCTTATTTCATACTTCATCCGCAGTTTCTACAAGTCCTGGATCCAATCAGTCCACACGGATCATCCATAGCCGAGGGAGGGGAGGTTCATTCCCGATTTTGAAATCCAAGTTGTCCTCCTCCAAAATCAGTTACCAAACAAGGCTAGAGAGCCAACTTGGTCCATTTTTTTGTATCCATAGCTTGAAGAGGGATACATACATGCCTTTCCCAAGGGTATTAGTGCGAAATGAATGGATTTTAAACTCGGCTTGCCGACTCCAATTTCCTTGAAAATAACCGTTAAGCCACTCCAACCTCCCCAACTAGGAATGCACGGGGGGGGGGGGGGGGGCAAATGGCGGTGTTAACTCATTGTATTCCAAATGTGATTTACGAGGTAAGACTAACTGATCAAGAATCATAGATCAGAGTCATAATGTAGAACATGAAGCGGAAAATAAAGAAATCTGATTTCCAGCAAAACGGTTCGTAATAGCTTCATCAAAAAGTTCAAGCAAGTAGGAGCGATCGGTCAAATATTTCTTTAAGAAAATGTCGACATGACCAGCCAGACCAACCTATCTATGTATCGCATGCACAGGCAGCACTGATGCAGCTAGAGGGATGAAAATTCAAACACTCATTTTGACGGATTTTTGTTGATAACGTTATGTGTGAAGGAGTCATTAGATATCCTGCGTGCAAATGTATTGTTTCTCAAATGTCCCTGTACAACGTTGACCCAGGATTATGACAAGGTGTGACATAAATATCCAATCATCAAGATTCGAAGGGTAAACAAAGAAATATTCTATGGTGTAGGAAAGACGACATAAAAGGCTTTGTCTAGTACATCTCAACCCTTCCCCCTAAAAAAAACAACTTACACACCCCCATTGTCTATTATGTAATAAGAGGAGTTGAGAAGTTCTAATTTAATCTTGATATACTCCGACCTGTGGCGTGGTGAGGCAATTGCCAAGTCATCATCCTAATCTGTAGGAATAGTATTATAGGTTATACATCTGCATCATATGCCGAAGGTCCTGGGTTCGATTCTAAGTATGAACGATGAAAACTTCATTTGAACAAATTCTCCTGTGCACTCGACTGCTAATCGTGTACACTCTAAGCTGTGTGATAATAGTAAAGGTATCCCACCGGTGGACTTGCATCCTGCCAAGGGGGTAGACGTAAAATCTTGTAGGTATAAAGCCCTGGTCTTGACCGGACTTGCACAAATCACTAAGCTGATGCATGCTGCAGAAACCGGGACTTTAGGAGTGTCGCTTAAGAGAGAAGCTTTACCTTACCTTCATCTTAACTTGAATGAATAACTCATTTATATTCATAATTATTGAATGAAAAAAAAAAAATATTGAATAAAAATAAAAGCAACTGGATGAAATATATCCACGAAATTTGACCAAAAACTGCCGACACCTAACATCAAAGATACTAGACAAATGTTAACATGACCTTCATTCTTATTGAAGTATTGTTTTTGTTATTAATAGTTGACAGGAGCTGATTTTACACCTTTATTCGGTTGTAAGGAGTCAGTTTAAAAGGTGTAAAAATCACCTGTTAAGTATGGAAACCCGTGACCGAATGGTTAAAGGTAGCCAGGAGTATACTAGACTCGGCTAGGGATGTATGTGCTTACTCTTTATTCCCGATCACGTTCTAACTCGTTGCCGTAGAATGACGGTACGAATCAAAGTTGTAATAAAAGGAACTAGAGCCAAGATGAAGGTAAAAACTAATCAAAATTAATTAAAAAAATATATCAATGCTGCCAAGACTATCATAGGAACAGTGACCGGTCAAAAGGCATCAAGACCAATTGCATCAATCAAAAAGATAACAGTGTAGTGCAGACTACTTGAAGTTACAATCACGTTCGGTCGAAAAGCATCAGTCAAAAGGATAACACAGCTGTACGAGTATTTTAACTGAATTTGTAATAATTTGATTTGGTATTTTTAAAAACTTGAACGAGTAAGAGTTTTGTGATTTTATTTTCTTTAAATTTCGTACCATATATTACAGGAAGAATAGAATTATTAATCTAAATTTTTAAAATATACATTTAATCAGGCGTCTATCTAGTCCTTTTGACTGAATGTGATTGTAACTTGCATATTCTGAAAGGTTCCCATGTACCCCTAAAAACTGAGAATTGGAAATTGGATTAAAAATATTGATTTTAATAATAGCTTCATCTCATTATTAGTAAAAAGATTTAGGGAAATATCTTCTAAGTTCTTTCTCCGGTTACATAAGATAGTGATTGATTCTTTGACTATGTCAGTCTGATTCCTTAGCCGAGTGACGCAATCATTGATTTATGTTGTACTAAGAGGCTGCCTTGAACGAGGTTTATATGTTATCTCGTAACAACACCAGACGGACTAATACGTAAAGAGGTTGACGATAATAATGAAATGATTGATAGAGGATGAATTCCTGAAATTGATGATAATGACGCATTTGATGCCATGAAGTACATTCTATCGGGATCGCTATATTGGTAATGGATTGATGTTCATCGCTTCGTGACAAGAATATATAGCAGTGTATTCAGTCCGGCGACAATTGTAATTTATTTGGTGGCTTTAGAGAATATCGTTATATTTCACAGAAATTTGCTTATAATACAACATCAAAAAACATGAATAAGTATTAGATCACCACATTTTTTTTTACTACAGAGATAGGTGCACTGGATAGAGAGAAGCAGCAATTACTATTATTTTTTAAGGAAAACTTTTTGAGCGTGCCCAGACCCCATAAGGGTAATATGGTATGTTAGGCAGAGTCATCGGAGGTTTGGTAGTAGGAGTTAGACTGATGTAGGAGGAAGACAACCCAATTTACGCACCATCTAGGTGGGGGGGGGTTACATGCATTTCTCATAGACATTAATGCAAACTACCTCGGCCAGAACTCGAACTCGTTCTGCCGATTCTGTTTTCCATACCAATAACCGTTACGTTACTCAGTACCTCCTGTTGGGTACAGTCTCACACGTGGCCCCCATCTGAGTCGGGATAAAAAAGAAAAAATAGATAGGATATGCTTATCTAAAGAGAAGCCATCTGGACATGGTTTTCTAGACTCGAGAAAAAGCTACCTACACACAAGACCCAAAGGTTTATCATGAAAAAGGCACTTCATAAAATCTGATTCCTGGGATTTCCAAGAAAGACCTGACCCAGGCGTTGCTGTTACACAAGATTAATACCTTATTTTATCTCCAGAGAAAGTAGAAGTAGTGAACATGTTTGGTTGTTGAGATAACTATTCGAAGAGGAAATAAATTATTAACTTGAATTTCAGATAAGACTAGATAGTCAAGCGACAGGTGTTCAAATTTGGGACTTGGTTTTTACGATTTAATTTTGATCTATACATGTTAATTTACTGAATTCGACTAGTTGCCACGTTTGTATTTTGGTTTCCCCTCATGTACAATAGCCTTGAAGATTTGCATAGTAATTCCATCAAAATATGCCAAAATTATGTCCGTGAAATTGATCTACGTTTTATTTTTTCAATTCAATTTTCATATATATTAAGAATATTTTGTTCACTAAATTGTTTTGAAGGCCAGTTTATTCATTTCTGAACATACTAACAAAAAATCCCAGCGTTGCAAACCCAGGGAGCATTTTCTGGTATAGTCTTGCGCTGTAATAGAGTCAAGTAATGAAATCGATGTAAAGAAATACTTTCAGCAAGGAAGAATATCTTGGGTAGGCATTCCAGATCAGTTGCAAAAGAAGTTTAAGCTATTTCTCTCAATGGTAGATTTTCACTGGTTTTCAAGTCAGAAGAAGAAAAGAAATCTCAAATATCGGCATATTGTACATCGCTGGAAAGTAAATCTCATTCTGAGTAAAGCTTAAGTGAGAACAACATGCCTTAAAGCATGTCGTTTCGAGCTGACTGATAGTTATAACATAAGAGGATAATTGTTGACGGTTCCGCTTCAGTGTTCAATTAATTCTCCTGTAATCTATAGTCCACTGTTCCACGAACAGCATTGAGATATCGTTTATGCAGATAGAGAAATTGTTTGGGGTGAACGCATAGCTACAATGTAGCTTCTATTACTCCTTTCCTAGTCTATAGGACTAGATTCTACGGTTCATTGAGAACTGTTTGAGATATTGTGCGGACAATACTTTTTTTGTGGCTGCTGACAGTTAATTATGACGTAAGCGGAGTAATCACAGATTGATCTACTCCAAAATATCCTGACTTCTTTCGTGGCTTATTTCCCATCCGTCCACAAAATCTCATTGAAATCCCTTGGGAACTTTTTGAGATGGTGCGTGGACGGAGAGAACCGAGATATTATGTGGTTGCGGACAGTTAACAAGGTCATAAGGGGGGATAATTTTGCATGGATCCGCCCCGAAAATTTCCCAACTTTTGTTGCTAATTGCCCATTTCAGTGAAATCTTATCAAAGCTTTCGGAGATATCGTGTGGACAGAGACGGAAAACAGAATCAAATTTCAGATCAAAGCGGTTTTTTTTTGTACCAGCTATTCTGTACCCCCTGAAGTTCTTGTATCGTTTTGGGTTCAAGCACGTAAAACCAATTATCAGACGCCACAGGTGGATTTCAGTTTTAAAGATGTTTATTTCTGCGTAGCATCAAAAAGCAGTAACGACACTTTGAGCAACAGAATAAAGGGATACGAGAGAGTTATATACCAATGTCATCATTCATGGCCACTTGATTCTATGGACAGACGGAGGGAGCGGAGAGGCGAAAATCTTAATCCACTTACCGTCTCGGTCTCAAACCATAAGACGGGACACGATAGTCTTACTCAAAATTCTTAACTTATCAAAAGGTATTTTCAAAATTGCTCAAAGGAGCTACGCTTCTATGGACTTGGCGAGGTCATGTGATACCATTTTCTGGCACTTCCGCATTCTAACATCGACACAAAAAAATCCACCCTTCCTTAGATCTAAATGCATGTACACACATATATATATATATGTTTTATTGATGTGAAGTAATCCGACAGAATGTAGATGAAAATGGCAATCGGAAGGTGAAGAGAAAAATTAAAGAGATGTTACTTCCCATCTTTTTATCATCATTTCGTAGGTGTAGTTCAATGCATCTCGACAGGGGCCAGCCATCTTTTTCAGAGAAAATTATTTTTGGCGGTTCACAGAAAATATGCTGTTCACATTTCGATGCTGAAGAGGAGAATGTAAATATTTCTGTGCTTGGTTGTTCAGCAAGAGCAGAAGATGTTTCTATGTAATTGAAGGTGATATTTGGTATGAAATGAGATGTGTCTATGAGAGGCAGGGTCAAGGGGTGTATATCTCCTGTCCCTGTTTGGCTTGTCTTAGATAAGAAAGGCACTTGTCATTTTCATCCACACACACGTATAGTAATCATCCTCAATCAGACTGGAAGTGGGAGAGAGTTTGGCCCGGCACCAGCCAGGCTTCTCATAACTCTTTCTTTTTTATCTAAGAAAGGCGTAACTTATTTCAGAAGATAATGCAACGCTTGTAAAATCTACAAATATAGACGGTAGTTCACATAGGCTAAGTTTGCCAACACATTATCTTTGTGATTGTAGTCGAAGTAGTGAAAGATCAAGGAGTCCCAGAAGGCTTTACAGAAGGTCACGAGAAACAATGGAATCGAGTGACTCGCGGCCAAACCGGAGTCAACACTGATATGACAACAATTACTGGGTGCTACTACTACCACCAGAAAATCCACTCAGGGTTATGGACTACTATTGTTCATATCAGCTGCAAGAGAATCCATCGTGAACAAACAAATGTCAGCAGCTGAAAAAAAACTTCGTTTTAGACTCTTGAAACTATAAATGGGTGGAAGAAAAAGATCTTTTTTTAAACTGACATTTGTAGTAATGTCAAAGATACATTTAACATAATTCGCGTTTCTAAGGTCCGCTTAGATTTGGGAAAATAAAACAAAATTCGAAAAAAGACTGATATATTGATGTACGTAATTTTTAAAAAAAGTGCTGGATGAATATTTTACTCATTGTTCTAAGGACTCTGTTATACTGCGGTGTACACGACCGGAAGAATGGAGAAATGAATTAGGGTATTGAAAACATTTGGAAAAATGTTGGAGGATTCAAAACAATAGCAGAAATAAGGGCATTGTGTGACCGGCGTGTGGAGATCACTTTTCAAAGAAAGCAAATATTCCAACCAGAACAAATTGAGTTGACAAGAACAGGAAATATATTGGTTACAAGCACTCTTCAATCAACAGTTTCGTTATAACATAGTTTTAGAAATTTCGTATATTTTCACACAAGTTACTTCCCTTATTAGGGAGGGTTATTTAACGTCTAAAATTACGATTGATTTAAAAACTGAAAAAACCCAAATAACCTCTAAAATGTCGCCAAACATCCACATATGTCATCTTGTTAGTTTTGTAACACTTTCCAATATCTATAAGTGAATATTAATATTGGTGACGATAGTCAATTTGCCCATCTGTGATAGAATGCACGCCAACGTTTGTTTTTACCTAATTATACTTTATAATTCAGGTAGTATTAAACAAGAGATTGCATTGCAACAATGTTTTGATATCATGTAATTTTTGATTATTACTTAAATATTGTTGGTGTAATTGCAAATCAAGTCATTTTTCTGAATAGACATTACAGTTGTACGTAGGAAAAAAAGGAGATGAAAACAAGGTTTCATAAGTTCTATTTAATCACTGTCCCACCGCAGCAATATGTGACACAAGGTCAGGCTTAACGTGGGAAGAAATAGGAGCAAACCTTCCAAAAATGGCTCCAGCCGACGCAGTTACCGTTGAAAAGCTCATCGTAATGGCTAGACAACATCACCCGCGAAAGCATCCACTGGGTAATCGCAAACTTTGTATACTGCGCAATTGAATTTCAAACCTTGTTGCCATAAAAACATCAACGAGTGGTCGGCTGGGGAAGAAGTGGAGAGAAGAAAGTAGTGAAGCCAGTAAGATAATGGAGACGTCAAGTTTCAAAATTCACATTGATTGGGCGTATTAATTTTGACTTCTATTGATCAGGTAAATTTGTAAGATCTTTCAAACAGATGTTAGAGATGGAAATTTTCGTATACATGCATCTTTTTTAACAGCGCAAAAAATGAATAAATAAAAATAAATGAATAAATAAAACACTAAATTAGCGGACTTTAACATTTTGACCACTTTTTAGCATTTTTGTGTTTCGTTCTAGTCATTTTCGGTACCAATGGAGCATAACCATTTATATAATGGTTTATTTGGTAAGATCTTTTTACTTTACGTTGTTTCAGTTAAAATCGGTGTTTTCAGGAACCTATTTCCGACGTTAACCGAGGAAGATGCCAAAGCATTAGCGGAGCTCCAAATCCTCCTTACGTAACGAATAGCTAATGTTTTCAGTTTCTGTCCGTAACTACAAGTTCTTCCAGATAAAGGTAACAATTTTGCTGCTGTAATTATATATCCTACACATCATCAGAAGCAATGGAATCTTTAGCTGGAACGATTTGAGTAGGGGTTTTTGCTATCAAAATGACGGACTGGCCCCACGACGCCCATGATGGAGGAAGGTTTATATCCAACGACAGACTCTAAAAGGCTGTTGATGATGGTGGAGTCAGGTGAAGAATTCTCCATTTGTGATGTCATGTTGGCTTATTAAAATTTGAATGTTGGACGATTCCAGTTTTCGTATATGGGATACTCATCTTGTACAAATTTTCAAGACCGGTAAATCATCTTTTAATTCTTACTAACCCATATCTGCCTTAAGATTTCTTGGTTAAAGTCAGAGAGAGAGAGAGAGACCAGATATCTTCATTATCTATAAATAAGCAAATTCACTTTTATCTTCCAACATCAAAATTCCTTTTAAAATATTTGATGGAACCTCCTTATCCAAGTTTATTTTATCTTGGGAACTTTCCCTGGAATTATTTCCAGCCAAAGCATCCAATAAACAGTCCCTTCTTGTAGTTATATGCAAAGAATTTTTTCGGATACCAAACACCGACCCCGTTCCAGTCAAAATGGCTTCTCGACTCATTTCCCTCGAAATCAAAATTTTTATCTGCTTTTAGCCAAATTTCTTGCGCGAGGAGCAATTTCATTGCTTAGTACTATGTACCTTTTTTCCTTTTGGAAATTCACTATCTAGGACTGAATGGGCTACCATTAGGACAATAAAATATAAAAAGGTTTACCAATTTTTTAAATATGATAATTACGGAAAATTGGCGTAGAATGTAAACAAAGGCAAAATGGAGTTCTCACAGGGAAAGGGAAGCAATTTTAATATAGGATAAAAATTACCTCTTTAACAAGAATCTTATCTTTTTATTGAATTAAACGGTTCAATTCATTACAATATTACCATCGTTCTCTGCTTATACATTCAAAGAGGGTGTCGTGGGGTCAGGTACACACAGGTAATTGTTAGTATAACCCACTTCCGGCTAACCAGGTCTGTCAGTTTCGTTTTGCTCAAGACACCTAGTAAAAATAACAACCTAGGTACTGACCAGGCTTGGCGTTGCTTAACTCTGCTGTATCCAACGCGATACGATCGTAAGCACTTTGAATAAGATTGGAGAACCTATTTCGGAGGCTGTGCTGAGTGCTTAGCAGAAAGGCATTGAGTACCATTTTAAAAGTCTTTGGTATGACTCGGTGACGGATTGAACCACAGCCTACTGGAGCCAAGCACAACACGGATGCAGTTCGCATTTAAAGCTTGATATATATATTCGAGCTTGAGTACCACACCCCTTTTTCAGTCAAGTGTACCCTTTTCTGAACAACAACTATATAACTTCTGACCGCAACATATTAGTTTCTCCTGGTTGTAGCAGCTGGTAGAGTCGAAATTTGATTACTTATTACTTATTACGGGGGGGGGAGATTCTCCAGGGGCGGGGCTAAATCCTAAGCTGAGATTTCATTCCACACACGTGTGTAAAGGAGTCATGGCGTATTTGTGCAAGATGTCGCATCCCTGACTTTTCATAAGTGGAATCGGCTGAATGGAATACATTGATAACAGTTGAGTAGGGAAATGAGAGGTGAATAATGAAAAATGAGATATCCCTGTTGCCATAGAGACCACTCCGTCTTCCAAGACAGAAACACAAACACTGACCACGAAAACGAAACTCGTGAAGAGAAATAAATAGTATTTCATTGCAATCTTAGATTCACAAATTTTTAGATGATTTTTTTCATTCTAAGTCACTGGTATGAATCTTAGGTACCAGTGGCGGGGGTATGACGCTGAAGATTTTGATTGGAATGGGGGTATGTTGGTTGGAAAAGACTTTAGAACCACTGACTTCGAATCAAAAAATTTGTTAATTCTAAATCCGTAATTGACTTGGACAGAAAGAGACAAGCACACACAGAGAGAAAGAGAAAGAAGTAGGACAGACACAGAGGCACAGAGAGAGAGAGAGAGAGAGAGAGAGAGAGAGAGAGAGACAGACAGACACACACACACACACACACACACACTGATAAAAAAAAACATCACTGGCGAAAGTGGCTCAAAAGCTCCGATAATGAATTATTGAACAACCGTAATCAAAGTTGGTGATGGATGCTATCTTTTTTTACATGTACGCACACTTTTGTGTTCCGGCGCTCCTAACCATCAGTACTTCACTCGACCCCTTCTAAAAATATTTGATTAGGGAGGGAATTAGCTTTTTATTTTGGGGGTGACCTGATTCTGACGTTTTACTTCTTGATGCTTTTTTCCATTCTAGTGAAGTCATAAACAGAAATTATTTGTGCCATTCAACAATAAATTTTTTTTTCATGACTTCAAATTTTTACACTACGGTTGTTCAGTTATTGACTGTGATGGAAAGTATTCATATTTAACCTACTAGTAAATGCAACTACACAAATCATCCACTTATCGCATAATTCTTTTTGATGCAATAAAATGACATTTCATCCGATACAACTTGGCTTTTTATCTAAACGTGAATCACTTTAAACTAGATACATTAGGAATAAGGTTTCAACTAATTTCATTTTCAAAATTACCATTCGTAGCGACTATCACAGTAACTATGTATATATAAGTTTTCATGCTTAGTGTGTAAATCTGTGGAGCTTTACAAACACACACATTAATCAGATTACTATCTGCACGATTGATTGAATATTCACATGGGTGAACACTCATTAGAAGTGATACGAACAACAAGTGACGTCAGTTATACTCAGTGATCCTTAATAGTTATATACGTTTTTTAAACTACACAAGTGAGCTAAGTTTCAAAGAATTGAATCTGTAGTATAAAATAACATCCATACACATCAAGATAATACCCTGTATAAAATAAACTATATGGATGACAAGCTATACGTTAAAATCAGAGTTGAAAAAGAAGTGATATTTGATCAACACGGCTAGGATACTACGTTGATATCATATTTGTTACCGAATCCCTGAAACAGTTATATGGTAAACAACTGATAATTCCAACCAGATAATATTTACACGTACTATAATAATAAAAAGTATATCTAAGGTAAAGAAAGAAAAAAACAGAAGAATATTACGTAGATTACATTAATAGATATACAAGGAAATAAGTGACAACAAATTTGTAAAAAAGCGTATACTCAACAAACAAAATATATACACACAAACTCACACTCCACGTGTGACACTATGAAATTGAAGGGTTAATTGGAAAAATCTGAAAGTGGAAAGATAACCTTGCGAGGTTGAGTGTACTTACAAAGAATAAAAAACAGAAAGCTTACTTGAACGGTTTCCAAGAGAAACCAGGTGGATGAGGAACAGATAAAATTCTAAAACTAAAGCAGTTAATATTGGACCCCGATTTGGGAAATACTTTTACACAAAGAGTCGGGCGAGCGAAGCCTGGACAGAATGAAGATGTATGATTAATAGCCTTTGTTTGAGAGGTTAAAAATCCCCGAGTTGGGAAAACATTTTTGCACTGAAGTGTCGGGCAAGCAAAGCCTGCACAGATCACAGTTGTTTACATCTTTGCGGATTATTGTCCGCCTTTGTTTGGAAAATATCTCAAGGTTCCGGGCAGGTAAATTGATTGGCTGGGGATCTAGCCCTGGCACTTGGGCTAGAATTATTTACCAAAAAGGTAAGATTTGATCTCTTCATCGACGCAAAAATATTAAATCTACGCAAAAGCGCTGGTAATCACCAGATGAATAGATTTCCTAGGTCAGGAATGACCCCTACGGAAGTTGATTAATGGGGGGAGGGGGAGAGGCAAATTGGCTACCTGCCGGGGAGGTACCGGAAAAGAAATATCGTTAAGGTCCATCCATACTTAAATCTGAGAAATTGGATCGAACCCTGTCCTGGATTAACCTTGGAACAATCTGCCAAGCTTTTCAGCTGGAGAGATTTTTTTTTAATGAATAAATCATTTATTAGCAAGAATTTAATAACGGACAAATGATTTTGACATCCCGTTTTTAACTTCACTTATATATATATATATATTACGACTCTTCAGTTTGGCTATAGACAATCCAGTATCCCTTCCAGTACCGCTAGGAAGGGTCTAAACCTTCACTTCAGAGGAAGATACTCTACCCCAACCCTACGCAGAACTGGGCGGTCAGTAAGACCGAATTGAGAGATGTATTTACTTACGCATAATTCCCCATCTACCAGAGTGCTCCATTACAGAGTTGGAAGAGCATTGCTATAGTAGCTTATAGTAGGCGAGAAATTAGAGGTCCGCACCGTCACTATAAATATCATATGCACTCTTCTGGAAAGGAGCAGTAGGACTGAGTTGACAATTGAGCTGATAGCAACAGGAATGGTATTGAGAAAACTGCAGGGCTAGTTATATGACATTAGAGAAATCTATTGAGAAATACGAGGTGTAACGATGAATCAACTTCTTGAAAGCGCGCAATTTTTATGTCAATGAATATTTCATACTGCAATTTTTATAAGGCAAGTACGTTAGCGCGCGTAGAGGTATGAGGGACATAGTAAGTATCTATACATGTGCGTATTTGTGAGTTTATACGTACACAGGTGAATATATGTGTAAGTTAATTTGTGCGTACACTTATGGGTCGGACCTCGAAAGAACTTGAGGTCAAATCACTTGACCTTGTTAAGTCATTAACTCGTTTCGATGCCATAGGCTTTGGTTTTGAATTCAAGTGCTAGACGGTTGTGGAGATAAAATTCGATGAATGTTGTTCTGGTGTGAGAATGCCAAGTAGGAGTGAAATTTGATTTACAGTAGTGTGGGGATTTTGCGATGATGAAGAAAGAGAAAAAATCGAGTGATTAGATATAAATTGGGGTTGAAAGATGGTAACAGAGAGAACCCGAGGCAGACACGGCCGACGACACAATCAGGCCTACCCGTGCATAAATTACATTAATCGGGACGAATGACTAAAGACGGGGAAGAAGTGCGACTAACGTCACTGTTGCAAAGGTTAAAAGCGACGTGAAGACAATACTCAATGCTTAGAGGAAGGAAAAAAAAAAATCAACCATCTCCGGTCTCTTCTGACCTGCTTCGTTTTTTCGAATGACACGTTAACAAGTTGTCAAAGAAATAAAACTTCGCATACAAAAAACAAGTGAAACTTATTCTTTCGACATTAATGATTTTCTTTGTCGCTGCTTACTGACTTAACTACTACTCCACAAGCCAGCTTTACTCATTTTCCAACAGCAATAATTGTGGTGATTAGAAAAATAATTGTGGATTGAATATTTGATAGACTGAATTTTGCAACGAAAAGAAACATAACATTTGTTTTAGTAGAGTTTGACACCTAATTTGCGTTGTGTGCATTGAAAGTCAGGGAGAAAAATTATCAGTCATCAAGGATTTCGGCAAGTGCTACTAACAGAATAGGGTTATATATATATATATATATATATATATATATATATATATATATAACTAGTTCCTCATGCTGTCACAAAATGAAGGAAATATTTTAATTTTATAACTGCATTGTAAATTTTCCTTTTTATGCTACAATGAATTACACATTTGTAAAAATATCAAATATATAAATGAAGGAAGCAAATATACAATTGATATTTAATTTATATCCCATGACAAATATTACAGACAGAAAAATATAGTCTATCACCTGCCTTGTTATATAAGCAGGTGTAAGTGTATTGCAACTCATTTTTGCATTAGATTTACAATTAAAAATCATGGAAAGGATTGGCAGCACTTAAGATGCAAGAAAAAGGTTACTGACGGAATAGGACTACATCTATTGCATAATATAAATACATTGGGAAGATGTTGCTATGCATAAAAAATCATGAAGAAAGGGATTCTTGGTGATCAGGAATTACACCAGAGTTACTGATATAATAGAATAATCGTCTTACTGTAATCCATCAGACTCCTCTTTTGTCATCCTGTCATCGCAAAATCGAAGGACGGCTAGAGTTATAGTCAGCAAATTTCATCTGGTTACTCATGGGACCCAGGAGCATCTTTTGGTGAATCAGTTAGAAAATTGGAAATATTTCTAGCGAGGGGATCGATTTACAATGTTAGTATAAGGCTAAAGTGGACCCGTAGTGTCCGTCAGGATAGCTAAACCGAATGTATCTCTTGTTAACCGTACCAAGTAGACATCTGGTTGAAAATCAGCCAACAGGTATAAGTAATATCACCATTGAAGTGGAAAAAGCAAGGATTCAAAGTTAATTGAAAATTCAAGATGTGAATCCATTGACACTAACAAAACAGTTACTTCAAGCTTCCTGGCCTTGCTGCTAAACACTGAAAGATATAGCTAAACTCTCCTCGGGTTTCCATTTTACGAATGATTGCTTTTAAAAGACATCATCTTTACGAACGGAGAAAAAGGAATGAGTGTGAAGTTAATTTCTTTGGTGGGTGGAGGTGAATGCACCTTTTCAATCAAAACATTGAACACTTGACTTCCTTCTTTGAAAACAGTTTCGGAATTGTAATAGAGAGCAAAGTAATTGCAATCAGGAAAGCCTAGAGCAACATTGAGCAAACGCCATTCTTCCAACTATGTTGCCAGGCAAATAATGGTTGGAAATACTCTACTAACAAAACATCTAAGTAATGTTGCGAAGCGGCTTCTTATTTTGAGCTATAAGAAAAAAAAAACAGTTCTCGTCGATGACTAAAATCGGCCAAATTCTTCCAGGTCCTGCTTATATATATATATATATATATATATATATATATATATATATAAGACTAACAGCTTTAGACGATAAACATTAAGAAAATCTTTCAATAGATTTTTTTGGTGAGACTCCAGTCACCCATTCCCTATACATGTCGTAACTATTTATGTAATCATCAAAAGAGTTTTCTTTGTTTCTTTGTTATTATTGTACAATACATACATTATCTTTTGTAGGATCAGATGTTTACCATATAACGGTTACGTATATATATATATTATATAATATACAAGAAACGGACATGTATTTGAAAAGTGGACATATTTGGTCCGACAGAATGGAGTACAGATTATATAGAAACTTATCTGAAATAATTTCCCATCGTTACTGTTAATATATCATTCAATTTAGACAAGACGAACAGAATAAACAATAAATGAAATGGGTAACAGCAGGACTAACCTGCCAACGATGAGAGGCCGCTTCAACGTCGCGATGCACTTACCATTGTGCTAAACAGCCAGCCGTTTATTCAAAAGCCAAATAACTGCTTTCAACGCAGGATTCAACGCATACACACATATATATAATACAAGTGTATATACATATATATATACATACACACACACAATGTATTAATTTATATGCACACATTTACACATGCAAAAAAATACACACATATGTATGCACATATAGAAACTATTCGGAATGATCCCGTTGTTACACCGTGAATGTATCATCTGGCCTAGGTAACGTAAATAAAATAAATACTTGAATAGAATGAGGCTGCTGCTGGAATAGAACCCGAGACCGATAAGATAGAATCTTCAACGTTTGCCAGCCTGGGTGATTTTTTGCTTGACCCCTCATTCCGATGATTTCCGAAGAAGAAATTAAAATAATTGTGTATTTGCTTCTATTAAACTTTTTAGAATTCTTTTCAAATAGCCAGACTTCCGACTCTACATTTTCAGCAAAAAAAAAAAAAATCGCCTGGGGTTTGCGTAGCCAGATTTAGTCGGAGAATTGCTAATTTGGCAACCCTGTATCTAGCTGAGCGATGTTCCAAAGCTACTTCGGGACGTAGCCGATATATCTCCACCCTAACACTTACGGACTCCATCAATTGACCTTTAATGATAGCCATGGGCCACAACGCACATACCACAATCAAAACTCAAGAAATTGAAGTTTGAAAACTCATCTTACTTCAAATTCAAAATAACGTGAACACTGATGTTTTTTATAAACATTCAATTTATTTTTCAATTTAAGATGATCTTCATAGCCAAAGGTTAATCAGAATACACTGCACACACATTCCATTTACGAAATAATCACACAATAATTAGCCAATCATGAAAATAAAAATTGAAGCGATAAATATTTGAAAACGTTTCACTCATACCACGGCTGATAAACACGTCAAAACAACCAGGTTAAATTTCTAGAAACTGTCAACCCAAACTGTCAACATGGTTTGAGTTTCTTTCAGTTTTTAGATGATTCTGGTTGACCCACAGGCAATCTGTTACATAGCACATGCAGGTGTTGATAAAATATAGAAAAATCTTGTGTGGAAGAGTTTGTTTTTTTTCAATTTCGTCGAATGCGTGGTTGCTTACGTGTCAGTCGGAAAATACACGCGAGAGAAAGACTAGATTTTAAAGGGGAGAGGCCGAGGTTGGGGGAGCTGACGAAAGTGCATCTCTTTGCTAATCATTGAAGGCACGGCTCATAACTTGTCACAGAGATACGTTAATCGGGCTTCTTTTTATTCCCAGTTTCAATCCACACACACACACACACATATATATATATATATATATATATATATATATATATATATATATAATGTGTACTTTAGAGAGTGAGACAGACTCGTGAGTGAAGTGTTTGGTGGTAAGGTTTATTAATCCTTATATGTCAATAGTCCATACACGTTTCGGGATTCTTCCCATCATCAGTGGTGTGTGCATTAAAATGTACCATGTGGAACCAGAGTCCCCCGCCAGGAGCTATGCTATCAACAAACTTAAAACCCTATATCCCAATGGATTAAATACTAAACTGAACAACCCTCACCACACAGAACCCTAATATACACAACTCCTATCATCAATATCCTCACATCCACATCTAAGACACATTCAATAATGGAAGCTTCAAAGTCACCCAGACCCATAGGAAAAACTTCACCTTAGCCTGTTATAATATATATATATATATATATATATATATATATATATATATATATATATATATATATATATATATATATACACCTTTTGGTAAACCAAAATAATCTTGCCATTAGGCCATTCGTCAGTTTTAGTTTTCCAGCACAAGATGTAGCTGAAATGTGTTCTGCCACAACTGCCCTGGCGCCATCTGACTTCAACCCAAACTTATATCTAATGACTTTGTCTGTCCCAACTATCTAGGAGCATTTACACGCTGTAAATAAAAAAAAACAATGAACTCTAATGGCTTTAAGAGGTTTTGCTATTAAATCTGGAACCAAACTGGCAGGGATCAAAATGAGATAATGACTAGCAATGGTCTTTAGACATTGTTCTCTGACCTGGAAAGAATCCACAAACTAATTTTAGGGTCAAACTGTTGTAAGAATTATTTGGTAAGCGTTTTCCACCGATTCAACAGTCGTTATAAAGATCTTCAAGAAGACAATTCATGCCTCCCATCAGTCTGACACTAAATTTTGTTCTTTTGTAAGAGATTAAAAGAAAAAAAAAGACAGTGAAGAAATCAAGAGAACATTCATCGTCGATTGTATTCAATTTACATTACCAAAAGATTGCTGCCATAGACACCAACACTTATTTAGGCTGTCTAAGCCAAATGACATTCATTGTGAAAAGAGGAAGTCATTTCAAGCAATACAACAATTTTATAAATTATTCTAACGAATTATATATCCATTTCTTAATCATCGGCATTGAGATTATGCACAAACTTTAAAATCACACACACACACACACAATTATATATATATATAACTTGAATTTCCTTAAAAAATGTCAGATAAATAGCTTCACGGTTTTAGTAGGAACTGTTCATTCACGATAGATGCAAGTTGAAACGCTGTCAGAAAGTTCTTTCCACCGATTTATTTAAATAAAAATTGGTAGTTAAAATGGCGTTCTCATTATTCTGTCCAACCCCTACATATATATATATTCTACACGAGTCTTTGATAGAACTCCAACTGGTCAAAATCCCCACATGACGTGAAAAAGAAAAAAAAAATTGTTTAAAGTTTCTTACTTTCTTTCAAATCCACTTAGTAGATTTTAGTAAGTAGACCATACTATCAATGATAATCGGTCAAAAGTCATCAGTTGAGAATGTAAACACTAGTACGAACATTTTAACTTAATTTGATCTAATTTAATATTTTTTCCATGATATTATGATTTCAATCAATTTCTACCATATGTCACAGGGAGAATAATTTCATTTTCTTTAATTTATAGTAAAATAAATACTTTTGGACATTTTTCACAAAATCTCATAATATATATATATATATATATATACACACACACATCTCATAATATATATATATATATATATATATATATATATATATATATATACACACACACATCTCATAATATATATATATATATATATATATATACACACACACATCTCATAATATATATATATATATATATATACACACACACACATCTCATAATATATATATATATATATATACACACACACACATCTCATAATATATATATATATATATATATATATACACACACATCTCATAATATATATATATATATGTGTGTGTATGAGAGAGAGAGATAAAAGATGCGGTTCTGAAATAACTCATTTCATTCGAATTATTACTTTTTTTTACATTTGTTAGAAAACTGAAAAATCTACTTTATATTGTACAATGTGGGGGTTTTGTCCGGAAGCATAGGGGATTTTATCTGTTGTAGTTTTGTCCTAGCATTCATAGATGAAAACTTTTCCTCGATGTATCACACGTGCATAAACCCACAAATATCCTCAGCGCCTTCATCCTTTTTTTCTTATACAACGTATACATGCTGTATACTCGCGTATGTGAGTGTATATCTGTGCCTGTATGAGCATATGCAGCACGAGCGTGTGTGTACGTGGTATGTGTTTATTTGTTGGATTTGTATGTATGTTTGTATCAGCAATAAATTCGAGTATATCTCCTGTGCTTTGGTTTGAATATATGTGGTACGAATAAAGCAATTCATTCTCATCGTTATTTTCATAAGGATAAGGATTGTAACCCATTATTTTTTGGTATTTTTTGTATATGGTGCGTGTGAGGTAATAGTCAGCATGTGGTGCATATATGGTACGTGTGCAAGTATGAGTGCGAGTATATAGTATGTGTGTATACGGTATATGCATGTAAAGTATGTGAGTATGTGTATATGTTTGCGTATGTGTCATGTGTAAGGTGGCATATGTGCACGCGTACACATGCGTATGTAGCAGGTGTGTGTATATGTACGAATTGGTCCATATTGCATTGGATTTTTTATTTCAAGACTTCAAATTCAGCAACAAATAACCAACCATTTAAAATTTCAAAGGTAAAAAAAATGAACCTTTCATGACATTGATTGAAATTGAGAAACTGATTTGAAAAGATTAGAATTAAAAAAATCTGTTAACATAAAATAAATGATAAACATCAACTTTATGAAAAGATATACTTTTTAACATTCAGATGGATCTTCATAATCAGGAAACACACACACACACACACACACACTATCATTTAGATCTTCAAAAATATATTGATCAAGTTAAGAATATTTCCTTCCAATTTAAACAAAATTCTTAATCATTTTTTCAACACATGTCCCTCAAAATATTTTGGACACTTAAGAGTCTCAATATAGTTACCGAGAAAGAGAAGTGATTCTTCTGAAATTGCCACTTGCTGATAAGCAACGCTTTCAACAGCTTAAAGCCTTTTCAGTAACCACCGTTCACAGAAAATGGGGGGGGGTAGAATTTTATTTTTCTTCTAATGAACAGTTTGATACAAGAGATTCGATGTGGTAATTAGAATAAAAGCAAATATTTTAAGATAGCGCAAGACATGGCTGCAATTCGAAGCATGACCTAACCCTAATCAAACCAGTAGGACCAAGTATTGCACCATTACAAGGTGGGGTGGGAGTCTGATTGACAGATAGAATTGGATTTAGCGTAACAGATGCAGTGCATGGCTGGACACTGCGCAGAATGCTACTAGGCCACGGTGACATTCCGCTTACATTGAAATTACTAACAAAAGCAATAAATCATCGACCCCATCTGACCTTCGGCTTTTGACACATCGCCTTTTGCAGGATTGGCTGTCAACCCGACTTTTTGACACCCAAAATCTTTCCCAGATCGATTGTACGGAGTGTTCTCCACAGCCTGGCCATGTAATGCCCGAATTTCTGCCATTGTTATTTGAAATATTTCCCATTGTTCTGTGAAGTCCGAACATCTGTTCATTGTTCTAGTTTATCCGGGTTGATTGTAGAAAAGTGTTCTCTATATCCTGTTTACGTCTGCACCACATAACATCTCCTCATAGTGTTGGAAAACTCTTTATACGCGGTGCAGTTCAAGAATTGTTTTGAAATTTCAATTTTATATTTTTAATGGTTCATTTTAGTGTTTTTAAAACCACCACACATGGACATTGGCATAGGGTTAGTTTTGTTGGTGGGTGAAGTCAGATTGAATTACAAATATACAATGTATCGGATGTATAAACGGTTTTGAAAAGTAACGTAGTTGAATACTTCTGACATTAGTTGGACTTGACTGCCCCCCCCCCCTGCGCCCAGTAATAACAATCCTCTCACTTCGGGAAGTAAACTCTTTACTGTTTGTCCATCCTGTCACGTTAAACCATACAGATATAAAATTTATATTTCCCTACCGTGATTTGAAATCAAGACCAAGAGATCACTAAAAGACTCTTACCGATCAAGCCTAACTAACTAGTCTTGTATCTCTATAAACGTATTTATTACATGTACAAAAGTTGCAGTAATCCTTATCAGTCGAAAGAGAAGGAAAGAGTCTGACTCGGCGAACGCCACGTTTGTTATTCTCCATTTCATCACAACTATTTTTAGTTTCTATGAATCACCAGTTAAGAATGAGAACTATGTAACTGCTTGTTGAGTGATCCGTAACTGAAAATGTCAAATCGTTCCAGACAAAACAACAGTCAGAGGCCCAGTTACCCTGCAACCCCTGACGACACTGAGAATGAACTCAGCTCGGCGAGTCCAAACAGTGTTGTTCACTTCGCACATAATGCCTTTGTGAAAGGCATGAATCCATAACTTCCTCACCCACCCTGCAGGGTAAAATGAGTGACGTCATCCGAATACTAGTTGGCTTTAAGTCAAATTCACATCACAGACGGGCTGAACGAGCAGAAATGTGATAAGTGGAGCCCCTAGCAGGGACGACCAAAGCTGTCGCCAGTAAGTTTTACAAACAAATATTGTGATTGAAGAACTCCAAGTGCGACTTCCCTTACCAACAGGCTAAATCTCCGCCCTTGAATTTAAAAGCCCCACCCATTTTTTTATGTTGGGGGCGGGACAATGATGAGGAACCCTTCGAAACAAGTGGTTATTACATCGTAAAAACAAATTGATTTTTTTCAACAGCTTTTGTATATATATATATATATATATATATATAAATAAATAAAAGTATGAATAAGAGATAAACTTGGATAATCTGAGATAGAAAGTAGATTAATATAGCAATTTTGGGAGTTATAAGCAGGGAAAAATTAAGTCGATTTTAGGCCAAATAGATTAAATGTGCTGGGTAGAGGTTTCTTAGTACAGATATGCTGAGATTTCTTTTTCAAGTTTCATACATACATTTTTTTTTTTAAAGCAAATTAATATTTTAATGTCGAATACGGATTTTTAATCTAAATTCATCAAGATACCCATGAAGGTTTTTTTTTTCAAATGATTGATTTTTAAGACTACTGTATACCTTTCATTTTAATTTCCATGCTTTTTTTTTCAATCAAATCTACCCAGTCCGTTGAATTGTGGCAGTGAGTAGCCGGTAGTATTGTCACTTGGGATATCTTATATCCAGATCTGGATATTTTTTTATGCGTTTAGATGTACGAAAATTATACTTTCGCATTGGATATTTCATATCCAGAGAAGATTTTTTTGTGAGACTTTGAGATATAT
Organism: Thysanoteuthis rhombus; assembly: GCA_963457665.1. NCBI lineage: Eukaryota > Metazoa > Mollusca > Cephalopoda > Oegopsida > Thysanoteuthidae > Thysanoteuthis > Thysanoteuthis major. Next base: position 34,890,674 of record OY735242.1, on the reverse strand, counting down.
ATATATATATATATATATATATATATATATATATATATATATATATATATATATATATATATATAGGTGATTTTTTTTTTTTTTTTTTTTTTTAGATATTTAAACAAAGAAAATCAGATATGTTTAGCTATTTTTTTTTTTTTAGTTATCCATTAAAATTTTTAGATCTGAACCAAATCCTTGATAGCAAAATATAATCACCTCGCACAAATTCACATACATCTGAATTATTTTTTTTTTTGTGACTAAAGGCGAGTGTGACCCTTTTCAAATTTATTTTTGAGAAATTAAGCTTTTTTTGGTCATGTTGAATAACATTTCATTTAGATCATTCGGATGGAAAAAGTCTTAAATACGTAATATATTTTTGGATGTTTTCTTGATATTTTCACAAAAATTTAGATGTTCATCTTTCTCAATTCTGGATATAGAAATTGGAGGTTGAGCGGCAACACAGGTGAATGATGAAGGTCTCAATAAACAACGTTGATAGCAAATGAAGAAAGCTTTCGAAGTTGAATCTCCAAGCCGATTTACAGCCTGGGCGGAGTTTAAAGAAACAGGAAAAATTAAGATGAAAGGAAAATACTTGTCATAAAATGAATAAGGGTTCGTAATATTTTCATGATTTATTAAATGAAGTGATAAACCAGTTTTATGTATTTGTCTCAGAAAAAAATGGTTGTTCTTTTTCCATTTTAAATTTGGCGTCTTATAGAGCAAGTAGCGTCTTCAATAAAGACGCCGTTTTCCGAAACGCCGAATTTTAAAAAAATAATTTCTCAACGGTTTTTAATCGCCTCAAAATACAAAAAACAAGCGATTAAATTGAAAACTTTAAATAAATAAAATAGATAAATAAAAAGGTCCATTTCGTTGGGAAGATCTAAATTTTAGTTCCAATTCTCTTATAGAAACGGATATTTTGAAACTTCAAAATTATGAATAAAAGAGTCTGCAAGGCATAATATTTTTTCAAAATAGTGTTTGAAGGAAAATGAAACTTGATTTCTCTCAAAAGTTCGCCCAAAAAGATTCATTCGCAAGTTTGTATTTTACTAATAAGTGCGAAGTTTCTCAATTTAAATAAAGTTGATTGCTTCAAGAAAAAAAATTACCTATTATTTTTTTTTATCAAATCTGAATCAAGACACACTGGGATGACTGAAGTTTCAAAATTTTAAGACGGGGTTTTATTCAGATTTTTTTTTTAGATTTATAAGAAATTAAAAAGGCATAGATTTAAAGATCCCCCCCCCCACACACACACACATATTTGTAATTACATTCAAAATTCTCAAATTTTTGGTAGGGAGAATTATTTCAGATTTATCCAATATTTTTATATCTCTTAATTTTAAAAAATCCTTACATACCAATAACTTTCATAAAAAAATTAGATATTGGAAGTTGAGATGTTTACCATAAACTGTTCTGTACAGAAGTTTTCTCAATTGAAATTTAAACCTTAATTTTGACAATTAAAATAAGTTTGTTTTTGTTTTTTTTTAAGAGGATTACAACCACAAAAAAAAAAAAATTTCAAATACTGAAAAGATTCTGAATTGAAAGGTTTCGATTTTTAAAAAGCAGAAGATATTCTCATCTTGAAAATCTTTGGTAAGAAAAAAATTGAAAAAAATCTTTGAAATCCCAAACAAAAAAATATTTTGATACCGAACTAAATTATTTAATTAAATTTTTTATAATTTAAACCCCCTCAAAAGATATTTTCAAGCAAAGAAGATTAAATTATTGTCTGAAACTAATCTAATGAATTAAGTCAAAAGCTTTAAAGAGACAAAAAAAACATTTACTAAGCTTCCGTAGAAAAAACATTTTAGCTCTAAGAGAAAAAAATATCAACATTGAAATTTCAATAAATCTTTGAGAAAAAAAAATTGAAAATTTAGACGAATATTTTGAATTGAATTTTAAAAAAATAAGAGGCGGGGAAAGGAAAGAAAGAAGAAATTTCAAGACGGAAGAATAGTAAAAATTCAATGAAATTGCTAAAAACACAAACACGTTCGACTTACCTCAATAGGAAATAAAAATTCATACTTCCCAAGAGTAAAAAAATAAGATAAATATCCAACAGATTCAAAATTGTTTCCGTTCAAAATTTCGTATCTAAAGAAAAAAATAAACAAGGAATAACAAATACGAGGAAGACAAAAAAAAAAATATATATATATATCTTCGGTGAAAATGTGAAACGACAGACAATGTCTGATATCCAGGCCTCCCACAGTTATCTGCCCTTGTTGGTGTCTTTTCTATGGAAGTTCAACAGGACCACTACTACATTTATCAATGGCAATCCTATTAAGTCGAGTTTTAGAGAAAGATTTCATACACACTTATAACATTACCAGAGTGCCCATTCCTAACTTGCTGTATAACATTCACTGTTTTCATAGTTACTACGAGAAATCTCATTAAAAAAATAATTAATTGCATTTTATGTCAAAACGTCTGCATTCTCTGAAGCTTAGAGGTTTAGCCCGTTTGAATAAAGGGTCCACAGATATTTTTCCAAATCAAGTAAAAACTAATGTTTAATGAATGGAAAAATATCTATGATAATTCTTTTAAAAATGTCCTCTGCCTAGGAAATTGGAAGGGGTATATGTATTTACTAGTGTCCTTTGTTCACACAATATCTCTAGAAGTTCTCTGAACTTCAATAACATTGTGAATGGGGAGATACAAGAACTTCCGCCTCTGCATCGTTACCATATATCCACACCACTCAAAATCTCCAGAAGTTCTGAATCAATTTCAATTTTTTGTAGGAGATTGGGCAATCGGAGAAATTATTGTATTCTGAGGTGGATCCAGGGATCTTTTACAAGTACCTCCCCTGCATCGTAGCTATATGTCCACACGATATATACAAAAGTTCCAAATGGATTTCAATGAAATTTTCCGGAAGGGTAGGCCAAAGGGTGAGGACAAATTTGTTGACTAAGGACAGAACCAGTAGGTTTTCATAAGAAAAAAGTGATTAAACAACGTCTCGTATGTAATCATCCAATATTTGATATGTATGTATTCCCCAGAACATATTACATCATTGTTAATGCTTAATTTTCACTTAGAATAATTCAGTGTCAATTCTGTTCTTGTCAAAAGTCGGTCTATTCAGCAATTATAATAATGATATATAAGTGATTATGTTATTAAGAAATGGATAAATGATCCGACAATGATTATAAATTGTGTTATATTACATTGAAGCTATTTGAAATGAGTATCATTCGCAAAATATTGTTTACATAAATCTTATCTTTAAAGTTTGTGACGGGACGACATCGGTCTGAACAAATTGTTTTGTTTACTTACATATGTAATTACTTTTTTAAATTGCGTTGTATTATATTGAAACTGTTTGAAATGATCACCCATTATTGCATGTTGAATGTATCAATTGACCTAGACGACGTTAATAGAATAAACAATATAAGAAAATGGGACTACTGAAGGAATCAAACCTGCCACCGATAGGGTAGCTGCTTCAACGTAGCGTTGCTCTTGCCATTAAGCTAGACACCCATCGGTAATGCAAAGGTCCAAACCTCATTTTCTTTGATTGTTTATTCTATTTACGTTGTCTACGCCAGAGGATTCATCCGCTGTCTAATAACGGGAGATCATTTTAACTAGAGTTTCAATATAAAGAAATTTATAATCATAAGTAATTATATATGAAAGTGATAGAAAAAATTGCTTTGACAGACACCATCTTGTCACAGCTTCATAATTTAAGGATCAGATTTAGATAAACAATATACTGTCTCTTCGGTCGGGCACCAGAGTGCAGTTGTGGAAAATTTGATAAAAAGCAATTATTCTTTTTATCTTAGTCTTGCAATCTCGAAGTGTTAGGTGTTACCAACCAGATACTTATATCTTTGAAGTGACAGTCTATCTTATATAAAAAGCCAATGACACGTTTTGTTCGAATGTTTATTGGTTTGGGTAATGCTGAAGAAAACAGATGGATACAATCAAAGGAATCAGTAACAATCGATGTCCAACCTGGTGATAAGGAGTTTGATGTCAGAACAAGTTCAACCTTCAAAAATAAGATCTTATCAATCCTAAAAAAAAAAAAAAGGGTGTATAACCAATGCATCCTCCCAATAGTCACTTATAGAGCCGAAACATGGAACCTAACCAAGAGACAGATCAACAAATAGAGAGCCATGCAACGTGCACATGAAAGAATTATACAAGACCTCACAAGGAGAAACCACAAGACAGCATAGTACATCCGGAAAAAGACAGGAGTCAGGGACATCCATTAAAAATCTCGAATACCACTGGGCTGGCCATTTTGCAAGAATGGTGGATAACCGATGGACATTGTGACTCACGACATGGATCCCCGAGATCACATGTACAACCGAGGCCGGCAGAGTATTACATGATGAGACGAGCTAGACAAATTCAGAAAGCACTGGCTCCGCTATGCCCATGATAGAGAAGAGTCGCGAATCCTGGGGAAGGTCTATGTCCAACGATGGATGTTAAAAGACTGATGATGACGATGATGCCAGTGACGGCCATTCTATGACTAGTGTCAGAATTGAAATGCTGCAGGTTTCCAAGTGACATGCAATAGACTTGAGAAATGAAATACAATATTAATTTCATTATCTTAATTTTTTTCAAGTATTCATATAAAGATCATAGGTTATACTTTATCAAAGTCCTAGTTTTATAAGTATATTAGAAAACCAGCCGCTTATCTGAGAATTTACCTAAAAGTAAAATGAATATAACATTTGAGTGACATTACGATGACAGAATTACAACTTATAGAAATTTCGGCCCGCCAGGCTAAGAAGATTTGCCATCATTGAGCTATGCCATTGCAACACCAAGAGAAATTTAGATATATCTGTCAGATCGTATACATTAAATGGGGTGTCGGTTGAAAAGAGGATACAACAACATACTCTAGATCGCCTGACAGACGGGCAGAAGAAAATGTTATTGAAAACGAGAGATGTGTAGAGAGGCAGTTGCAAAGAACAGTTTCAAAATTTCAGATCGGAGAGTTTACTGTTCCTGGCTATCCAAAAAGTTGCAAGTGAATTTCAAGGACATTTTGTAGAAAATCGGGCAATAGACGAGGAAAGCGATTGTAGCTATCTGTCTGTCCCACACAGTATCTCCAAAATTTCAGTCTGTCCACACGATATTCCCGAAAGTTCAACGAATTTTATTGAAGTTTGTGAAAGGATTGGCAATGGGTTCCGAAATAAGTCACGTAACTTCGAACGGATCCAGGCACAATTATCTACCTTACGTCTTAGCTAACTGTTGGCGGCCGCCAAAATATCTCCAAACGTTCAGCTAGACCTGTTCCGAAATTTCACGACTTTTTCTGTAGTTTGTTGACCACACTTCTACGAAATTTTAGTGAAATAAAGAAAACTTTTGGGGATATCGTATGGACAGACAGGACATTTGGGCAATATAATGTGATGTGGACGTAACTACGATTTACGAAAGCTAATTGTGCCTTGATCCACCCCAAAATTGAATCACTTCTCCTGGTAGGGATATTTGAAGGACAATGGGTGGCATTTCGACCATGAATTGTTTTGCATGTATTTGTGTATGTGCACGTCACGGCTATTTTTTATAATTTTTTTTCTATTCTACTTCGGTTGACTGGAAATATATTCATAGTCTTTGTTTGAAGACCAAGCAAAATTCACACACAGAGGTTTATCAGTTCTACTGCCAGCAACCCACAGACCGTCCGTAGTCACCCGATTACTGTACTCACCTAGTGACCGAGACCTTTGTTACCCTTCTTATAGACGAGGGTCTTTTCTTTATATCGCTATCTCTTTTGCAAAAGATAACTTATACCCTCTTTTATCAGATACCGGAACTGAATGATCATCTACCCTTTTCGTTTCTCATGTCACAAAACTTACAGTCTATCTTCCTCACCTCCACCGTTAGAATCCCTATACACCGTTCCTTTCTTATCAACCCCTTTCCACTTTTTTTCTCCTAAAGTCTTAATTAAGTGACTGTGACTGGCTATCTATCTGCATGGGTTCCAAGTAACTTGGCCTTATCTTGACATTAAAAAAATCTTGCAATGTTTCACACTTTTGGCGTCCGAAAAGGGTTACTGTGATTTATCTTATCTTTGATAAAGTATGTGAATATGGATCACATATATCTATGCAAAAGCATCTTTAATAAAAGTGTTATTTCAAAAAAAATAAATATTCAATTGAAACAGTCCTCATCTTTCCTCATTGTAACATACCGTCTTACATTATATTGAATATATTCATGATTTTTTCTTTAGCACACAGTCTCTCCCTGTAAGATTTTTTTCCAAATGAATCACCGTATGAATTTCGTTTTTCCAACAAATTGACTACCCTGTACAAGGCTTTCTCAGTACATCTATTTAAAGGGCTGTCTTCCTCCAAGATCCTTTGAAATCTATGTTTTGTCTTGTCAAGTACATTTCTCTGAAACATCAAAGATCAGCTGATATCTCTCATCTGAAGTATTTTTCTTTCCGCTATATTTTCTTTCTTCTCTATCGTTCAACTTTGGCAGCTTATGAATGATGTCAGAAAATGCAACACGGTAGATGCAAGTTTCAAGGCGAGGTAAACGGAGGGAGAACAGGAAAGTTGGCTGGGTGCGAAAGAAAATGGACAACTTTCCGTCTCCGGTTGAAAGTAACGACTGCTAGTTCGCCCCTCGGCGTACTCTGTTGACCACATACTGTGAACGGCCTTTTATGGGAAAGGTCCCTTGATTTGGATGTATATAATATACTTTGAGTGCGTAAGAAAGAACCTTAATTAAACCATGAATATGAACAAATATTTCCCCTGACAAAAGCGTTTAAGGTCAATAGTTCACCCTGAAAAAAATTTGTGCGTCAGTTAAAACGGTCATCATTTTCTGAAGGGCCTGTCTTCATCGATTAAGTTTGAATCTACGCAGATTATTCTCTAGCAACAAACACCCCTTGAGTTTTGCAGTCTGCGAAAACATTAATTCCATAAAGACCTGAATCCATGCCGTGCACATCCGCATTTTCCAACACATCCATCCGCGAAGTTTCATTGAAATTCATCAAGAAATATCGTTTGTACAGACATGAGCGCATGCCGAGATGCAAGAAGTAAATCAAATAAAGGGGTGGGCATATCTTTCAGTTGAAGAAATTTCTGGATCTGCCCCAAAATTTCATTGAAACTAGTTGAGTACTTTGTAACAGATGTGACTAAATACATATGCCTCACCAACTTTGTTGACATGGGTAAAGTATTCCAAAATCGAGTGTAGTGTAACATTTTAATGTTGCCAATTTGGTACTTTTTTTGTTCTGTCGATGCTCTAATTGAGGCGAAATTCTAACTTTTTATGCTTAAATAGGCTTTTAGCAGGAGTTTCAATTTGCAATGTAAGTTTACGATAAATCAGTCTTCTACTTTGTGTCCAGCAGTGTTCACGTTTGTTTTGTTTTTGAAAATTCAGTTAGTAATCATATCCCAATAAAAAGTGAGAATAGTAACTTGACATCGGTCTCCCCCTTTCCAATTGATGACCCCCGACACAGCATGCTGCCATAATACGGTGGTCACATGACAGTTTCTATTGAGCTACTAACCAGACCTGTTCTAGTACAAAAACCAAGTAAAAAACTATATATGATATAAAATATATAATATGAAATATCAAATAAGATAAAATGAATTACGCACTACTATATATTAAAAAAAAATAAGCTTCTGAGCAGTCTCTCGGAAAAGGAAGTTCCTGCAATCTTCCTGACATCGATTTTCGGCACATGGTACAAAAAAAGATTTAGCTCTGTATTTTTTCCGTACTTTAACTTCGAGAATAAAACTGAATCGGGTAGTTTCAATCCATTACGTCAAGTTTTAGAATCGGGGGCTCAATTTACTATACAATTACGATGCAAAACTCGAATACTTACATAAAGAATACATTGAGAAATTTTTCTGATCACTTCACCCCTCCCACTTTTTACGTTCTGTAGGTATGACGCAAAGTGTATAAAATACGCACGACCAGTATGGGAGACAAAAAGAACAAAAACACAGAAAGGCGCATCATATTACCTGCCAACTCAAGTATACAGCTCAGCAAAAATCTCAGGCTAGGTATACACATCGTATAAATTAATATCTACCAGTACCAAAAAGATATTAAAACACACAGTCGCCCCGCCTCCGAAGCAGGCATCTACAAGGTACCTTGTCAAAGTTACAACTTTATCTACATTGGAGAGACAGGCAGGTGTCTAAAAAGAGCGAATTTGCAAACACCGAAGGATATTTGTACTTATCTAAATGCTTTGATCGAAATTTTACACCATAGCCTCGACCTTAAAAAAGAAAGCGCAAATAATCCATCACGAATACGTCTCCCACTGACGCAGGTGCATTGAATCTGCCCTCATATCAATCAGCGATAAGATCATCCAACGCCCAGGTAATTTCCAATTCGCACACCACAAGTTAAGCGTAAATCATAAGATAATACCTCATACAAGCGACAACAAATTTGATGCTGGCCATGTTATTTTCTCTAAATAACTCTCATACATACATTTTCGCATAATCCCCTCAAATAATGGCTGTTAGAATGGAGACGCATCGTTGGACTAATATTTCTACGTAAAAAAGTAGACTTATTCTTTATAAAAATTCATTGACAACGTAATAAAAATTGGATATTCTTTTGTCAACATTTCACTTTAATTGAAAGGTTACTTATCCCGTTCAAAAAAATCAATTCATTTGTATAAATTAAAATACTCATTTTATTACAAGTCAAATAAAAATATTCAATTTTTTTCCATTGACTTTTTCCTACCCTGAAGGCGAAATATCTCGTTCTCTTTTCAACAAGACAACTGAATGTCGTATTTTCGAAGCTAAATAATAACTACACGAAACAGGCAAAAATATGCTGGTAAATAAATCACAAAAGAATCTTTAGTCATTCAATTTTTTTAAATCAAAATAACGCAGACGATATATCTCACATCGTTTGACTAATGCCCTCGTTATCGTTCCAAGTTATTCCAGTCTGGTTAACATTTCAAGTGACTCACATTAATTTCTTTCATGAAATATATCTACTCGGGAATATAATGAATTCCTTCTATTGCTTTGAAAATATTATCGCTAACATTTACTTATTTCTTCTCTGGTGTCTTTTAAAACTAATAAAACTTGTCGATTTATTTGTTTGAGCATGTACGCGAGTTTTGATTCTCCTCTCTCCCGTTTGATGTCTCACCGCTCAACTCCTGTTATTTGCAGCCACTTAGTGGATCAAGTGGCGAAAATTCAATTCTCAAATGAAAAAACTCAAGTATTAATAGTCTTTTACAAAACTGCCTATTTTCTATTACTTGATAGTTTTTTTTTTATCTAATATGTCACAATTAGAAACAATTCTAGACGGAAAAAATTACCGAAAAGTTCAAGTTTTTGTAATGGATATGCACAATGCAGTAAAATTACTCATTTTGATATATGGTTTTGTAACAATTGAATTGGAAGTCGTAACAGAAAGATTGGAATTCGAAGTTGCAGCTGTCAGACTCGTTTTCCTTTAATTCTCTTTCATTACATTCACCATCATTATAGCTTGGTTAGAACAAATAATACCTAGTCTAATATAACACTAGTTGGCTTCGCGAACGAAGGTCGACGAGATTTGTTGCAGAAACAGGGTCTTTCTACAACGATTGCGGGAGAAGGTCTGGAAGCCCGGGGGATGCCTTTTTTCTTACTCTGCGGTTGCTTCGGCATGGGAAGTTGCTCGAAAGACATTAATTGTCGACGAGGAAAATAAAATGCAATTTGATCTTTTTTTCTTCCATTTTAGACTTCCGTACTTCGAAACGACTGACGAAAAATCCCAAGATACTCTGGTTTCAATTACAACCAGAATGAAAAACTAATCCGTTACAGGATGAAGCGTCGGAACAGTCTTTCTGTGCGTCTATGCCTGTAATGTTTTCAGATAACACTAGAGACGCTTCTCGTCGTGGCATCTAATCAGTTTGAGGCTAATTAACACTGACAGGACGACAGATTAATTAACCTTATATACAGCAATATCCTAAATAGTGCGATTTTGATGTACAGTTATGGTGTTGCTGTACAACAAAAACAAAAAATTGAATTATAATAAGTCCTTGAACAGTACGGGGCAATTTGGGAACCCATTAATCTCACACACATAGATAGATAAGGCAGAGAGAGATGGTAGCGAGATAGGGTGTTTCCCCCTAGAAAGGACAGATACACCCAAACACGAATAAGCTTGAAATCTATGCACCTGAGAAGCAATGTACTGGTTACACACCCACCTTTTTCTGGCCTATTCTTCAGGATCAGAGTGTAGAATCTGTTCCACGGCATAGACCGAGGAGTCAGTACTGACACTTGCCTGTCGAATGGGCTGGAGAGGGAGTGTGTGTTAAAGACCGAGTGCGCCGGTGCAATGCATTAGCCAATGAGGTTTTACTGAGGCTGCGCTTTGCTACGCGCATCGGGGAGCCCTTGGACTCATCCTTGGGCTCTTCCATTATTACTCAACCCAGCTGCAGGGAATCCTTTACCCCGGGGCAGCACTGCTCCATTGTACTTAAAGGAGCAGGTCCTCCGGTGGACGCTTTCGTGACGGAGGTTGTCTAGCCATTACTATGCGCTTTTCAACCGTAGCCGCGTCGGCTGGAGCCATTTTTAGAAGGGTTGCTCCTTTTTTCCCCACGTTAAGCCCGACCTTGTGTCAAATTCCGCTGTGCTAGGACTGTAGATAAATAGTACACACACACACGAAAAGACTGACACCTTTTTATGAATATGAAATAAACCGTATTACACGGTCATGACTAGCCAGCATTCTTCTCCTGTTCGTAACCAATATTTATGTCGATTGCAAAAAAATTTTCCCTTTCCGGAGAATTTCAAAATACTGGAGTAGTTTACCAACTTTATTTTATGAACAGTGCAAACATTTATAATCTTAAGAATAACTTTGACAAATTCAAATCATCGGGGATAGAGAATCTATTTGCAAGGCAATTCGGAGAGTAATCAGCTGAAATGTATACAAAGATTTTGGAGGAGACAAAAACGAGCCTGGAAAATGTTTCTTTTACTGAAACACTTGTAATTATTTTCTCATCAAGTCTCCTACACATTTCGTATCATTTGATTTAATGTGCATTTCAATGTTGAACATGCATTTTCAATGTATTTGGTATTTTGAGATGCCCATAGAAACATTCTTATCTGATAAAGAAATTTCTGCGTGAAAAAAAAAAGAAAAAAGATGTACGCCCCCGTCCCGGACACACTTCTTGTACATTGGAAGGAGTTTAAAGAATGGATCGATCGGGAAGTTGTTTACAATAAAAAGGAACAAAGAATGTGTTTTATAGACCAAGCAATTCTCGGAATGAAGGCAATTCTCGGAATGAAGGCAATTCTCGGAATGAAGGCAATTCTCCGAATGAAGGCAATTCTCGGAATAAATATGCATACCAAATTTATTTGTGCTGCGATCAACGTTCGGCCTATGTTTAAGGTGGGTGGAGGCACTGTTTCAGAGCAAATTTTATCTAAATGTATGATTCAATTCGACGTTTAAGATTGCAATTATTTTTGTTCAGTCAAATCCTTTTTTTTACACTCATTAAAACGAATCATTCACAACAAATTCAAAACGTTCAGATCAACGTTTGTAACATAAGGCTATTCCATTTAAAGCAACGCGTAAACTACATCTTATCCCATAATTCATTGGACTCGTCATTCATCAAATTGCAGACGCCAGACCGATTTGAATTTCAAAGCTGTTTGGCTCTAGTTGCTCTGCAAGGACAGGATATTTCCTTAACGGATATATTTTTCCCTCTATGGTGAACGTACTATTTGTTTTCAAGTGTAGTATTTCGATATTGTTAGTCAACGCCCTTTTCAAACTGAACCACATTTCTTGTCCTGAATCTGTTATTTTAGTGACGTAATAATGCTTGTCTATCTTTTCCATGAAATTGTTGAAATATTACAAATACAAATTTGAAATAGATTGTACGTTCGCTGCAAAGAAAAAATATATTTTTTGTTGTGCTATTGGTGGAGGTAACTAAAACAGTTCCTTAACATTAACAAAAACTAAAACTAAAAACAAGCTATTAGAAGTTAAGTTTACAAATTATGGAATTATCTTTTGTTATGCACACGCGTTGTTGAAAATGGAATAACCTTTATTAAAAGCGTCGATGGGTACGTTTTGAATTTTCTGTTTGCTAACGTTTTTTTTTTCTTTATTGAATAAAAATATCTCCACCATGGGCATCTCATTTTTACAATTCACATTAATACATATTTACCAGAATACAAATTAATTCAAGTTATGAAAATTTATGAAACTTGAAAATTACAACCTTAGTACAGAGAAACATTTACCAGGCTCGTTTTATTTTGACATTTTTCCAATTCTTCCATATATTTCAGCTGAATTCCCACAATTGCCCTATCAATTTATATTCTATTCTAGATCTAAATTTATCCTTGTTATTCTTATAATCACGTATACCCGTACTTTTCCCTTTTAAACACAAGATCGTTAACTATTCCAGTATTTCAAAATCCTTTGAGAGAAAAATCAATGTTTTTCGCAGCATACATATATAGGGCGCCAAGTCTCCTAGAAAAAAGTCGGCTTGCAAGATCCCAAACTATTGAGTCTTTTTTTCCCCCACCTTATTTTCGTATTTGTATATGTGCGTATACACATTGTCACGGAGAGAGAGAGTTCAGGTTCATAGGGCAAGTGTGGTGTTATGGGAAAGGAAGCGGATGATCAACTAAATTCTCCTGTTGTTAGAAACAAGGATGGAAATGGTTGGAGGGAGGGACTCATAGCGTATAATTACTTCTCAATTTCCAGGCGTTTTGTCGGTTTCAAAACAACCGGGTTCACTTCGGTCATTTACGATAATAGATATTAGATAAAACCTCACCGTATACCCAATTCCGAAAAAACAATTTCCATCACTGTTTAGGAATTATGATGTACGCAGGGGTCACAAAAGGATTTAACCGAAAGTAGGATAGTCATATGTGACCAACTTATTCTCCGCCCTCCTTATCGGCATTTGAGCCACGTTCAGAAATTTTACAAAATAAATATCCATACAATTTTCTGCTCTGCAATTAGTGATGAAAATGGGTTTGGGAAACTAAATACAGAGCGAAGCTGGGCTTTGGGAACTACGCACAGGGCAAGGTCTCCATTAATTAACAGTGAACACACAAAAAAAAACAACAAAAAAAAACAAAAAAAAAACGGGAAATTGAGAAGTTGATATATACGCCGTACACCTACCCTCCTTTCCGACTGTTTGCACTACGGGATAAAGAGACACCCCTTCTTTCTATTCGGATAGTACGCCTAAAGAAGGCCGTTGAGCAGATCAATTTTGTGGGAACACCATAATGGGTTCAATTGCCCCAATAACTTTATAACTTTAAAATTATAGGTATTACTTCTATATCATATTTAAGAAATCAATGTTGGGTATTGAACGTGACTCCAGTTGGAAGGCTTCGTACTTTCAAGTCATTTCTTTCAATCGATCTCATAAAAGATGGTTATTAAGAAACATTAATGAATCGTGAGGACGTGCAGTGTCCTAGTGGATAGCGATTCGGGCTATCGACTTGGCGTACCGATTTCAAACCGACTGTATCTACTAATGCCCCTGGGGAAACCGGGATCACCCACTCCAGTAATGGGTAAAATTACAACGGCCTCAACGGCCCCGTTGGCCAAAATTTTGTTGGGAGCAGGACAAAGAAGTTTGACTACTGTCTGCTTGCAAAGGAGACACGTGAATTTCGACAATGACCACTGTCTGCTTGCAAGGGGGACACGTGAACTTCGACAATGACTACTGTCTGCTTGCAAGGGGGGACACGTGGACTTCGACAATGACTACTGTCTGCTTGCAAGGGAGATATACGTAAGTGCAGTACTCAGCTAAGTATTTACTCTTCCGCAATGAACAAACAAACAAAAGATCAGAAGAGCAAGGGGCCTCTCCAGGCCTGAGCTAAGTGTTGGTACACGCACGGGCTACGTTGATTCATTTGTATGCGATACTGATAGTAATAATTGTCACGTTTCAGACGTTGTACACTCCGGCATTCTTCAGGTGTCTAATCCCAAACGTGCTGCCGAAGTAAAAGAATGAATCGATATGATATATTGATTAACCCATTAGCGTCAGGTGGCGAAGAGCAACGATAACCCACTGGAAGATAAAAGCCCCTGTCCAGACCCCTGACGAAGGCAACAGCCGTTGTAACATTTTAAACCCTAGGTCGGGTAGTGCAAAAAATATATGCTCTGGTTCTAGGGAAGACATCACCAGGACGAATCAACCTAGAAAAATCAACTGATACGAGAGATCCTCCGGCATGGACAGCGGAATGAGAACAATCTACCACAGTGGATTGAATTGAGGGTTTAGCAAAAAAAATTGGAGACGATTATCAACTACGGCAAACATCTAGAGAATACCACAGAAGTAAAAAACATTGGCTATTACAACTAAGATGCAGACCTTAGAGTAAATCGGTGTATTGTATCCATACCTCGCATAAATGAATCACTGTAGTCTGCGCATGTACTAGAACTAAATATCTAAATTAGATAATCTGAAATAAATGATTACAAAAAAAAATGAAGAGTTTCATCCAAAATTTTTTTTTAAAGTGGCATTTTAAGAGGGTGCCTTGTGGTGTGCTTATGCAAATTTTCAAGGTTGTAGCCCCGAAAATGTGACCAAGTCCTGGACATGGACACGCATACTATCTGTAGCCCACTTGGCTGTTTGGTCGGGCTGGCCAATTGTGGGACTATGGTGATTCTATAATAGTTCCTCGCTCCAGGAAAAAGATGTGGATGCTTTTATGAAAAAAAAAAAAAAAAAAGGGAAAGTGGTGATAATGATTTTTCCCTTTCACCCCTCCCCCCGTGATTGAATCAGGAAGAGGTGGGGTTGAGTCTGTGAGTCTCAAAGATGAAAGTGGGTTTTATTTTGTTGTTGAATTTTGACTGTGTTGGAATTAAAAGTTGGTTTCAAGGAAGGTACAAGATGGATGAGAATCAACTCCCCATTAAAAGATGAATGGCCTGAACGAAGCCCTGTCCTTACGCCCCTGTGACTTCGAAGGGGTCGATGAAAGTGTTGTACCGCACAAAACCATAAACTCTAGATATAATGAAGGTGCACATTCGACAATGTTACAGACAACATACCGCTGCACCTTCTGCTAAAGTATAAAGAGGTCATACCGTAACGCTTACAGAAATTGGTGGACTGCATTGAATTCTCACATGGATGACGAATTCTACCCCTGTACAGTTCTAAGTAAAGCTAGTTTGACTACAATCGACCTATATATAATCAAGTTAATAGGAAGTTCCATTTCACCAACCTTGTATGTCTGCCAATGTTGCGTCAAAAAATCTGTCAGATACACCGGTTCGTATATGATCACAAAAGACATGCAACGCAGAGTCTGGTCAATGTTTAGTTGGTACGATTGTCTTGGAACAACACATGTCGGAGGCAGCTAAAGTTCATTTTTAGAGTCTCCCGTGGTGATCCTGTAAATCATTCTAAGGAGGAGACCAGTCTCTACACTAGGCCCAATATCCCAAGTCAAAGACTCCCCTCCCCATAAGAACCATTTGACTGGCCTGGCTGTGAGTGACAAGAAATGAATGGACTAATTCCCAAGGAGCAGCTGCAGTAGAATTATTTTAAAAAAGTTCGTCAAGTGTTTGAAAGGGAGATGCTTTCAGTTGTTCAAGCTGCTGCTAACTCATTACGGGACAAATGAAAGCAGAACTTGACCATTTGAAGTTATTTTATCAAATTTCGCGCGGAAAAGTATAGTTAGAAATGAAAAATTTCTTAATTTTTGTTTTCATTTCATTTTGGTACAAAATTTGATTTGTTTCAAAAGTGAAAGTGTTTGAAGTTATCTTCCTTTCAAAATCTTGACGAAACTATTCAAAACAATTACCAGTGGTTGCCTTAACAATACATGGATAAAATTTTTTTTTTAAACTGTGTACAAGGGATTGTTGTAACAGACAGGCATCCCTAAAGATATTGGTTTGCAAGAAATATCTAAGAGGTTTTAGTAATATTTCCACATTCCTAATATTCAATGATCAAATGTCAGTAAAAACTCTAAACTCAACTCTTGCAAAGCATATTTCCCGTAACATAACAGATTTATGCTTCAGAAGAGAGCATTCTATTGACGTCTATTTGTGTTAATGGCTACCTGCGCGAGCAACTCTGTATGGTTCTGTCTGTTTTTGAAGTGAATATTCATTCTTTGAATGTTTCTTTCTTTTAATCCTGCGTGGTAGTTCGACGATGTAATGAAACATAATTATGTTTCATTACATTTTCTTCGCGATCAATTTTTGCAATTTTATTGAAAATATAAAATCCCCAAAACAAATGAAATCAAACAGGACTAGCTATGATGAATGGATTGGGAAGACCCGTCACTTGACATCCTACAATAAAGGCACAAATGATTCTGCCGAGAACGATGAAAGTCTGTTATACGTTGAAGCGGTGTTGAGTCAACAGTTTTGTACAGACAGCGTAAACCATTTTTTTCAGTGGTAAAACTACCATCGTAATAATGAAAAGTCTTCTTTCATTAGTTTCGTTATTAACTCATAAAACATTAATCCAGACCCTCAACAAACTCTAATCCTAACTAATCATTCCATCCCACGTTAAAAACAACCTTGTGTCACTTCCTTTCCTCAAGGGATGAAAGATAAATAGGAAACTCATTATCCAATGCAGATTAAATAGTTTGAAATAGTCGAACTTTTCTGCCTCCATTTTTGTTGTGATTGATTTAAGTTCCTTTGAAAATAATTGTATTGAAATGTATGCATGTTCTAAATGTTAATTTTTTTTCTTTGAATGGTCAAAATTGTTTATACCACTTCAATAAGTTGGGTGTAAATAGACCTAGACGTGGATTCATTGTGTAAGTAATCGATAATGATAGTTTCACCTACCTCTTGGGATGGTCTTCTATTTTCCTTGGGAGATTCACAAGCTGGGCCTACCACAATCAAAGAAACACACTCTAAGAAACTGTTGCACTATGGTAGGTCTCAAAATTGAAGAAAAAAAACGCCGCTAATGGTTATTGTAAATAAACTATTAATCAATTCATGAATAAAAATCTGTTCCACGGCTCGGGAAAACTGAAAACTTTTACTTGGGAATCGTGACTCAATTTGAAGTATTTAAACTTATGGACGAGTCCACTTTTTTTCCTTTTTGTTCTTTTAGCCAATCGAGAAAAAATTCCGCTGTTAAAAGACAAAAATTAACATATAACTTATTTGAATATAAAACTGATAATAATAACACCTAGTGTATATAAGGGACTATTTGCATTAAGAATTCGTGGCTTGTCTTGGTTGCAAGGGTGTGAGACCAGTACAATAATACCTCGCTTAGTACGGATTCGTTATTAAGTTCTTTTATGAACGTTTTCGTAAAAAATTTAGTGAAGTTAAATTTCCAAAATAGATAATGGACTTGGAATAGTTTTTTTTCTGACAGCAGTTAATTGCGTCATTAAGCCAAATTCAGTTTAGTTGGGGTAGGGTTAAACTGATAAGAATATTGATAGTTAGATTCAGTATAGCCGGTATCAGAATTAGGGTTATTTTTGAGAATATTGATATTCTCAGATGTGATGGTCTTCTTACTTGGGCTGATCCATGCATTTACTACGCTTGTCCAGAAGAAATATTTTCAAACACCGGTAGAGGTTTGAATTTGTAGTTTATGGCTGTGTCCTTTGGTTTCACTGCAGATAGATGGAATCAACATTTTCTTATCGAGGCATTTTGAGCTAGGGACGTTAGTTTATGTGGCTCCGGATTTTACGGACTTCCAATAAGTCAGCACTTTTTATTCTGTATTCCATGGTCCCTAGATTAAGTCGTTTTATTGTTCCAGAGTACGATAAATCTCTGGGCAACGGAATAGTCTTGATGTCTCTCCTTTGTACTGTCTCTATGGCATTTGATAATGAATGAATAAAGAAAGCACCATGGACAATCTCTGAAATATACTTAGGTGCTCAATTGCCAAGGTCGGAATGAACAGGGTGGTTGAAAAAATTGTCACAATTTATAAAACTGGGTGGGTCAGAATAAGCAGTGGCTTCGAAATTCTGTGCCAATTTATCAAGCAGGATGTGGGGTATAAGCCGGGTGGGGGATAGGAAACTATGGCCGTTAGCACAATTTTGCAGGATTTGAACTAAATAAAGAAGATTTGTAGTCAGTATGCAGTAGAAACGTACAGTATTGACAGGAACTATAAAATCCTCTTGTTTTCGGAGAATCATTGAATTGGAAAGTCTTTTTGGTTGTATAAGATTTTAAGAACGCTGGAATCAACAGATACTATCAAACTTGGTTAAACTAGTTAAAAGAGTATTCTCCCTTGCATTGTTTATGATAGCTGTCTTTCGATGGGAAAACTTTGACATAATCTGTAGTTATCTCTCCCCAAACATTGGGGGGATGGGATTAGAGATGGACCCCAGAAAATTAATTAACAAGACGTCCTAATAAGAGCAGGAGGTGAATTTTCCCCCATAATTAATTAGCAGAGGTCAGAGTGGCAACTAGGCGCCCAAGAGTAGCTGTACACTGTACACTTTGGTTAATAATACAATGAGAATAAATACATAGACTCACACATATACAATAATTCATCATGTAGTGATATATATATATATATATATATATATATATATATATATATATAGTCTTGAATGCTTCAAAGCTTTAAACTCGAAGCATTAAAATTTCCCAATATCTGTCAATGAAATTCATGTAATTTTCTTCAGTGTTCTTTCTCTGTTTCCCCAATACTTTGTTATCATGGTACAATGTATAAATTGTCTCTTGTTGGGATCATCAGTTGTTTACCATGTAACTGTTTCGGGAATTTTAAAAACGAAACAGTTTTATTAACATGGTACCCTAGCAGTGTTTATAAAACATCACCTTCCCACCTCCCTTTATATATATATATATATATATATATATATATATATATATATATAGTGATATTTCACCAGTTCTGGAAAGTTGCTATCAGATGGGATACACAGCATCGTTCCATTCCATTTTACTGGGAGAGCAGCAACAAGACAGAGAAAGGTGTGTCTGGTTATGCTATTTCGGTTATGCTATAATGAAACCAGCAATTTCATTTAGCACAGTGGTGGGCAAGGAATGGCCCATCGGCAAGATCCGGTCCGTGAGGGGAATTTTAACCGGTCTATGAGTAAATATTGGGATACTATGCTTGCTTTAATGCTTTCATGTATCTACAATAGATTGAAAAAGATGTGTTTATTGAAGTAAATTGCCACTAGATTGGTTTTTTTTTCTTGGTTACTGATTGGAATCCTAAGATAAACACACATGGTTTTCAAGCTCGCGTTATTCATTGAATCGGGGCAAAATTAGCTGTCTTCTCCACGGGATATGGCATGAGTACTTTGGACAGACATGGTACAACAAAATGTTTTCTGAGCCCATTTTTGCCCCCAAACGGACATAACCATAGTTCTCTCTAAGCTGCACGCATGTGCGTGCAACCACACTCGTTTTGCAAACAACACACTTAGGAAAATAGTGTGTACACAAAATATTTCAAATTCTGTAGACAACATACTGAGTTTTTATTTTGTGAAGCCATTTTTTGCCCCCAAACGGACATAACCATAGTTCCTTCTAATCTGTACGCACACATACACACACATGCGCGTTTTGCAACCAGCACACAAAGGAAAATAGTGTGCGCACAACAGATTTCATATTCCGTAGAAAACATACTGAGATTTTTTTTTTTAAATATTGATTTCTTCTGCTGTGCACACATACTTTTGTAGCAGGAAAATTGTAGCTGTTCTGGCACTTCCTGACTGTTTTGCAGTTAGCAGTCTTTTTCCCTTAGAATATTATTGAAGTCTTATCGAACTGAAAAATCAATAAGATACAAAACCTGTTCCAGGGAAATAACTCCGTATCGCCCACAGAACCCCCTATTCCCTTGGTCACGTGATCAAGTCTAAATCGAGGAAGAAAGGTAAACGGTAGTTTCAGGCAGTAACATTCCTAGGCTTGGTGTCACCCAGGGCGGTAACTCAAGATGTCACCCCCAGTGTTGCCAACTGAAAAAGATTTCCACGCTTGATCGACCAAAAAAAAAATGTCAAAAAACGCCGAAACACGCAAAAGGGAAAACACTGTTAGCCTTCTTACGGCCATTTTTGATAGTTGAAAACGGCTAAATTTATCTAAGAGGCCCAGAAAATAGCCGTAGATTGGCTAGAATCGCTAGTAAATAGTGCTAAATCTAGCGATAAATGCTGAATTTTCAGCTGCCAAAACATCGTGGTGTCACCCCTCTGATGGTGTCTAACAGGGTGGGCCGCCACCCCTGTCGGCACACCAGTGGTTTCTGGACCTATTTTTTTTAAAGAAGACACTGTATCAAAGAAGAAATACATGTGACATCATTTAGATTTTAATGATTCCTAAATTTCTGGATAGCGGTGCACATGGCATGTGTCTTCCATGTTACCTCGGCCCATTCATCCTTGGAGATTGAAGAGACTTTCTTGATAGTTCTTGTACTTATAAATGTACCATTGTCAATTCCGGCTTTCCTGGTGTTTCTTGATTTGAAGAAGAAAATAAAAACGTTTTCCAAATATCTGTAAGAATTGCATCGTTTTTTTCCATCCCAGAAAAAAAACCTTGGGAGTGATTACTATAAGCACAACTTGAGATTGACCTGACTACAAAGAGAACAGAGGAAACATTGGACATAACTACTCACTGCTGTCAATCCTTCAATCGACGATGATGTAGAAGGGAGCTGGACCGTACGACTTGGCTTGACAGTTGGTGCGAAAAAGGTTCGTTTAGTTTATTAAATAAAAGTGAAATGAACTTGCCATCACAGTTATGTTAAGAAAAAAATTTCATGGAAGAATAGATATGGTCAGAATAAATTCTACTTATGACACCACTGGTGTTTTCCAATGGAAAACATCTAGAATAAAGTGAAACAAACGAATAAATGAATAGAAACATCTAGATTCTGGAGAATCTGGATGATATTTCCACTTGAAACCATCCGAAATAGAGTACAAAATCGTTGGGAAACAAACGGGTAAAAAAAAGGCTTTTCATCTAAAAATAAAATTAAAATTTTTAGAATGGAACTGGTGGAGTACTGATGCCAATTTTCTAGTCTGTATCCAGAATGGAACGCTAAAACACACAAATGTGACACTAGGGGGCCAGGAGTCCCCCGTGTCCTGAAAATTACGAAAATTACTATGGCTGTTACTAAAAATTACTATGGTTATTACCAGTAATTACTATTGTTATTACAAAAGGAGTTATCTGTGTTAAAGGGGATAATGTGTTTTTCGAGATGTCATAGGAAGTTGGGTCACCTGTGCTTTTTCAATCTGGTGTCATCTGTCAAGTCCTGGGTTGCAAAAACAAATGCTTTTAGAAAAAGGTTTTGTTCCCGATTCGATGACCATGTCATGGGAAGTTGAGTTATCTGTACTTTTTCAATCTAATGTCATCTGTCAAGTCTTGGGGTTCAAAAACAAAGCCAGATATGAGGGCCAGTATTTGGGGTCTAGAGAGAGAGAGTAAAAGCTTATGAAAGAAAAGTTATTTGCAGAGTCCTTGGGAGAGGGGGAGACTAATATATGATATTGTACAGACCTGCGTCGCGAGATGAATGAGGGTCAATGTTTTGGGTTTTTCCGGAGAGGTCGAGATGGCAGGAGAGGGAGTGATAAGGGAAGTCAATTACAAAGAGATACAGTGTTGATACCAAGGGCTTAAATAGGAAGAATTTTCGTAACAAGCAGTCAGAGTGAAATTTGGGTTTGGAGGAGAGATTCGCTGCCAGGCTCTCTCTCGTGTCAGCCGTCCGCCTTAGTAACCGTCAACCGCTGCTACCATTCAGTAGACTACCGTTCGTGATATGAGAGATCAGTCGTCAGTTTGACTTAGATAATAATCGGCCTCCTCTCTTTTCAACTGCGAATAGGCATTTCCCGTCTCCAGAGATATTGATAATCAATATTCTATATAAAACATATAAACGAAATTCCGTTTTGTTGCCTTCTTTTACTAACCCAGAACCACGGCTGGTTTAGTATAGTTTGGTGAGACCACCCCCAATAGCAAAACCCCACACAAACATATAAACACGTGCTCATATAAAAAGGGATATAACCCTTTACCATCTTTGGTGGCAACTGCTGTTCAATTTTCAAATTTGTTTTCGTCATTAACTTTATTGAATAACAAATCAACAGTTTTGTTTCGATATCTTCTGTCATCTTAAAGGCAACTTCATAATTCTATCCTCTCAATACTTTTGATCTATCTCGGCAAAGAACTACCCTAAGTGCCTTTTGCATTATCCATGGAATTGATTTTTTTAAAGAGAAGAATGGTGGTAATAATCTGACAATGTGGAAGTGAAAGATTTGAGAAAAAGTGTCACATCTTAAACATTTTATTATCGTGATAGTATTGATGCATTTCGCAGAACTTGCGTCAGCGTCTTCAAAAGTACTTAGCAATACAGAAAACTTTTTTGCAAAATGTAGGTATTTAAATGTTGTATACATTTTTTTTAATGAGTTAGGCTTTGTGTAAGTAATAGTTGTGGTTGTATGCCTTTTATATTTGACTTGGGCGTCCGTATTTTCCTTAATTTTTAGAGCTCTTCTGCGCTAATATATCTTTTTCTTGAGAGGTCTGGATGTCTCCCCAATGTAAACCCTGTTTCGATCGTTGCATGGTATTATGCAAACCAGCTTCGAGTGGAGTGGGCTTGTATTGTAGTTTATATTGTGGCTTCTACTTAAAGGCACTTAGATATAAACATAGGACTAACCCTGATTTCATCTTAGGTGTGTGGTGGGAGTAAAAGTGTTTGTAGTCATTTTTTTGTTTGTAGCTTTGGGGAAAAGATCAAGTTTAATGTTATTGTAAGAGTTTCAAGGAAAGGTTATATGTTATTGGATTCTTCATCTTGGGTGAATTGGATAGAGAGTTCCTCTGTGTTGAGTTGTATTATTAGGTTGCTTAGGTTTATTTTTTGGGTGTATAGGATTTGGGCGTCGTCGATGCAACGAAAATGAGTGACTGTGTGAAGGGCCTGATTCTGGAAAAAATATTCCGCTTATTGGGGACCCCATCGGTGAGCCAAACTTTAGAATATCTTGTCGAGGTTGAAAATACACCGAAGTGTGACGAGCGTGCATATTTTAACGATTTTGTTTGTGAGTAGCGCTAGTTTAGTTATGTATTTTCTAGGTAGTTTTTTTTTTTAGTAGATGGAAGCATGTTTCAACTGGAATGTTTGTGTTGAGTGATGGTCCATCAAGACTGACGAATAATTTATTATCCATACCATTGTATTTTAACTTTGTGTACGAGGTCTCCAGAATCTTGAAGGTGTCTGGAGCTAATTGTGCCCTAGGATGGCAAGCCTTTGGCAGAGCTAGCTCAACCTTCAAAAACAAGAAGATCCCATTAATCCTAAAGAGAAGGGTTTGTAACCCATGCATCCTCCCAATAGTCACTTATGGAGCCGAAACATGGAATCTAACCAAGAGACAGATCCGTAAATTGAGAACCATGCAACGTGCACATGAAAGAATAATGCTGGGCCTCACATGGAGAGACCACAAGACACCACAGTACATCCAAGAAAAGACAAGAGTCAGGGACATCATAGACTCCATTAAAAAATCTCAAATGGCGGTTGGTTGGCCATGTAGCAAGAATGGCAGACAACCGATGGACATCACGACTCACAACATGGATCCCCCGAGATCACATGCGCAAGCGAGGCTGGCAGAATATTAGATGGAGAGACGAGCTAGACAAGTTTAGGAGGTACTGGCTCCGCAACGCCCATTATAGAGAAGTGTGGCAAATCCTGGGGAAGGTCTATGTCCAACGACGGACGTTAAAAGACTGATGATGATGATGACTGGGCTTAATGTTTTAACTATTGCTCTGGCTATCTTATGGATGCATTTTTCATTCGTGATAATGGGTCTAACAACGACAAGAATAAATGGTAATCTGAAGGTGCGATATAGGGCGGCCTTAGGTACTGGCAATACAGGCAGTTGCCCTGAGTACCTAATGCTAGGTCCGCTTTTCATGTACTGTGACAGTGGGTTTTTCCAAGTTAAATTTGGAAAATAGGATAATGAATGAAATAAACCGATTAAACACAGCAAAAATAAGAAAGTTCCTTGATGCAGAGTAATACATCTTTTAAGAATATAAGATAATGTCTTGTTTTAAAGGGCGCCTAAATTCAGATTGGATAGACCGGCCACGAGTGCTATATCCGGTGAATATGGAAGATGAATTAAAACTTCCCTGCCCAACTGTAATATTTTTGTCTGATCAGCAAAGAAACGTGCGGTCCAGGTAAGCTTCCATTCTTAAGGTTTCGTATATTTCGACGTAGGATGACACAGTGTTAATCTACTGTATCTGACTTTGATAGGGTCTCCATCCTCTCCAAGTTGACTGATCAACGCCTATTTTGTTACATCCTTACACGCGTTACCCACGTTTTCTGGGGACGTCTTCTGTCTACTCTTACATTCCAGACGTTTGTACTTGGTTGGGTGCACCATATTCGGTATTACCAATCCCCAGATCGTAAGAAATGGGGGAGGGGTGCTTTACCCTATAACGCTGGTCCATGACGTCTCGACAGTGGGGAAGAGATAGGTGAACATCTGATAATACCAAGTACTGTAAACCAGGGATCATACTGAAAGAGCATCTCCTACCAAGTGCTAAAATTAGGATCAGCCGTCGGCCTCACGATATGCACCTAAAACACGCTAGGCAGGCAACCCTATCATATGAAACTGTCGTGATAAGAGAACCAATAACCTTAGGTCAAAGGATCTATTTACCCTAATCAGATATCTAATGACATTCACTTCCTAAATTATGACGATCTGGATGCAGCTACGATGACACAGCCAATAAGAGTTTACTGATGCGTGGGGTTGCTTTGCAGGCAACACAAGACGGTCCAGGATTCGTCTTGTGCCTTGAAGAAAAGCTCGCTCAGGATTCGTACTATGATCATTCACAGACAAACCTCCATTATTCGATCTTCAATTATCAGAATTTCGGATGATCCGAATAAGATTTCGGTAATTGTTTCCTCTCCAGTTGTGAAATGGCCGCCCTTCTAGTAGCAGAATAACAGACGCTGGTGATGAAATAACCCTAAAAAAACTGACCTTAAAAACCTTAACTCTAACCCTCTGGAACAGTGGCCATTTAAAAAACGGGGAAGTCAACAATTACCAAGATTTCAAGGCTCTGTAAATTGTGTTCAGAATGGCTCCTTTTTATGATCGGATCAGTTATCTGAGTGAAATACTTCCCGTTCGGATAATCTAGTTATCTCTGTAAATCAGGGTTTCTCAAATTGGGTGATATTGCCCACTGTTGGGCGATTTCAACACTTGGGTGGGCGGTGAGCAACTGTGCGGAAAATGGTGGGCGTTATTATTGATTTACCAAACAACTCTGTGGTATTATGTAAACCCGATGTGCCTGAACTAGCTTTATCTCAACAGACTCAGGGATCAAATTGATGATGTCTAAAAACGATGTGTGTGTGCTAAACATCTAATGTTACTGCTTCACATTACTTTTATTAAGGACAGAGCGAAAGCTGTTCATTTTTATTGTTTCCAGAAGTGAAACCTTTTTTTGAATCCTTTTGAATACTTACTGTATAGGTGGGCGTTAGCAAACATTCTTCCATGTGGCATTGACGTCAAAAAGGTTGAGAACCCCTGCTGTGAAGCTTGCTCTAAAATGCCTCATTAACTGCAATGACTAGAGCAATCTTTGGTTTGTGCCAGGACCTCGCCCTAAACGTGACCTTGCGACAAATTTGCCGCCGTGGGGAGTTGAATAAACACGTCCTAATGTCTTTCGTATACGGAGTTAGTGACTTATTACAATGAAGAGCTCTTGGAATCTTTCTTTTTTTTTCTGGTGGGTTTTTGAGATAGAGAGAGAGAGAGAGAGAGAGAGAGAGAGAGAGAGAGAGAGAGAGAGAGAGAGTGGAGGGTTGAGAGAGGGAAAGTGTACACTACAATTTAAGATAAAATAAAAAGTGGAACTTGGAAGGGGCATTTATCTGAGCTGGACTGGGACCTTTTTTGGTTGAAGGCAGATTCTTTAAACATTGATAGGTTCAAAAGAATTAAATTATTATGCTTTTTACTAATGAGATATAAGCCTTACGATTCTCTTCCTATCTCGTTGTAATGGTTATTCCTCTGATTTATCCTTTTTCAAACGGAAAAGATGGTACATCCATCTCTTTGACAGGCACCTTATCCTGTCGGCTCGATCTACTTTGGCATGTAGTACACTTCCCCACGTAGAGCAGCACTTCTTTATAGACTCTCGGCCAATAATATCTTTCACTGATCAAATCATATGTTTTGTCTACTCGCATGTGCCCCAGTCTGTCATGGCATGCGTCTAGCACTTTCATTCTAATTTTATTAGGAACATATAACCGAAGTCTAGTCTCCCCCTCTTTTTCAGCTATGTGATACACCATTCCATCCTGTAACACGTATTTGCCCGCGTATCCTTCCTTTTCTATTTCCCTTTTGATTTTCTGTAATTCTTTATCATCCTTATATTCTCTCTCTACCTCTTCCCGCTGCAGGGTTCCCAATTTGTTCTCCACTTCTTCCTCTTCTCCCTTCTCTATTTCCTCTTCTTCTTCTAGCCCTGGGGACTCTTACGTTTTGATTCTGCCCGTTTACAACCCTCAGCTTATTCCACCTTCTTACAGGGGTAGCTACTCCAACCTTCTCTCCCTTATCCAACTTCACCGTTCGGTAAGTCGTATTCGTTAGCAATAATGGGACTACTCTTTCGCCCTTAGTGACCACTTCACACATCGTGATTTCCTCCTCAGAGTCAAACTCCTTCACAGATTCTAATAGGTAGGCTACCTTGGCTCCTTCCGATGGGATTTCTAAAATTCCCTTACATGACACAGCTGTTCTGAAAGGTATCTGAACATCCTCCCCCAAATACACTGGCAACTCCTCCCCTCTAGATTTTCCCAACCGAATTTCCATTCCCCCGACCGTCATGCTATTAGATTCATAATCTAGTTTCGCTCTGTTCTGTTTCAACCAATCTTCTCCCAATATCAACTCATTACACAATCCAGGAGTTACGTAAAATCTATGGAGGCTATCTATTCCTCCTATTTTCACTTTTAAATCAACCATTCCGTTTATTCTCATTTGTCTGCCGTCTGCTTGGGACAAATTCATATCTGATCTCATTAACGAGCCCCTATATTTTGTTCGTCTGTACGTGGACTCATCTATCAACGATGCCACGGATCCTGTGTCCAAAAGGGTCTCTACCAGTATACCCCCTATTCTCACTTTACAGGTGGTTTCCTCCTCATTTGTATAAATGGACCTCACATAGCCCTCTTTCTTTATTATTATGGCTAGGGATCGAACCTTGTTTCCCCATCTGTCTTGTCTCCTATATCTATTTTCCTGGTAACTGGTGGGTCTCTCATATTTTCTTTCTCTGTACCAGGTATCTCTGGTTTCGGGCGCCGGGATTAGAAATCTTTCATCACTTTTTCTTATGCGACATTCGGCCCTCTTATGCCCCCATCTATAGCAGTACCAACATTTAATTCTTTCTAGGCAATGTCTCATCAAATGCCCTTCCTTAGAACAATTCCAGCATCTCAGTCTTTCCCATGGGGCCACCCGTTCTAATTCACTGCGAGCGGCCCTGACCCGTTTCCCTGGTCCTGGCGTTGTTGTGGACCGAACCGCCTAGGTGGGGGGCCAAACTGCCCCGGCGTGGGATCATATCGTCTAGGGCGGGGGTCGAACTACCTAGGCTGGGGACCTGGTCGTCGCTGTGGTGGGTTTCTCAATGGTGGCCTCCCGCACCATTTAGTGGGGTGCCCCTTCTTCTTACATCTCTGACAAAAGGGCACGTAGAAGTCATCCGGCAGGCCCTCCCTTCGGGGGCTAGTCTTCGCTCGGTGACCCCCTACACCACACATGTAGCATTTTAACTCATACGACCCAGGAACGCTTGTATACCAGCCATGGTTCATTGAGAATACTTGCCCGTCCGTTCTTGCTTCTCTTTCCCAGTCTCCGGGCCTCCATAGTCCCTCGCTACCAGCTCTCTCATTAATTCCTCATGGTCCACCGCCGCCCTTACCGCTTCCTCTAGGGTTGTAGGTTTAACCTTTAACACTTCTCTTTTTACATTTACATGATTTGACAATTTCTCTAGAAACTCTGATAATAATTGACCCTGTATCACTGGGGAACTTAAATCCCCCCCCCCTTAAAAATTATCCTTGCTTGGATCAACATTTCATCCGCTACATCCTTCCACCCCTTCTCTTTTGTCTTCCTTACTCTTCTCATCGCTCTTCTAGCATCGCAGATCGATTCTTCCCCCACAAATCTTTCTTTTATCATTCCCTCTAACTCCGCTAGATTCATCCCCGGGGTATCATCCCTGATATTCAGTGCATACCTGGCTGCCCTTCCCTTCGAGCAATTTACTGCATAATCTATGCTCTGTTCGTCTGTTAGTCTGTGCAATCTGCACCTCTTTCCAATATCGAACGCCCACTCATCAAAATCCTCTTTCTTTCCTTCGTACATAAGTGGCTTTACGCCACTCGTAAGGCTATCGAAAACTCTATTTTGGGCTAACTGTGGCCCCCAAAATCGTTCCACTTGCTGTCTGTTTTCTAAGACCCCAGGGCCTTCTTCTGGTTGGGGGTTCCTTTCTTCTCTGACCCCCACTGCCCCTCTACCTACTCGTTGTTCTTCCTCCATTGATAAAAAACGCGGTTCAAAATTTCAGAGTAAAAAGAAAAAAAAAACGATCGATCTACAATTGTCAAAAACACAATCCAAATCACTTAACCAATCAGCGAGGTTCCCAAGGCAAAAACAGAAAAGGAATTGATAGCCAAAATGTATCTCACCAACAAGATCCTGTGTTCGTCCGGGGGGGTCTTCGCTGAAGGGCGTTACGGTGAGGAGAATTATATTTCCCTGTCACCGATAGGTATCATGCCCTAACAGCCTGGTAATCTTTTTGTTCGTCTGTCGACGGATTCCTCTTCCACTCTGAGGGTTTCTTCTGCGGTGGATTCTTTTCCTCGGGTTTGGTTCTCTCTTCTTTCGTTTGGTCTGCGGTTTCTGGTGGTGGGGTCGATTTCCCTGGTGTCCTCGTCTTTTTCTTTCCAGTTGCGCTGTGATCGCCTATGGCCGGGCCTTCCCGTTGTGCTTTCAGGCGTGTATCCTGGTTGGAGCGGCAACAGTTGTGGTGCTTCAGCCGTATGGGTGATGGCCTCACCAACTATACAAAACCAGCCGTGGTTCTGGGTTAGTAAAAGAAGGCAACAAGTCGAAATTTCGTTCAAATGTTTTATATAGAATATTGATTATCAATATCTCTGGAGACGGGAAATGCCTATTCGCAGTTGAAAAGAGAGGAGGCCGATTTTCATCTAAGTCAAACTGACGACTGGTCTCTCATGTCACGAACGGTAGTCTACTGAATGGTAGCAGCGGCTGACGGTTACTAAGGGCGGCGTCTAATACGAGAGAGACTGGCAGCGATTCTCTTCTCAAAACCCAATTTTACTCTCTGCTGCTGTTACGAAAATCCCTCCTATTTAAGCCCTTGGTGTCAACACTGCATTTCTTTGTAATTGACTTCCTTTCTTTCTTTTCCTGTTATCTCGATCCTTCCAGAAAATCCCAAATATTGACCCTCATCCATCTCGCGATGCAGGTCTGTCCAAGATCATAAATTAGTCTCCCCCTCTCTCAAGAACTCCGCAAATAACTTTTCTTCAAAAGCTTTACTCTTTCTCTCAAGACCCCAGACACTGGCCCCATATCTGGCCATCGAACTAGGAGGAGAACTTCTCTAAAAGTACTTGTTTTTGCAACCCAGGATTCGACAGAAGATATCAGATTGAGAAAGTGCAGGTGACTCAACTTCCTATAGTATCTCGAAAAACACATTAAGCCCTTATCTGGTCATCGAATCGGGAAGAAAACTTTCTCTAAAAGTATCTGTTTTTTGCTACCCAAGGATTTGACATAAGATATTAAATTGAGGAAGTACAGGTGCCCACACTTGGAAGCACGTAATTCTCACTTTCCACAGTATCCTCAAAAAACACATTATCCATTTTAACACAGATAACTCCTTCTGTAATAACCATAGTAATTACTGGTAATAACCATAGTAATTTTTGGTAACAACCATAGTAATTTTTAGGACACAGGGGACTCCTGGCCCCCTAGTGTCACACAATGACGGACGATAATAACTGATTATGATGATGGTGAATGGACATTACTAGAGATGTTTACCTGCATTAGAAACTTGATTTGTTCGTTACAGGTTTGCAAACTGAGTTTTCATGATGTACAGTTAAAATATCGAAGGGAGGTAAAAATAAAAAAATTACACCCACTTATGCAGCTACTACTATTAACATATTAAAGAACAAATGGAAGCAGAAAATGCGACCATTTGAAACTGTATTTAATCAAATTCAATTAAAAAGGATATGGTTTAATTTTAGGGTTAGTTTTAGGATTAGTTTTAAGGTTGTTTAATGAATTTTCATCTTTAGTAGTTGATGTGTATTTTCTCTGAATGTTTAACCATTCTTGTTATTTGCAACACCAACCCTAAAACTAACCCTGACTCCAAAAGAAAAACGTATCCTTTATATCTCTGAATTTTTTAGACACATAGCGCAGTGGTTACAGCATCAGACAAATTACTGTATAGTAATCTGATGGTTCTAGGTTCGATCCTAGTGTGAGACAATATAACAATACTACTAATGCTAAGAGGGTAGTACGGTCGATATACCCCCGTCGGATAAATAAAGGGTTCGGTTCGTTACTTCCCCACACCTACCAGATGATACGTGATGAAGGCTGTAGAGTGCAACAGCCGAAACGTTGTATAAAAAACAACCAAGATGAGGATGGTCCGAATATCAATAGAAATAGTATACTTTATAATTAAATTTGATAAAATGAAGTTTTAAATGGTAAAATTTTCTGCTTTCATTTGTTATATGATACGTTAGTAGCTTGCAAAATCATAATTCAGTGTTATTTTCTACCGCCATTGATATCTTTAACAGCGTCATAAAAGGTCATTTTGCAAATAAGTGACGAACCTTTTCTTTTATTTGAAGTTCTGTACAAGAGACGGAGGCTCGAGTTTGGATTATGTGAACGTGTCGTGTCCATCGATAATGTATCTGCACCAACATCAACCTTTACCGAAATGGAGCCAAAAGTGAGACGCAAATTCTACAAGACACACTAAGAAGAACGGATAATAGGTCCTGGAATCGCTATCATTGCCGGGAACTTCAACTTCAGTTCGCGATATAAGCACAGGCAAATACTCGTGGGGTATTAGGTACTTGAGTAATCGCTTTGAATCGGTTAGATAAAACAACATGCAGATTTTTGTGCAGGGGAGGTAATCGAGATAGGCGCTATGCCTGATAAGCTGTCACGGCTATCGAACTATTTCAAAGCAATTTTTTGAATGGCTAAAAGTGTCTGTATTTTAAAGAAATTTTACGAAAGAAAGGGCATGATTCAAGGTTAATGTTTAGGGTTAGTGTTTAGGGTTAGATTTTGGGGTTAGTGTTTAGGGTTAGATTTTGGGGTTAGTGTTTAGGGTTAGATTTTGGTGTAAGTGTTTAGGGTTAGATTTTGGTGTTAGTGTTTAGGGTTAGATTTTGGGGTTAGTGTTTAGGGTTAGATTTTGGTGTTAGTGTTTAGGGTTAGATTTTGGTGTTAGTGTTTAGGGTTAGATTTTGGGGTTAGTGTTTAGGGTTAGATTTTGGTGTTAGTGTTTAGGGTTAGATTTTGGGGTTAGTGTTTAGGGTTAGAGTTAGGATTAGTGGTAAAGTTGCTGTTACCAACATACGATTATTATTCATCCTAAAACCCAAACTCCAAAGCTACCCACAATCCATAGCGAACAAACAATAGAAAAAAACGTTATTTGAACGTCGCTAAAAATCTAGCTATTCGAAAATGTCCGATTCAAAAAATTGCTTCGTAATGTTTGAACAGGAGCAACAGCAATGATATCTTTGTGAATTATCTCCTTAGCAAAATATCTGTTTAATCTTACCTATTCCGAACAATTACCGGTAATCACTTGAATGAGGTTCGCAAAAGGGGGGCAACTACTTTGAAGACAGTTATTTAAGCTGCTGCTGCTAACAAATTACGGAACAAATGAAAGCAGAAAACTCGACCATTTTATCAAATTTTACCACAAAGACTATAATCTAGTGTTTAGGGTTAATGTTTGGGAAAATGATTAGGGTTGGGTTTTGGTTACAATTAATGAACAAGAAAAAACGATTGAACATTCTATTCATGTTCTAACACTAAAAATGAATGTACACTTGAAATTGATATCATAAAATGATTGGATAAATTCTCTTTGACATTCCCAACAGTGTATCTCCAAACAAACGCATTTAAATAAGAAGTAAACATTTGTTCCTCATTTTCTGCACAATTTATTCTTCCTGCTCATTTCATATCCTACCTTTATCTTTTGCAAACCTCATCCTAACAACTACCAGGGACACAACTTGAAAGACCTGGAAAAGATGAAATTCATATTAGAGGACCGACCTGGATGGAGAAGGCTGGTCGGGGAGATCGTGGAAGCAGGCGAGGCGTAGTATGAATCAGAGGATGTAACTTTGACACGCCATAAATAATAAGTGTGACGTAATCATGACGACACTTAAAGAAACAGATTGCATTCATTGTTTAGTTTAAGGTAGAATCTAATGACAGAATTGTGAATGCTCGAGGTTCATTAACAACCAGGGGTAAAACAGAGTCTCGATTTAAACCAAAGTTGATGTATTATCAGGATTTCGTTTTGAAAAAAACAAAAAAACAGCGTGTCCAGAAGTTTCAATTTAAATGCTGAATATTTGTCACATCTTTTGTGTCTTTTCCATATTACAGGCGCGAAAAAATAAGGTAAATAAAATTCTATTTATTTTAGCACCATTTATGGTTATTGTTCGAAATGGGTTCACCAAAATATGCCTTTTTTTTTTTGTTGGCAACAACGTATTTTATTGTTGCTGTATATTTCTATTTATCTAATAAAACAAGTCCCAACCCTAACCCTAAATACTTAGCCTAATACTGACCCTTTGTAGTTAGAATCAATTAAAAAAAACAATTTCTAATGTTAGGAGTTTCACGCTTTCATTTGTTCCGTAATACTTTAACAGCAGCAGGTAACCGTGTCTCTATAGAAGTTATCTCTCTAACTAAATATCAACTTGATGTTTCGGTTAATCTATTCCAATCAATTGCTCATATTATCGCGTCTTCCTGTTCGAAAGATACAAACATTCGTTAAGGAATCTACGTCTTTTATATTCTTATCTAAATTTTGTTGGACGGGGTGTATTAATTATTGTGTGTGATATGGTCGGACTATTTCCTATGTCTATGTGTCCATTTGTTCACAACGTTTTGGCCGTGTACCTGCTGGCCTCCGTCCTCTGTTCCCAGTTCTAAAATGTAGCACCTTCCTAAACACATGCTTGTATCAGAGTAGACAGGTCATATCAATATATATATATATATATATATATATATATATATATATATATATATATATATATAGTAAATTGTCGATTCGCTACACAAACTAGCTCATGTTTCTGCCCTCTTTGGGCTTCATTAGGCCAATCTCAGAAGTGGCTTTACATTATTGATATATTATTATATTATGTTATACTGCTAGCCTGATTTGTACCACATATACTGTGTGTGTGTATATATATATATATATATATATATATATATATATATATATATATATATATATATTAGTATTGTTCTTGGTGTCAAATTCCTAGTTGCTTCCATTCCATTAGGTGACTTATTTACTTTTCAAGAGATGGCCTTTTATGTGCTCGTTTGACTTATGTTCGTTCAAAGTATGTGTGCTACTTCCTTCAGGCGTCGTATCCGCCAATTGTTCTTGTTCAGTCTATAACTTCAATTCAATTAAGGGTCTGTATCCATCCTACCTCCTCATGTATAGTCCACCATGCCAGATTTGAACGTGTCACCACATGTCACATAGCTCTGCTGTTTCATTTGATTCTTTTTTTTCACGGGCCTACAGGTTTCGCCCTTATAGTTTCTACCACAGATACAAGGAACATTACATACACAATTTCATTGATTTTTTTTTCGGTAGGTGGGTTAGTTTTCGGGAGTTGCGTTGGGTGATACCACTTCAAAACACTGTCTTGGTATTGTAGTGACAGCATAATCTTTAAATCTTCTTATATACGCCACGTATGTGGGAGAACGACTGTGGTGGTAAGGTTCCGTTGTGTCGCCCGGTTATCTATGTTTGCAAGCTTTTGCTGTTATTAAACTATCAGGCTTGGGTAGCTGTTTCTAAGAGGAATGCTTCTTGTGCTAACTATCTCCCACTAGTATGTTTCTGGGTCGCTCTAATCAACCCAAACCTAAAAAATATATTTTTATAAGAATAATCAGATGCCTACAACACAAAAGAAATAGACAGTGAACCAGATACAAACAGAAAAATAGAAGATGGTCAGCATTAAAAAAAAAAAACTGATGAGACATGTCTAGGCCAATGCGAGCATGCATTCTAGGAAGGAGGTCGTATTTAGACCTCGGGATCCCGGGGCACTTCAGGTTCGTTGAGTCCCTCATACACGAATGTTAAAATACAAGGCAAATCATAAAACTTACACACCAAAGTCCGTCTATTGTAGCAATTGAAACTGGCAAGTTATACACGCATGGAAAGGTTAAATGGGTTATATATCTGAAACACTCGTGTATATGTAAATGCACGCTAGCAAAACTTCAAGTAGATTTTTTTTAGATAAGACGAATTACAAAAAACATGTCTACGCTGTTATGTACTCTTCAGTTTTCATAGAAAACAATGGTTGACTTGACAATTTTTTAAATATTATCTCTTTGTTTAAGGAACCATTGTCCCTTTAAATTCGATCCTGGTAGTCAACTCTATCTTTTGGTCGATCTTTTCTTCAACCCTGGTCACAGATATAATCTAAGAAAAATAAGGGGCAAACCTTCCTCCTACGTGCAAAGAAAATAGTGGTTATTAATAAACCAACTAGAAAAGTCCATTTTTTTCTGCAGCTTTACATATATCAACATAATCTTACCAATGTTCGAAGCACTCAGGTGGATACAAAATTATACATAGGTAAGTTCTCCAACTCCTGCTTTGCCAAGGAAAGGAAACCACATTGTGCTGAACAATCCAAACTCATGTATTTTACTTTTGACTCAAGATTTGATGGACAATAATTCTCTTTTATTTGAAAATTATTGCCTACTTTTTACCTTGATCTAAATTTCATTGGTTACTTTTTATCACAATTCTTGGCTCAAGCCGGTTACCCTACGGTTGTGAGTAAATGACGCTGATCGGTAAGTAAAGAATGAACCTCTGATTGGATTCCAACCCGCATTCCTGTAACCAAGGGAAGCACTGTTGAGCCCGGCCTGCTTAACCAATTAAGCCACTTGGATTTCAACTGGACAGAGTCTTGCTTTGTGAAAAAAATGAATCGGGTTAGATTTAGGTTCTTTGGAAATGAAGTACGTAATTGTAGATGTCTGAATTGTGTGAGAAGAAGTTTATGCTAAGTTATTCCTGTTTCCTTCACCCATTGTAGTTGGTGCCAATATGAGCTATTTTAGTACCACTGCGGATTAAAATCTATATAATAATTTGCAAGGTGTCAGCCTGTCTGTTATACTAAGGGAGGCTACTTTGCAAAATTATTTCCAAAGTGATTTCTCCGAGATTATAATAATTATTTTTCATATGAATGATTTGGAAATCATTTGGGAGTAATGTGTTGAATTATTCTAAATAAATTACCAATATATCTTTATTCTATTAAATATGGTTTCATTGACTCTTACACCCCCATGAGTTTTCCAGATACTAAAGTAGCTCTCTAGATTTCAACCCCTTGGTAAACCGTCAGTAAAGCAATGGGAGAGGGGATTTTACATATCAAACCTTCAGTGTTTACTCTTTGGTTACAATATTTATTTATGAAAAAGTCACTTTGTATAAAAAATTATCGGAAATATTTTTCACGTATGAATCCATGATTCAATTTTATCATATCTCAATAAACCAAACAATCAACTCTATTTTTATAAAATGGAAGAAAAAATTATATCAGACTCGTCGTCACGGCCAATAACTGAACAGCCGTAGCTTGAAAATTTGAAGTCATAATAAACAAAAATTCCATTGAAGAATAAATATGGTCAGAATAAATTCTAATCATGACATCACTTGCGATTTCCACTGAAAAACATTTAAAGAGTAAAAAGAAAACAACTAGAAAAACTATATTCGGGAAAATTTTATTAATATTCCCGTCAAACTAAGCCTTCCCTTTTTCCAAAAAAAATGAAAAAAAAAAATCTTTTTTAGAACGAGTTTAGTGGAGTACTGATGCCAATTTCCAAGTCTGTAAACAAAACGGTACGACCAGGAGCGCTGGAACACACAGACACATGAGTAAACACAAACACACGCATACATAGAAATCGATAGAACCTTTCACTACCTTTGGTGGCAACGGTTTTTCAATTTCTTTCCATTCGGGATTATGATCCAAACCCACTTTATGCAGTGTACTGGCAATAAAACCCAAGGCCAAAGTGTACGCTGTGCCTTTTAGTTGTTTCAAGTTTGATACAACACGAAGGAAAGAATTTTAGATAACAATACTGTGTAAACACGCTGACTCAGAGACCGATTTAGATACATCGTTGGCGAAGTAATGGCTAATTACTAAATGTCATAACTAACAATAACAATGTTACAACTCCTTTGAGGCTTTCTTTTGATGTATGAGATGATGGTGCCACTGTGATTTCAAGAATGCAGTGAATGTTTACAGTTTACAACATGCTGTGTTTCATCTATACCAGGGGGGTCCCCAACCTCTTTTCCACAGCGGACCGGTTCAATATTGACAATATTCTTCTGGGCTGACTGACGGAGGCGGGAGTCAATTACGAATATACATGTCGGCTATCATTACCTTTACCTTCCCTGTCGTCGGATTAGCGTTTTCGGGGTCAGTGATTTTTTTTTTTATTAGCATCTTTAGGGTTAGTATTTTTAAGTTTGGTGTTAGGTATAGAGTTACAATCATTGTCGTCTGTTTCGTTGGCTTTAAATTCGCCATCTGCACCTGCTACTCTACAGCTGGAGCAGCGGACATTTTGAAACAGGAAAGTCCACAATTGCCGTTAAGTCAAGTATATCATTTGTAAGTGTCTGATACACTCGATTTCGTTTCTACAAGTGTTCATCTAACAAATTTAATATTAGTATCCACCTAAGTTCCCAAGGGAGAAACGTTCTGTTCATTGAATATTAAAGTGTTTTCGTGTAATTTATTTCATTTTTATGGTTACTTTGTCGCGTAAGTCAAATATATTCTTTAGTGGGGAGTGAGAGGGGAGACTGGAGATGAGAGATGACTCATATATTTTCATAATGGATCGTTGTCGTCTGCTTCGTCGATTTAGAATTTGCCATCAGCGCCTGCTACTCTCTAGCTAGAGCGACGGTCATTTTGAAACAGGAAAGTCCACAATTGCCGTTAAGTCAACTATATCATTAATAAGTGTCTGATACACTCGATTTCGTTTCTAGAAGTGTTTATCTAACGAATTCAATATTAGGATCCACCCGAGTTTCTAAGGGAGAAACGCGTTAATTTTGTTTGTTGTTTTTCTTCTCAAGTTCTGTTCATTGAATACTAAAGTGTTCTCGCGCAATTAATTTCATTTTTATGGTTAGCCTGTCGCGTAAGTCAAATATATTCCCTAGTGGGGAGTGAGAGGCATGACTAGAGATGAGAAATGACTCATATCGTTTCATAATGCCGAACCATTTCGTTTACTCGCAGCCGGGTGGTCGGGTACCACTGATCTATACCACTAGATATTGAGGTTTTAAAAAATGAATAAATAACTAAAGCTAATAGAGATTCATTTCAACATTTTTGCGGTTTAAAATGGGCATAACAATCAAACCTTTTTAGATTTCGTCTACATGTGTGATGCAATGGTGTCAGAGTGATGAGTATTTTTACTCTTAAGAATATGCTGTAAAAAGGCAAAAATCGTTATTTAGAATTGTTGCTTTGTATATGAATCCCAAGGTAAATAGTCTGAATTTATCAAAATTGTTAAAAATATTGGAGCCAAGATCTTATCGTTCTAAGAAATTATAACTCATCATCATCATCATCATCATCATAATTCTTTTATCGTCCGTCGTTGGACATAGACCTTCCCCAGGGATCCACTACGTTCCTCTATTATGGGCGTCGCAGAGCCAGTATTTTCTGAATTTGTCTCGTTCATCTCCTCGTCTTGTATTCTCTCGGCCTCGGTTTCGCATATGATCTCTGGGGATCCATGTTGTGAGTCGTGATATCCATCGGTTTTCGGCCATTGTGACCAGTTTTCATGATTACAGAGTGTTAACCATAATTACATTCAAACAAACCAAATGATCTTTTTTTAAAAGAAAACTGGCTCATTCCATTTTCACCTTTTATATTGGGTATTTTGGGTGATGCCATTCTGGTGTGAGGGGGTGCAACAGTGACTGGCTGCTGAGTAGAAAGGGGGCAGGTGGAAGTAGGACGCGCGGAAATTTAAGGTCGTGAAAAGGTCATACCCCGTTTTCACTGGACAGTAGAAACAACCAAGCAACAAAGCAGCCAACACACACTGTGTAATATAATAGTTGGATTATTATCATTAACAGTCTCCTCAGCCTTTTCATGGATATCGTATTATTTTACTGGAGACAAAGTCTCCTTTCAGACTTCTCACCAATTGAAAAGAAAATATCTTGTATTCATTTCACACCAAGTTTCGGCATGGAACTTAGGGCAGGCAACGATGTTATGACTCAGAAGACACTGACCTTTTTTCATATATACAGATATGGGTCAATACAGGACCAATTCTCAAGGCTAAACAAGAGATAGAAAATAGCTGTATAACAGACAAAATATTTACACAGACAGAGCGTTACGAAGGATATGGCCGGTGCCTGTGAGAGCAATTTTCTGTATCTCATAGATGCTTTGGTTTCGTGGCATTCTACCTTAATATTTGTCAGCACGCTTTTATGACCGAGAGGGCCCCTGAAAAAACTTCCTCTTCTTCTTCTTCTTCTTCTTCTTATTATTATTATTATTATTATTATTATTATCATTATCATTATTATTATCATTATTATTATTATTATTATACATTGATCTCTCGTACCTGTAATGACTGATATCGGTCACTGGAGATCGTGCGACAGCAAGTCTCCCTAATAATCCTGGACCATCCATTATTGTTGCTGATCCCAGGAGGGCCGTTGTTTAATGGATTTTTTCATGTAGATTTTCATAGTCTGAATGGAATTAAAGACTATGAGACGGTATTAAAACTATCTACTTCAAAATCCTTGTTTGGCACTACATGACCATTATATAGGTGTCGATGTGCCATAAAATCACATTCAGAATCAGAACCTTAGAGATGGAATTAGAAACTATAAGAATCTACTTCAAAATCCTTGTTTGGCACTATATGACCATCATATTGGAGTCAATGTGCCATAAAACCACATTCAGAATCAGAACCTTGGAGATGGGATTAAAGAATGAGAATCTACTTCAAAATCCTTGTTTAGTACGACATGACCATTATATAGGAGTCAATGTGGTTTCATGACACACCGATTCCTATATAATGGTCATGTAATGCCAAACAAGGATTTTTATGTAGATTCTCGTAGTCTTTAATTCTATCTCCAAGCCTTGGATTCTCAATATTAAATATCATTTTTTAAACCACCATCTATACCAGGAAGCGGCTGACCGTGAATCAAAGGTGCATCGATTTAACCTCCGAAAAGAAAATCCCAAATGATGGACACAA
The DNA here is from genome assembly GCA_963457665.1 of Thysanoteuthis rhombus. Classification (NCBI taxonomy): domain Eukaryota; kingdom Metazoa; phylum Mollusca; class Cephalopoda; order Oegopsida; family Thysanoteuthidae; genus Thysanoteuthis; species Thysanoteuthis major. The sequence continues at coordinate 34,850,214 of OY735242.1, read as the reverse complement.
TACCCGAAGCAGAAAATCATGATTCCACCGACGAAGATCCGGATTCAACAAGCGAAGAAAAGATAGATGTAAGTATTCAGCACATCAATGAATGAATGTTGAAAGTTACTCTGAAAAAAAATGCCCGGAGGCAGGTCTGGCACAATGGTTTTATGCACCCTAGACTAGACTTGTAATTGGCGGCTTCGGTTGTATTCTAACGACTATATTTTTCAATTTGGGGTGCGCTCCCAGGACCTTTGCGCCCTAGGCAATCGCCGATTTTCGCCTAATGGGCAGCGTATTCTCCAGAGGGCTGACACAAGAGTTTTATGCGCCCAGGTGACATTTGAAATTTGCACCCTGAGATGTATCCTAATGACAACTTCTTTCGGTTTGGAGTGCGTTCCTAGAATCTCTGCGTTCTAGACGAGAGCCCCGGTTAACACAAGGGACGGGCCGGCCCTTGGGTTTGGTAAATAGCCATGGTGTAATAACGTATCCACCTTCAATAATCCTGGCACTGTAATATAGCCCCGTAGAATTTTTTCAGTTGACTAATGAAACCAATGGCTATCATTCGACACAGGTGTTTCGTTTTAAAACAAAAGTTTATAGCTCTAAATGATTTGATATGATGCTAATGAAAAACGGCCATTATGAAAAAAAGGATTTTTACAACTTATCTGGAATGTCTACCCAATATATTCATATTCCCCGGGGGAACTTCTAACATGTCTAATTGGTTTCACTAGTCAGCTCAAAAAATCATACGGAACTCTATTAAAACGCCAGGACTGATTGAGCTTTAGAGGTGTGATTTTTGCATTATAAGTGCAGACATTATTATCATTATCATACTTATTATTATCATTATCATTATTTTTATTATTATTATCATCATCATCATCATCATCATCATCATTATTATTATCATTATTATTATTATTATTATTATTATTTGGTAAAACCACTCTCTATCTTTTTATCAAACAGGGTGTTGTTGAAAACCATCACCAAAAACTGTCAATATCAACATAGGTTTCTTCATTTTCCAAGTTGGTCTGGCTGGCTATGTCTATATGTATGTATGTATCATGCATACACACCGCGCTAATGGAGCTAGAGGATTTTTAAAAATATCATTTACCCCTGATCATGCATAGAAAAAATCTAGTTTCTTGTTTTCTTCAATCCTCTCTATAGATAGGTTTTGCAATCTAAGTTTACGCTAAATTGATCCCTCAGTTTATGTCCACTAGCATTTGTGCTTATTTCTTTCAACTTGGACATTTCTAACGATCACTGCCTATCGAAATGGGAAAGATGTAACTTATCAATAATTACTTTTTGTTTTTTAACTGATCACTCCAACAGAGCATGCTGCCAAAAGACATTGATCACATGACGATTCCGATTGAGTGACTAATCAGACCTGTTTGGGTTTAAAATGTAGTTACACTCAAATAACGTTAGATACACCGGTTCTCGTGCGATCACCGAAGTTAAACAACGTCGAGCATGGTCAGTACTCAGATGAGTGATCGCTTTAGAATACCAGGTGCCTTAAACAAGGATGATGAAGTAAGCAACACAACTTCGGGTACTTGATGCCTCTAAGACGATTTCACATATTGCTTGTCGAGACAAGAGGAATTTGTGATAAGTGAAGCCCGGGAAGGGACGGCTGATTTTATTTTCTTTGTCTGGGGAAGCCTACTCCGTCAAATGAAACATGTCACAAAAATAAGAATAATACTTACTCTAGATTAAACTTGGTTTCCACATTGTCTCTATGACATGTGTGTGTGTGTGTGTGTGTGTGTGTGTGTGTGTGGCAGGGAAATTTGTTTCTTGAAGGTATCTCCTAGAAAGTTTAATTATTGAATAAGGTTCCAGGAGTAGTCAAAGCTGGAAGACCACTGCGTTAAAGTAGGCCATGATACATCTATGTCAAGACCCCCTTTGTCCCTACAATCGCTTACCATAATTAGAAACTGGCAAAATAGATTTTTTTCAGTTTTCAACATGGTCCAGCTGACCGGTTACGTATGTATGTATCACGCGTACCAGTCACATCGATGGAGCTAGAGAGCTGAGATATTCAACGTTTACTTCTTAATATGTTGAAAAAAAAACGTTTCACTGATTATCCGCAGCTGTCAAAAACACTCGTCATGTGACGGTTTAAATTGAATGGTAACCAAATTTGTCTTTAAGGGATGATTGTGCTGGTTCTTCGGTTTCACGTAAAACGTTTCATAAGTTGCAACCAAGGCTGCACTTTACTGGGGGCTCAAAAGATTTAAGTGGCCCCAAGATTTTATGCCCCCCCTGCCAACTTGGCTATTTCTTCTTTGACCCCATGGCCAAATTCTGCAGAAAATTCAATTGAAATAAATTGAGAATGTTTGCAGATATTGTATTGGCATATTACTACGATGCAGAGGGGGTTATTGTGAAATAATCCAGGATCCACCCTCAAATCTAAACAATCATCCCTTAGTACATGGCCCACCCTTCGACAGATATCATCGAAATTCATTTAAAACATTTGGAGATATTGCGTGGACAAATAGACTGGAGTGAATAAAGTATTCGGATAAAATTTAGTCAAGCGATCCCGGCTGCAGTCATGAAGACTGAGAACATCCGTAGCACCCCTGTTTTCCGGTCGTAAAATGTATTTGCCTTCATCTAGATTCTACCCTCATTAACCTCAAATGAAACCTTTCTCTGCCACATTAGTTGAAAACATTTCCGTTGGGCGGGATTATCAGCTATGTACCGCGGAAGGTCTAAATAGGGCCTTTGACTCTAGAAAGAGATTGAAACTGTTTTCAAGGATACCTCAATTCAATACCCCAAGCTACAAGACACCTATTCGGCTACTTAGAGGTGACGTACGGAATCAGACTTTAAAATAGAAATACATATCAGATCATTATTTTTTAGGTATAATGCAGACCCCACAATTTTACTATTCATTTGCAAATCACCAAGACTTTTTTTGCATTCTTTTAGTTATCACATTTCAGGTGTATCTTAATCTTATCTTAATCCAGTACCCCTGGTTACAACTCTTTGTTTCGGCTATTTAGACGTCACATATAGGATTAGACTTTAGTATTGTTGATTGATAGAAGGAAATCAGATCATTATTGTCGGGGTGAGCGTGAACGAAAACGCCATCCTATTTCTTTTAGTAGGATTTTTAGAATATTTTTTACTTTAAAACCTTCCTCTAGGTCCATTGCATGTGCGTGCCAAATTTGGTTGGGCTGCACCCATGTTTATGTAGTTTTTATAGCGTTACAGAAACACGGGCAAACAAAGATGCAGTCAAACACTATTAACTTATATATATATATATATATATATATATATATATATATATATATATATATATATATATATATATATATATATATATATATATGTGTGTGTATATATATATATATATATATGTATAACCGATGCATCCTCCCAATACTCACTTATGGAGCTGAAACATGGAACCTAACCAAGAGACAGATCCGCAAACTTAGAACCATATAACGTGCACATGAAAGAATTATGCTGGGCATCACATGGAGAGACCACAAGTCGGCACAGTACGTCCAGGAAAAGACAAGAGTCAGAGACATCATAGAATCCATTGAAAAGCTCAAATGGCAATGGGCTGGTCACGTCGTAAGAATGGCAGACAACTGATGGACATCGTGACTCATAACATGGATCCTTTGAGATCACATGCTCATCCGAGGCCAGCAGAATATTAGATGGAGGAACGAGCTACACAAATTAAAAAAGCTCTGGCTCCGCGACGCCCATGATAGAGAAGTGTGGCGAATCCTTTGGGAAGGTCTATGTCCAACGACAGACCTTGAAAGACTGATGATGATGATGATGATGATGATGATGATGATGATGATATAGATAGATAGCTAGATATTTATCTGACAATTATCCTTTTCATCTGACTCTTTAGTTTTGCATTTTGAAACGTAAACAATTTTCTTTCTTTATTCCTTGATTCAGGCGTCAACAGACACGACACCCGGGGTTTCTTCGAAGAAAAATAGTCGAGTTTCAATTGGGAGAAAGCTGGACCCTTTTTTGCTTCGAGCCATTCTCCTCAAAATCGAACACAAGGGTCTCAAAAACCAATTCCAACACCGCAAAAGAGTAGAAAATTTCCATCGACACCTCTGCGATCGGTATGCAGAATTTTTTGGCCATAGTGAATCTCACGCCCCTGAACCTGTAGCGCAGCTGACGGAGAGCTCGCAGGTTGATCCCTCGATTTTTGAGACCGAGAGGATGGAACAGTTGGCAAAACGGATCAGTTCCATTAAGGGCAGTGGCATTATAAAAAATAAACCCTCTACAAAGGTTCCTGAAGAGAAAGTGATCAAAAAGGAAGACCATGACGAAGTGGCTGAAAAGAAACCGGTCAAGCAAATAATCGCCAAAATCACTCCGAGCAAAGCAAGTGTCAAACCTCAAAAGAAAGTCAATAACCCCGAACAATCTAAAAATGCACGTGATCGATGGCAGGTGGCTATTGGTTTGATTCTCGGTCTGGCAAAAATTGCGGCATTCTCTTTAATAGGAGAAAAATATCAGTACAAAGTCGATGACCTGATCTTTGATCCGACTATAATCAAAGAGTGCAAGAATGCACCTGGTTTGAGTTCTGATTGCAGGTTTGCTCTTAGTCTCATCCCGGCGAAGCGAACCAACGAGCAAGTTGAGCTGATTGTTCAAAATCTCCGCGAATTAGAAATCAAATCTTTCAACGAGTATCCGGAATCCATACAGCTGAAACTTGCTCGGGTTGCTCGCTACGAGGTCGTCAACCAACAAAGAGTCATCATGAAACAAGGTAGACCGGCAGAACACTTCTATTTTTTGATTGAAGGAACCGTGGTGGCCATCGAGAAAGGAGACGACCCCGAAAAAGACGACAACAACGACTCTGAAAACGAGGCTCAGTATCCAGAGGAAGAAGAGTGCGAAGACCTGGTCGTCTTAAGAAAGGGGGCCATGTTTGGGGAGGCAGAGATGGTCAACAGGCTCAAACGCCGGGTGACGGTCATTAGTAAAGGGAATGCCGAACTGCTGAGCATTGCACGCCATGAACTTTTGAAAATCCTCGAACAGCGTTCGCATGCAAACGAACCTCCCGACCACATCAAGTTTTTGCAACACTGTGACTTCGCTGATCACTGGCCAGTAAAGAAACTGATCGATAATCTAGATCACTGCTCACCGTATTTCTTCAAGAAGAATTCAATAATCGTTGAAGACAGCGTGAGAACTGATTTTCTCGTGATCATTCGGTCCGGGCAATGCCGGGTGATCCGTAAATTGCACAAGAAAAAGTTGGTGATCGGGGAAAAGACGGAACCGGTCGAGAAGTCCGAACGTGTCAAAATGAGAGAACACAACGACGAAATGTTGCGTAAAAACTTTCGTAGCTTCACTCGCACTCACAGTTCGAAACGTAACCCCGAGTCTACTGGTGGTGACCACCCTAACCTGGACATGACAGACGGTGCTTGCATGGATAGAATAATTGACGATCACTCACCTCCCCCCTCTAACGAAATAGAGGAGCTAAATCTGCTAAGCAAATCACACGACAGTAAACGTTTGGGTGAGAGGCCAAAATCGCGATTGCAATCACACAGAAGTCAGGGTTTGTCGCGCCACAAATCGTCAAAAATGTCGAAGAGCAAGCTTTATATGACACCTGACTGGCTGATGGATAATAGTAAAGAAGACACAAAGGTGCCCATTATTTTATTACTACTTATTAACCTGTGAATATTCGTATCTATATGACATGATTTTTTTTAAAAGTATATATGTATACGTACCTGTTGCGAGTGCCTTCCTTCCCCCCGAGAATTTTTTGAAAAAATCTAATCAGGTTCAGAGATGTTTTGAGGCCATATCTGATGAGTATTTGGACATATATTTGCTAGATTTCTTATGAGAGAATTGTTCAGATAAATAATTCTAGTAGTATATAGCAGAGGAATGTCGTTCCCCTAAAATGTAACGCAATTACCACAGCACTACACGTCTGATATCAACCCATTGAAGTAATTTTGGTAATCTTAGGTATGACCTACATACGCTCATGGTAGTGTTTAACCGAAATACAGAAGCCCCAAAAGTCATACAAAGACCCTAAAAGTATATCCTTATTAAAAAGTATGATTAAACATGATATTCATCAGAAATTAACGAAATCTAACCATATAATGAGCTTAAATGCAAATGTTTCTATTTGTTTAGTTATGCTCTAATGGGATGATCTCACTGATTCATTAAACTTACTATAATGACATAACAATAAAAATTATGCTATTAAAACTCTTAAGACTTCGTGTCAGATCGCACATTGAAACAGCTTGATATGAGTTGAGATTTTTTTTAAATCTTAAAAATTAGGATTCTTGAATTATTAAAAATAAATTACTCAATAAAATAGTTTTAGGCTGTTCAGTGCTGATCCATACGTAAACGAACCCGTCATTTTGGACTGGTATATTCTAGTAATGAAGTAAAGAGTCTGTCGTCTGCTCTTAATCAAAAAAAGATTGAAACGCCAGTTTGACACGTCAAATACACCGTTTCAATCATACCTTGATAATTTCATGGTGGTCATTCTGACGAAGAACGTAAGTTAGGATTTTAATTCTATAATTGCGTTAATTTCTGGTGAATATGTTGTTTGATTATACGTTTTGATGGAAAAATATATAACTTTTGGAGCCTCTATGACTTTTTGAGGCACTGTATACTGATTAAAGACGGCCACAGGTTCATGTCCGTCAAAGCAAAGATTATCTTTATTTTGAGTACTATTTACCTTCTTCTTCTTCTTCCTCTTCTTCTTCTTCTTGTAGGTGGCAGTTTTTATTCAGATCGACGTCCTCGAGGAGAATGAAGTATTCGGATTAGAGACGCTGCTTTTCGACAAGTATTATGATACGCTGGGCAGCTCAGGATTGTGTCTGGTCAGCGGCGAGGACGACGAAGGTGTTAATGTTGTGTTACTGTCCAAATCCTATTTCGTTGAACATGCCTCCGAGCAGGTAGCGTGGAGAGTTCGACGAATGATGAAGACTTACCCTGACACAGAAACTTTATTGGAGGAAATCGAACGCCAGGAATTATGGGGGGTTTCGAAACAAGGTATGAAGGAAGATATCTTCACGGGAAGACCTCTCTTTTTGAAGAAACTTTCATGGAAATTTTGAGCGTCCAGGTCAGGGTAGCCAGATTTGGCCAGAAGGGTTGATCATCCGAGCTTCATCTCAGACACTTACCCGAAATTGGTGACGCTATTCCAATGCCTGCGTTGGGTAAAGCTTTGAGATGAAACTACGATTATTTACCCTTCTGGACGAATCGAGCAACCCTGGTTCATATTGCTTTAGATCGAACATCGGAGAAAACCTAGCGAAACTAGAGGCTTTGTACAAAACAGAAGATAACTCGCCATCATAGTTAATAATTGGATAACCGTAACGTCTAAATTTTAAGTCGCGTAAAAAATATAACAAAGATGTAATAATTGATAAAGAATAAATATGATCAGAACGAATTCTTTTTATGACATCTCAGGTGTTTTCCACTGGAAAAGATCTAAAATAGAGTGAGAAAAAAAAACATATAGAAACATCTAGATTCTCCAAAATTCAGATGATATTGATAAACCCATCAAACCGAAACACTGAGAGGTCAAAAAAGCTTTTTTCCCAAAAAATAAAAACATTTTTAAGGAAGGGTCTAGTGGTGTACTGATGCAAATTTTAAAGTGTGCAAACAAAACGGAATGGCCAGGAGCGCTGAAGCGCACAAACACGTTTACACACATACACACACACACACGGAGTTTTTTTTTTGTTTTTGTAAAGAAGGTACTAAAATTAAAATTCCGGTGGTTATATATGGTTGTTCAATTTGTACAATCTTCGGATATTTGAGAATGTCTTCGTGATTTGTAGAGATCACAAGACAGCACAGTATATAAGGAAGAAAACGGGAGTCCGAGACATCATAGAAACTATTAAAAAAAACTCGAATGGCCATGGGCAGGCCATGTTGCAAGAATGAAAGACAACTGATGGACATCACGACTCACAACATGGATCCCCAGAGATCACATGCGAAACCGAGGCCGACAGAACACAAGATGGAGAGATGAACTAGGAAATACTGGCTCTGCGACGCCTATGATAGAGAATTGTGGCGAATCCTAGGGGAGGTCAATGTCCAACGACGGACGTTAAAAGACTGATGATGATGATGATTGTGATTAGTGGTGTCTGTCTCGGTGATGTAAATGTTTTTTTGGAATTAGGTATGGGTATGAGTGTAAGTAGGATTCATGTTCTGAGTTCTCTGTGTAGCGGGGGGTTCTGTAAGCCCCCGCTACTATTTGATAAAAGGCAGTTAATAATAATTATTTACATTAGTAGACGTTTAACATACAAGAGCCTGATAGTAGAGAAGTAGGTATCTGCGTATCCAGAAGTACCCCTCCATTTTGAGCATTGGTCTGTGTGTATATGCGTGCACGTCTCTGTGAGAGAGACAGAGGCAGACAGACAAACACTCCATACTTTTTCCGGGCGATTAGACTTCTAGTTGTTAGTGTTGTTAACACAACACTTCGGCTGATCCATTCTACGGCCTTTTCCAAGCGTACTGTTCGAATGTAATAACTGTAAATAGACTATAAGGTAGGATCCAGGTGTTTTCTTTCCTTTATCTTGTCTCTTTTGATTAGTAGAAGCCACATCGGCGTACTGACGAGGGCGGGGGCACCAACAGAGGGGTGACACCATGATGTTTTTGAGCCAAAATTCAATATTCATCACTACTTTTAGTGCTATTTTTTTTTTAGTGATTTTAGAGAATTTTCAGCTATTTTTGAGCCATCGTAGACGAATCTACACATTTTCAACAATCTTAATGGCCATAAAAAGGATAAGTGTCTTTAGCGAGTTTTGGCATTTTTTTGACATTTTTTTTTCACTTCGGTTCGGTGCGAAAAAACGTTTTGGCATTTTCGCAATTTTTGGATGTCGATTTAGTGCAAGCTGGTCGCACTGGAGGTGAGACCCCGAGTTACTGCCCCGGGTGACACCAACCCTAGGAACACCACTGAGTTTAACTCTCGTCTGACACACACTAGTTGACCTGTTGGTCTAAACTGCCTCTTTAATTTTCCTCACATTTTACATCGTCTCAACAACACAAGCATCGAAAAGGAGTTCCTCAAAAAAACTCCTTGAATGATAATGACCATCCTCAAAATGATAGACAATTCAATATGATGAGATATGGATTCGAAGTCCCCAAATTATGGTGGATTTCGAAACCGGGTAAGGCCGAAGATGTCTTTTCGAGGATGTCACTCTTTCTAAGAGAAAAAAAAAACTCTATGGGAATGGGCAAATTCATTGTTCAAATTGAGATATTAAATGAGCATGTAGCGTTCCCAAAATGTACAATGATCATCTTATTAGGATTTTATTGATATTGATAAAGGCTTATACTTTTCTACATGGGAATGACGTCCGTTGCAAATCAATGCAAACCTAAACAGCTAAATTGAAATATTCGTGCAAATATAACACAACCCATCAAATGTAATAGGATATATATATATATATATATATATATATATATATATATATATATATATATATATATATACATATATATATATATATATATATATATATATATATATATATATATATATATATATAAACAGGATCCATTCATTTTGCTAAAAAGAAAAATATTGTAAAGATTATGGCCATTGAATTCATTTCATGACCCTTACGACGGCAACGATGAAAATACTATTTTAGAATGTGTTCAATATTTCAGAAGATAAAATCAAGCGAGTCATTGAAAGTAACATCTACCACCACGAATATTTGACAAAAAGCGACCTGTTGACAGACAAGCCTGAAACTAATCTATTAATTCCATCGTTATAATCTTTGTGTTATTCATAAGAAGAAATGATTGGAGAAAATTATCAAATAAAAATCATTTGTGTCGACAATATAAAACTGGTGATAAACGTAGAGCGTGTACTGATCATTTTGTTAGAAGTTCATTGTATCATATCTCTATTTTTATTTTTTACCGTGCTAAGAAAAAGAACTCCAGACTCAAGAACTGATACTTTTCTCATTGGTTGTAATTCTCTGGAATCTGACCAATGAGAACCCCTAAAAAGGTCATGTGCTCCTTCCCTTCCTTCACTCTTCCTCTTTCCAAGCAGGACACTGAAGCAATCGTTTGGGTGGGCCTCGGCCCAGTCACCCCCTTTTATCACCCGAATCAGTCAAAGGGAGACTCATACAAAGGCATACACCTAATTTCATTATCATGTAGCGGAATGTTAGCATAATTTTCGAACAGGCTTGATCGAAATGACAAAGCCCATTGTAACACTACAACACCTGACGCCATTCGGCCGTCTTCACCTCGCCCAAGACTCCGGACCCACGTTGTGAATTGAAAGATCCTCAGAGGTCTGCTGACGAACGGTTTGATTAGAACGTTTTCAATGCGGTTGGGTCACAAACACAGTAACAATCAGAGTTCCGAAATGATGTAACAATGGTGATGTAACAAGGAGGACAAGTCTTGTATTAGGTATAGGAGTTACCCAAAGCTGTCTTACAAAATGACTTGAGGACAATTTTTCACCTGTATTCATCGAGACCGTTCGAAGAAGCGGAGTTGTAAAAGGGATCCGATCTGAATAATGCATCTGACGCCGACGCAATTCTAGAGAACCAACAAAATCACCATCTTCAATTCCCACCACATGATTTGATTGGCTGAGGACCTCACCCCTCCACTACCAAAAGAATGTTTCCATTTCTATAAGTCATATGACCGACCAATCAAAGGAGTTTATTGCATACACCTTCATATTATTATTATCATTATTATTTGCAATCTCACACCAGTTGCCTGGTGGTAACCGCTGGAGTTTGAGTGACAGCAAGTCTCCTCAAGTCTCTATCCCTTCTCTCCTAGTTTTCATAGGCCACAGTAATACTGCAGTTTACGGTTTCACACCGGTTGCCCAGTGGTCATTGTTGAAGGCTGAGTGACAATAAGTCTCCCCAGGTCTTCAGCCAACATCTCTTCTCTCCTTCGCCTATCATGCCAGTGCTGTGGATCACATTCCCGCTTTCATTTCCCTTCCTCTGTTAGGTCACTGTTAACAATTAGTGTTGCAGTCTTTATATTTCTAGCACTTTCCTCAGTATCCGCACAGTTCGTAGCAGTGCTGTGGTCTGTACAATTATTATTATCATTATTATTATTATTATTATTATTATTATTATTATTATTATTATTATTATTACAGTCTGTCCTTTACCTTTTGGTACATGAATAACTTCTTCCTGTTTGATATTTCGAACAAGCAACATGAGATACAATTCAATAACTTCCAATATTAAGTTCGTTTAGACCTGAACGATTCCATTCCATATTACCATTCATTCCGACCGAATGATAACGTATTTATAGGAATTTATTTATTCCTGATTTTCTGAACTGTTCATGGAGTCTCCTCATAATATCCTCGGCTGACAATCCAGATTGTTTTATTTTTCTTATAATCGTGATTGGCAGTGATAAGTTTGGTCTAATCTCCCGGCAAGGCCTGTGACTATTGTTGAATGTTTTTGGACAAGATGGAAACATATCTTAGAAATGTATCTACTCTTGATTCTACCGAGTGTCTTTAAGATTTCTCCAATCTAGATTATCGTTTCAACTTTCTTATTAATCGACTGGGTTTGTATGGTCTGAAATTCCAGGTACCCGTACTTGAGTTTTAAAGAATAAACGCTGGTTTTGTCTCTCAATTTTGTCTGGGACTGATTTATTTCCAAGAAAAAGATGCATTGCTAATGTCATTAGTTGAGATAAGACTTTTGGCATAGTCTATTGAGATTTGGATTATAATGACTTTGCAGAATAGTCTTCCGTAGACCACAAACGGATTGTTGTTGTTGTTGTTGTTGTTGTTGTTGTTGTTGTTATTATTATCATGATTATTATTACTTTTTCTATTTTTAAATCATTCATAAATTCTTTAATTTTATTATGTCTTTAGAACATGGATGAAATTCAATTTCCTATGTCAGTTGCGCAAAATGAAATTTAACCATACTACATCAGTTATGTCCCTTACCGTGACGGATGATATCTGCACATTTCTAACTATTATGTAACTATTATGTGAGTGGATTTCACATTTTAAAGGTAAAATGAAGAACAAAACGAAGCAATGTGAGAGATGCATGGAACACCCAGTTTGAAAGACTTGTTGAATAAATTAATGAGTCCAGAAAGTTCTCTCCAGGCTATGTGATAAAGTGAATAATATCGTAAGAAAAATAATAAAATTCGACATTTACCGCACAAGAGAATTACGGGGTTAAAAATTGTTGAAAAGGCGCCTCCTTGGAGATTTTTATTGTTTTCTACGCCATCTAAGTACACTCTCCTGGTCATCCTCATTGTATGTATTTTATGAAGTGACACTTCATGGACGCCCTGATTGACATCGAGGTTAGGATTTCGTTTCGTTTCTCAACTTTTTATGACATCATTAGAGAATTTCTTCATCCTCTGGATAACGTAATTTCAAGTGAATTTAATGTTAGAGTCCAGTTCCACATTGTCCTTAAATACTAAATTGAACCCCCTTCTAAAACATGACGTAACGAGTAAAAACTACCCGATTTATTTTTTATTCTCTGAGTTAGAACACGGTTAAGATGCTGGAGCTGAAACGATTCTTTCTACCATATGCCAAGAATCGATTTCGAACATAATGGGGATGGACTGACCCACAGACCTTACAATGAGGGACGGATAGACCTATAAACCTTATCATTGAGATGTTTGAGGACGCATCTAAAATCGTAAAATGAAATTAGAATTATTTGGTATATGTCCGATCGTCTTTTATATGTGGTCGTTTTTCCTAACTTTAGAACCTACCTACCTACGCTTCTTGGGATAGCCACAAAGGACTGACCGTCCAAGTAATAAATTCTTGCTGCTCTTAGCTGGAGTCGAACGATGAACTTTCAACAAAGTAAAAAGGAAAATCAAAATCTTTTTCGACTGTTAAATAAATCCCCCAACCGGCAACAAGAAACTTCGATCCAGATAAGTGCAGATTGTATTTGTCTTATTTTCATTTATTTATTTATTTATTTATCTATTTTTGTTTCAGACAGAATATAGGATTCGCAAATTGTGCAATGGCAAATTCTTATTTCATACCAGGGATTGGCAACCTACGGTCCGCAGGCCAGATCCCGCCCGCGAAGAGATTTTGACCGACCTGCAAGCAAATATTGGGATACTATGCTCACTTTTTCATGTTTCAAATATTCCTTTTATCTCCTGAATCAGGAGATGCCTTGATTGAAAGAAAAAATGCGACTAAATTGAGTTCCAAAATTTCTAATTGGCATCCTTTGGTAACTGCAAATCATTTTCTAGCATACGTTATTCATCGATTTAGGGCAAAATATAACCAGATGTATTTAATGATTTATTTAACACTTATCAGTCCATTAATTACCGTCGGTGGTTATGTAAATTTATTTTCTGGTACTTTAGGGTGTTTCTCCCGACAGATTATGTTGTTTTGCTGGTTTTGCTCATATTGTTCGGATTTACGGCATTTTGAACAGGATTTGAAAGAGTTCTCTTCTCGTTGCGTGATTTAAATTGCGTCACAAGGATTACATGTATCCTTGTCGAGTCTTTGCTGAATATTGTAAAGAGTTCCTAAGAGATTTTTTCTAAATACTGAACTCATTCGGAAATTTTCATTTTGAACTTTGACAATTGCATAAGAAGCCAAAATATATCCGTTTTCTCTTCATTATTTGCTGAACCATTAGTATTTATTCATTAAATTGAATTGAATGTTACAAAATTCAAGTTTTTAACTTTATTTTACAGCTCAATAATACTACACAGCTGTTCCATCACCTAATTCTCACTCTGTTTATTCACGGTCTATATCTGTTCTATTTGTTTCTTTCAACGCAAAAAATTATATTATCAAGAAATGGATATATATGATCCGATAGAATGATCATGAATTGTTTTATATTATACTGAAACTCTCATTTAAAATGATCTCCCGTTATCACACGGTAAATGTATCATTCAGCCCAGACAACGTGAATAGAATTAGGCCAAATGATATTTTCGCTGTGTAATAACGGGGGATTATTTCAAATAAGAGTTTCAATATAATAAAGCACAATTTTCAACCATTCTGTCGGTTCATATATCCATTTCCTAAAAACATTAATTCTATATGTCTTCAAATGGATAATTTCCATGTTTCAATTCTTATGGCATATGTCTGGCTTACCGTTCACATTAATATACGATCCGGCCCTTGGGGTGTAAAAAGGTTACTGACCCTTGTATACCTTGGTTCAAATTCAGATCAGTGGTCCCTAACCTTTTTGCTTCATGGCCCACCTCCATAGCTCAAGAGGGATGATGTCACTCTGGCAATTTAATCATACATCCTGTAGCCCCCATCCCACCAAAAAATACATCTGTCTCTAAACATTATTTTCGCGAATCATATATAGGGGATAAATAAAAAGAAATTAATTGTTTATTAAAAAAAACATACTGGTATATAAACTTTGAGGAATTTTTTTGTAATTTCTTCTAGTGTATGAAATTTAGTAATACAATGCAATTTGCTCACTTATTTAATTAAATAGATGACGTAAATTCTCATTATCAAATTGTTGTTAATATTTACCTCCATCTGAATTTCTGTTGCTTTTTATCGCAACAAAACTCGAGCCAGTTTCCTTCCGGCAATGATTAAATATATTGCCAGCGTGTATTGAAAAAAAAACCCCGACAGGTTTGGTTAATCACTCAAAATAAACCTTCATTTGACCAACGTCTGTGGGCAGCGTGCTATGATGGAGAGATCAATTAAAAAATTGGAAAAAAGATCGATCATTGAAGTTACTTCTCTTGCCTTTGGTTGGGCAGTGATCACTAAAAAATGTCTGAATTCTAAAAAACAGCAGACACAAACTGAGGAATCAATATAGCATAAACTCACATTGTAAATTAGAGACCTATTTAAGGTGGGATTTTTCAAGAACCAAATTTTTTTGTCGTCACAGTTACGGGTAAAAGTTCAATTTTTTAGCCCTGTAGCTCCGTTGGTACGGCCTGTACACGCGGTACATACAAACATAGATAGACAGCCAGACAATTGACAGTTTCCAAAGACAAAAAACAAAACAAGAATTAGCATTCCAAGGGAAATTATGAATCACCAACACGCATATAGACTGTGTTGGGAGCGATCAATCAAAAAAGTTGAAAGAAGGGATGATCAATGAATGACGAACTTCTCTAGCCACTTGTTAGGCTGTGATCATTAAAAAAGGTCTGAATTTTTGAAAAACAAGCGGGCACAAATTAGTAACCAATTTACGATAAACATTCATTGTATTTTGAGCCCCCACTAAAAACCTATTTCGGAGGCTAATTTTAAAAAGTCAAAAACATTTTCCCTACTTATTGGGGTGGAGGTGCAAAATTTCAAGTCGCTACAATGAAAATTGGGCAAAGTCCGGATAGACAGATACATATAAATGTCAGAACGCATGAATAATCTTTACCCAGCAACAGCGATTGAACTGGTCTATTGTGGGTAGTGGTGAATAATAAGTGAAAATTATGAAAATGTTCAATTCTTTATTTTCATCCTTTCTGTCTTCTGTAATCATTGTAATCATTTCGTTTGGTTTGCGTCACAGAGTTATCTCACTTGGAAATGTCTCTCTCGTCGCACTTACCTCCCTTTGAAACTTCTCTGATAAACGAAAAAAAAATACTGTGAAACAACAATAACAACGACAATAATAATAATAATAATAATAATAATAATAATAATAATAATAATAATAATAATAATAATAATAATAATAATAATAATAATAATAATAATGGCTGAAGACGAGAGGAGACTTATTGTCACTCAGCCTTCAGCGATAGCCACTGGACAACCGGTGTGAAACTGTAAATCGCAGTATTACTGTGGCCTAGGAGAACTAAGAGAGAAGGGCTGGAGGCTTGAGGAGACTTGCTGTCACCCAAACTCCAGCGGTTACCACCAGGCAACTGGTGTGAGATTGCAAATAATAATAATAGTAGTAGTAGTATTAGTAGTAGTAGTAGTAGTAGTAGTAGTAGTAGTAGTAGTAGTAGTAATAGAGATTCCAAAAAATAATAATAATAATAATAATGATATTGATAGGGATTTAGTTAAAAAAATCACTGGATACCAAACTAATGTAAACTGTAGTGAATATGCACTGTAAATACAGCAGCAAAATATACTTGACACAAGGCCAAATTAGTGGGGCACCCAGTGAGGATTGAATTCATTACAAAAGTAATGGTCAGCATCGCAAGCTTGTTAACCATTACTACACTGATTACGAAACTAGAGATCTCATGAAATTATTTGAATGTTCAGGGATATCACGAAATCACTAGTTTCACAAACTTATTCTGACAAAGCAACGAATAAGACTTCAAAAGAGATTTACCTTCTATCCTATTGCCAGCCTGCAATAACATTTCCCATCTGGACATGTAGGCCATGTTCCCGGAAGACAAACATCGGTACAATCACTCGAATGGACACATTCATTGGGGACTGGAAACAGAGAGAAATATTATCGGATAAAAGATCAGTACCACTGATGGCCCCTAATAAATATCCACACTACTCAGACCCTTAGTGAAGATCAGCATCACTAAGTTTCCCAGAGAGAAGATTAGCACCACTCGGACGCTTAGTAAAGATCAGCAACTCTCAGACCCTGGGTAAAGGTCAACACCACTCAGACCCCTGGTGAAAATCAGCAGTCCCCTCTAGAAAAGATTGGTATCACTCAGTATAACCAAGTAGAGATTAACACCACTAAGTTTCCCTGGTTAAGATCAGATGGCACTACCAATGTCCCTTAGTAAAGATCGTTATTACTAAATTCCCTTAGTAAAGATTAGTACCACCAAAGTCCCTTAGTAAAGATCAGTACCACCAAAGTCCCCTAGTGAAGATTAGTACTATCACGGCCCCCTAATAAAGATCGGCACCACTAAAAAAAAAAATACTTTTGTGCAATCAAAACACGTTTTAGATCGTTTTCCAGAAAGACAAAACTTTTCGTAAAAAAATAAGTGTTTTTTCTTTTACTTCAAAAGCAAAAATCTCCAGTTTTGATAAAGAAAAACAAATAATTTATACATCAAAAAAATCCCCCAGTCATTCTTCTCATGAATGGGATAAATATTTACAATAAACTGAATTCTTTTATGATTTTTGGCGTTTTTTCTGGTCACATATCGCGTTTCATTAAAATTTCGCTGACAGGATTAGCAGATATGGCTGGTACAAAAAGTAGGGCTCGTTTAAACCAAATCTAAATTGTCAGTTTTTCTGGAAGGCTACATTCGATTCACGAAGTAATTGTGGACAATCTTGCTGCTCCCACAAACTCAAGAGGTTCCCCTCATGATAAATACGATTTTAGTCAAGGTTTCATCATCCATTTCAACATAACTGAATATAAATAAATCATAAAGTTGAAAAAAAATCGACGCCTTAATCAAATATGGCTGAAAACGTGGTTATCCCCAGATATATGTTGCCCACGGCCATAGAACATAAATCATTAATTTGATGTTTTACAAACGTAGGCTCCATAAAGCTCGGGGTGACTATTCGTAGGATGGGTATTTTCAGCTTGCAATGATAATCCGAATTTTGTTGGTACTTACTGTGTTCTCCAAAGCATCGACAATGTCTACGGAAGCAAACTGATTGCATTCCTCCAAGGCAAGATGGACAATTACTCGAGTCAGAACAAAGGGCCTCGATGCAAACAGCTGAAAAAGTTCCAAATCAAAACAGAAACTAATTGTCAACGCGCTTTATATTTCAATGAAATAGTTTCAAAATGGCGACGGATTTAATCTCAAGTCCTTTTTTTCAATTTTTCAATTGATCACCTCAACAGGCTGCCAAAAGATGTTGGTCACACAGCTGGTCTGGCATGCTGGCTATGAACAGGGAACACCCGATTAACACGATTAATGAATCCTAAAAAAATTGACGCATTAACTGCCTTCAGCGATGACCACCGGGCAACTGGTGTGAAACTGTAAACCACAGTGTTACTGTGACCTTTGAGCATTAGGAGAGAAGGGCTGGAGACTCGCGGAGACTTGCTGTCACTCAAACTCTAGCGGATACCACCAGGTAACTGGTGTGAGATTGTAAATAATAATAATGATAATAATAATAATAATAATAATAATAATAATAATAATAATAATACTAGGCGCATTAGGAACTGTCCCAAAGACACTGAGAGCGAGACTGGAGGAGCTCGGGATAAAAGTAAGGATGGAGACTGTACATGGTTAGGATGGTATTTCAAGTTGAGTCATTGGATGTTGCAGTGGTGGGAGGTACGGAAGACTGGGGTGTAGAAGGGAAGGAAGAGGGTGCGCGCTGCCTCCTGAAATGGCTCGCTCCAAAACAAAGGCAGTGTGCTATTTCCGCCTTTCGCCTATTTTTCCAAGAATCAAAAACGTGACATAGAAAATAGGGTACTACATGTATTTCAATTCTCTAATATGATTTTAACTTGGTACCACTGAGTGGAAGAGTCCACGTTTGCGGACTGAGAAGCCAAGAAAATCATACTATTCATTGTGCAAGTAGACTAGTTAATTCTCTTGAAAAAAGATCATGGATATGTTTGAATTTCTATGGAAATATTTTCTAAGAAAAATAATTGCAAATTTATTTCAGTTGAAGGGTCCATAGTTTCAAATGATGAGGAGAAGATACTTCTATCAAGAAATTTTTTTATCCCTAAGCGAAAGAGTCCAGTGTTACGGACAGCAAAAAAAAACAACAAAAAAAACACTAAATAAGTATTAGTAACGCAACATTACTTGATGTCAAACTCGCCATCACAGTCAATAACTGAACAGCCGTAGCGTTAAAATTTGGAGTCATGCGAAAAGATTCCATCGAAAAATAAATGTGGTCAGAATAAATTCTCAGTATGAAATCACTGACGAAAGAAAACATCGAAGATGAAGTAATCAAAAAAACATCTAAAAACATCTAGAGCTTGGAGAATCTAGATGTTATTAATAAACCCCAAGAAAACATTTTTAGACGAGGTCTAGTGGAATACTGATCCTAAATTTAAAGTCTGTAGACAAAACAGTGAGGCCAGGAGCGGTGGAGAACACAAACAAAATAGACAAACACACAAACACACTCAAATATTTTAAAAAAAGATTGAACCCTCCACCATCTTTGATGGCTACGGTTGTTCAACTATCTATGCTGAGAGATCCGACGAGGATCGAACCCACTAACAACGGCCAGCAACATAAGATTGTTGATCATTGCTATATGACGTACGTTCTGATCTGTGACGTGGGGGTCATATTATCTGCACGGTAGCTCAAATGGCAGTGGGCTGGCCATGTTGCACGAACGGCAGACAACCGATGGACATAGCAACTCACGACATGGTTCCCCCGAGATCACATCCTGAACCGAGGGTGGCAGAATATTAGATGGAGAGATGATCTCAGATTCAGAAAGTACTAGCTCTGTGACGCCCATGATAGAGAAGTGTTATGAATCCTGGGGAAGGTGTATGTCCGACGACGGATGTTGAAAGACTGATGATGATGATGATGATGATGAATCCCTTGGGAAAAATTGTGTATGTATTTGGACTTTAATGTTTAGTCTTTAGAAGAAAAAAAGCTATTTTTCTGTCGGGAATTGTACATGGTTTGAAACGGTGGACAAAAAGTATTTTTCCAGCAAAAAGTTACCCCCCCCTCCGTACACAGTGGAAGAGTTCAGTGTTACGACTAAAGCAAAACTGAGCAAAACAAAGACACTTACCATGCAGAAGGAAAAATATAATACAGCTTAAACGTAACATTTTTTCTCTCTTTTTGGACCAAAAATCAGTTTCTTTGAAGCCGGTTACAAACGGAAATGTCCACAGTTCTGTAAACCAGGGATTTATTTATACGACGGTCGTAGCCACTGTTATCGGTGAAAAATTATGATTTTCTTATCAACTATTTTCAGATAAAAAAAAAACGTGTCAGGGCCGGACTGGGCCTGTCCAACGCACTGGCAACACGGACAGTCACCAAGGACGCCAAGTGTCATGTAACTTTCCAAATACAAATGGGAAAATAAATAGATAAAACGGAATGAAAACAAAATTAGAAGAATCCTTGGTGTCATGACCTAGATTCCCAATAACCATGACAATTAATTCTCAAGAATGCCTACCCCCTCTGACCATTATAACCAATAAAATAACCATAACTGCTGCTACATCTCCGTCAGGTTATAAGTACAAGATGATATAATACTCTGGTGCAAACGATCATTTTGCACAGGATGTCAGGAACGCTTGATACGGACCTGGATAGTATGTCTCACTTTTTCTCTCTGTTGAACAAGTCCAGCAGAACTGAAATTTCACACGTTGAGCTGATAACAAGAGAAGAAATGATCTTATCGAATTCGAAGAAAATTTTCGAAGCCTGCACAGTCTCTTCATGCAGAGTGTGTCACTTGAGAATCGAGGTGTTTTTTTGAATTCATTTCCTTCTCAGATTATTCTCTTGATAAACAGATGATAAGATTGCCTGTAAAGATTGACGAATATTAAGTACATTGCGCATCTAAATACACACGCGTGTGTATACATACGAGCATATTCACGCTCAGACACACACAAATATATATATATTGTTCATAATGTTTCGAGTCACTTTGCAAGATTTAAAAAAAGAAGCGGATTTTTACTGTTCTTGATGATATCTAACCACAGCGTTCGATATTTATCGAATTGAATAGAGTTATTAATACATTACAATTAGAACTTAATTAGGAAATTTAGATGAAGATAAAGAATTATGTTTTGTTATTTCGATCACATCAGAAAATGTGTAAGACACGAAATGTTGACATATACCGGGTGAAGTTTCCTTTCAAAATTTTTATTTTAATACATACACACACACACACAAACACACACACATATATATATATATATAGAGAGAGAGAGAGATAGAGAGAGAGGGGGGGAGACACTGAAACTTGGCCATGAATTGATTTCAATTTTCTATATATTTCATAACTGCTACGTTAGCATCTTCTTTGGTTGTCCCATATTCATATATATATATATATATATATATATATATATATATATATATATATATAGATATACATATAGATATAGATATGTATATATGTATATATATATATATATATATATAGATATATATATAGATATAGATATATATATGTATGTATGTATATATATGTATGTATGTATGTATATATATATATATATGTATGAATGCATGTATGTATATATATATATATGTATGTATATATATATATATATATATGTATATATATATATATATATATATATATATATATATATATATATATATATATATATATATGCAGCAATTTTTCTTTCAAGCAAGTTTCATTTAACATAGGGGATAATTTCAGTCAATTCAACTTTTAAACAAGTTTCCTAGTTCGCAAAAAACATCCAGCCTCACAACAAACAAAACAAAATATATATATATATATATATATATATATATATATATATATATATATATATATATATATACAAGAATTGCGAGAGGACATTCTTGTAATTCTTATTCTTTATGTATTAATAGCTCTATTTACTGTGTTATATAAATTGAGCACTGTAATTTGACATCAACAACTACAGATAAAATCTGTAATCTACTTGTTTCTTCAAAATACATTATGTACTATATATATATATATATATATATATATGTATAAACTTTGAAGTTTTATGGACTCATTCCAAAGTTAACGTTCTTTCACTCCTAATGAGTTTATTTGAATGTGTAATGAATAAATATCATTTTATAATTGTTATATAATCACTCTACATCCCAGATCTGAGCAATGTGAAAAACAAGAATTATACAAAAAACATATATGACGACATATATTCACTTATTATTGGATATAGCTCCAAATACACTTCTTTGTTTGGCCCAATCGAATTGGTTTTATTTAAACACCATAAATGAAAATTGAATATTCCGTAAAAGATATCATCAACATCATCATCAGTCTTTTAACGTCCATCGTTGGATATAGACCTTCCCCAAGATTCGCCGCAATTCTCTGTTATGGGCGTCGTGGAGCCAGTATTTCCTGAATATGTCTAGATCTATCCATCTTGTATTCTGTCGGCCTCAGTATCTCGGTAGATCTCTGGGGATCCATGTTGTGAGTCGTGATGTCCATCGGTTGTCTGTCGTTCTTGCAATATGGCCTGCCCATTGCCATTTGAGTTTTTTTAAAATAGTTTTTATGATGTCTCGGTCTCCCGTTTCCTTCCTGACATATTGTGCTGTCTTGTGATCTCTCCATGTAAGGTTGAGCATGATTCTCTCATGCGCACGCTACATGCTTCTCAGTTTGTAGGTCTGTCTCTTGGTTAGGTTCCATGTTTCAACTCCATAAGTGACTATCGGGAGAATGCATTGGTTGTATACTCACCTTTTTAGGATTATTGGGATTGTCTTGTTTTTGAAAGTTAGAGCTAGGTCTGCCGAAGCCTTGCCATCGCAGAGTGATTCTTCGCTTGATTTCCTAATACCTCATTTACTACACTTAACTGATAAAATCAGAAAGATTCATTTGAATCATCTCGCGAGATTGGTCGTAACGAGTTGATAACATTTTACAGTTTTTATATAATTGCTCTACGCTCCTGTATAAACACCTACTCTCCGAATTACGACACCCACGACTTACACCCGTCTGTAATACGATTGAAATACGCTGATATCAAAAATTCATGTAGATATAATTTTTTCGGTTTTAGTTATTAATAACAAACGGTGTAAAAACACTGTAAAAAAAACAAACGCTTGATACGTCATCTATTGATGACATCACAGCTCTTATGACATAATTGCAGCTGGTAAATAAAATAAAATACCCTTCTTTCGTTCATGTAACATAAGTATGACCCACTGACCGACCGACCTAAGAGCGTCTTATAAAGATGTTTTGAATTGTCAAGTTATTACCTAAGACTAAAATACATATATGCATATAAGTGACACTCCGATAAAAGGATGATTTTTATTTAAAATAAATTTCGACACAACTGGTTAAAAAAGGTTCGCCATCTCTTCCCTGGAACATTCACAGCCGATGGTGAAATCATTCGATTGTACATTGCTCAATCATCAACTACCAAAGGAAAATGTCTATATCCAATGTCGGACGCTAAAAGACTGAGGAGGACGATGAATAATCATGAAACATCTGACGTATTTGAAAAGCCCTACTCTGTCAGACATATTGGGGAATCTCCTGTTTCGACTGTTTTTATTTTGTTATTTTTTTCATTTTCTATTCTATTTGGAAAGTCCTACTCTGTCAGACATTCGATTGGCGCTTCCTAACACTTATCGCCCTAGGCGACTGCCGTGTTCCCATGGGATGGCCCTGTCTCTGCCACGAACAACGCGAACGTACGGAGAATAAAATAATGATAGAAAGTTTTCTTCGAAAGTAGATGAAGTATTGAGTTGACTTGCTGTCATTCGATCCCAAGCAAAAGCCACCAGAGTGTGAAAAAAAAAATATATAATATCCGCACATAGCACAAATGAATCAGTGTAGACCGTGCATGTGCCAGAACTGATTATCTAAAACTATCTTTAAACATACCGGTACAAAATTTGGATATTATTGGTTCAAAAACGACCACAAATATCAAACGAATTACTCTCTTGGAAAAAAATAGATGGTGCTCAATAGTGTACTCATGCTAATTTTCAAGGCTGCAGTCCCCAAAATGCGTCTAAGGGCTCCTGGGGGACACAGACACATATACAGGCAAAGAGGGAAGAATATGTTGCCAGCTTGGCTGGTTGGTCGGGTGGGCCATTTATGGGGTTACAGTGACTCGATAATCTGATTCTTATAAGAAAGACTAGTGTATTATTGAAGCGGAGACTTGTTTATTTTTTACTTAATCCCCACCGGAGTTAACAAATACGACTAGTTACAAAATCTATCAAACAAAATCGTCCCACAATATAATTACCATTGTCACTTATTTTGTGCAGATATCTGTTTATCTGTCACGCTATTCCAAACCGATATATAAAATCATTATACACAGTCACGATCGCTACCGCTGGACGTTGGCTTGAGTAGACTATTAAGATACACAAATGAGCTGTCGATATAGAGATAGATGTGCCAGAATTTCCAATCCCAAGTATCATCAGTTAGTCAGTTGTGGGGAAGCGCGTATCAAAGCAGCCAGAGTCGCTAGGTCAACGGCTTAATTTACAAAAAGCAGAAATGAAAATACGTCGCTGGAAAATTTAATTGACTTTGACAAGCAAGTTACTGAGGGACTGTAGAAGCATTCAATGGACTACTGTTACGAAATAGTAATTCATTAAATATCTAATTTCATTATTTTGATGTTCAATATTTATTACTGTATTTACTCGAGTATAATTCGACCACTTTTTATAGCACAGAAAAGTCATAAATTCTATCTTATCTCAGCAGATTAAAAACTCATCAAACACAAGCCTATTTCGATTGATATTCGGACCATCCTCATCTTGGTTGTTTTTCATACAACGTTTCGGCCGTTGCTCTCTACGGCCTTCGTCAGGTATCATCTGGTAGATGTGGGGAAGTAACGAACCGAACCCTTTATTTATCCAACGGAGGTATATTGACCGTACTCCCCTCTTTTAGCGTTAGTAGTATTGTTATATTGTCTCACACTAGGATCGAACCTAGAACCATCAGATTACTTTACAGTAATTTGTCTGATGCTGTAACCACTGCGATATGTGTCCATGTGGACAACAGGTGCCAATTTTTAGGAGCCTTAAACCTCAGGTGACAGTTTTGATGTTTTTGATGTTATTTGATGTTATTGTTTTCTGTCTTATATTATTAGAGGTTCCCATATGGTATCCATTTCAATGCTAGGATTACTGAGGCAGTTTTGCTTGCCTAGCATATGGGCCGACTCTTTCAATTTTCGAAAAATTTTTTAGGCTTCTGTACTTTGAAACGGTGGACATTAGTTTTTGGTCAGACCAAACGGATCCTTTTTTTTTCCTTCCTAATTCACGGAACTCTTTGGGAATATTGATAAATACCTGTCCCAGTGAACCATCTAAAGTATAGATCCATTTTCTCGGGGTAAAACGAAATTTTCACCGAGAAAACTTATGTCGACCACTCAGAGCAAATTTGTATTACAATATATATTACTGATATATCTGACAGTTGAATACTTCCTGTTGTGATGAAAGTAGGACTGTAACGAGCGGGGGAAGAGGGTAGTGGTGCCAACGCCCTCAACTTTTTGTAGATTAAAAAAAAGAAATAAGTATAAAAAAAAATATGAAAATAAGAATTAACTATCTTAAAATTAATTATGCAGTAATTAGCTATTCTTACACCTGAATTAAACCAAAGTCAACAGAATTTTACCTGGAAACCGGTTTAATATATGCTGTTGAGGTAATAACAAAAATGCTTGGAATGATATATTTCTTCATCTCAGACGGCTACGATGCAAATAATTTTGGGTCTTTCGATGCAAAAGAATTCAAAACACCCTGCAGGATTCGATTTTGCTACCCATTACCTTCTTCACACATTCGGTTACCCATTGTCTTCCAATATTTGGTTACCCCCTTGCCCCCTTCCCTTATTTTGTCCTCTCACGGCCCTAGGTGAAAACAATTGACAAAGGAAATGCTCATTATCTTTTATATCCCAATATATTTATTTTTATCACAGTAAACCATTTATAATTAAAATATTACTACACTTTGATGGCTACCGAAGTCCAGCTTACCCAGAGCGCCAGGAACTCCGGGGCCGGCTCTGAGTGGAATTGATAACAAGAATAGAATGAATAATACATTGGATCCTATTTGGTGAGAGATATCACCAACTCCCGCCAGGGGGAAAAAAAGTTGATTTCGATGACGTAAATTGAAAACGAGGCTAGAGTCCATGGTTACACAAATCTAAACAATATGGCGGGTGAAAATGCGTCAGAATTTCTTTCTTTTCCTTCATGTTCAACTCCTTCTTCGCAGATGTATTCCTCTTCGAATTCACGACCAGGATCATCAAGACAGGGCAGTGGAAGGAGATTACTGATTAGCAAAGATGGTGAGTGAAGTCTTCAACACCCTTTTTTTTTCTTACGTTTCTCTCTATTGGTTTGAACAGGAAAGAAGGATCAATGTTGTTGAAAGACTGAGACTATACATCGGGTAATCATGGAAGTTGAAAAACTAAGACGTAGAAGGTCAAATGTTTTCAGTTTTTCATTCATGACCGACTTTATCTCCCTCCTTTCTTTCTTCCTATAGGAGCGAGTGAATTAATTAATTTTAGATATATATATATACCGGTAGCTATTTAGCTAGATGGTGAGAGCATTGCTACGTAGAAGCGGTTACCCTATGGGTCACAGGTTCGATTCCTGCGTCATTTCCTTTAATTGTTTGTTATATATTTACATGCTATTATTTAGATATTATATATATATATATATGTGTGTGTATATATATATTTATACATATATATATATATTTATATATACACACATACACACACACATATATATATATATAAATGGATATATATGAATGTATATGAATGATTATGAAATGCGTTATATCATATAGAAACTCTTATTTGAAATGATCTTCCGTCATTACACGGTAAATGTATCACTCAGCCTAGACAACGCGAATAGAATAAACAATTAGAGAAAATGAGGCTGCTGCAGGAATCGAACCTGCAACTTCATCAAGATAAACAACCGGTAATGCAAATTCTCATCTTGTTCATTCTCAATCTATTTGTTTCTTTCAACACGACAGTCATGTATCAAGAAATGGATATATATGATATATATGATCCAACAGAATGATTATTAATTGTGATATATTATATTGAAGCACGGGAGATCATTTCAAATAAGACTTTCTATATGATATAACAGAATCTATAATTATTTTGTCAGATCATATATACCCATTTCTCAATTTATACATATATATATATATATAGTTGACAGGTTTATTAGTAACATCTAGAATCTCCAGTATCTTGAGGGTTCTTGATATTCTTGAACAAGCATAGCCACGATAGATGGCAAAGAGTTCTGTCCTCTTTTGTGTTTGTTCGTTTATGTGTTTGTGTGTTCCAATACTTCTAGCCATACTGTTTTGTCTACGGACTTGGAATTCTGCAACAGTACTCTGCTACGCCCCTTTTTATTCTATTTTTTCATTTTTGAAAGAAAAAAGAAGCTTTTTTTTATCCTTTTGGGGACTGATGTTTTTAGATTTTTTTAAAACATTTTTTTCAGATGTTTTTCAGTTGATAACTGTATGATATCGTAAATAGAATTCTATTCTGACCATATTGTCTCCCAATTTATTCACATCTATCAATCAAAAACTGTCAACATCAACATAGTTTTCTACAGTTTTAAAGTTTGGCTGGCTGGTTGACCGTGTTTCTATCACATGTACTCTCAATCTGTTCGTATCTATCTATCTATCTATCTATCTATCTATTTATCTATCTATCTCTTTTCATATCTATCTATCTCTCTCTATATATATATATCTCGATCAGTTCATATCTATCTATCTAAATCTCTTCATGTTTATCTATCTACCTATCTAAATCTATTCTTATCTATCTATCTATCCTTCTATCTATCTAAATCTCTTCATATCTATCTATATCTGTTCGTATGTATATATCTATCTCAATCATATCTATCTAAATCTGTTATCTATGCGTCTCACTCTGTTCATGTTATCTCTCTCAATCTCTTTATATCTATGTACATCTCTCTCTCTCTCTCTCTCTCTCTCTCTCTCTCTCTCTCTCTCTCTCTCTCTCTCTCTCTCTCTCTCTCTCTCTCTCTCTCTCTCTCTCTCTCCTTCAGTTTCATAGAACCAAAACAAAACAACAGAATTCTGGGGAAAATTACTGGACGTCACAAACCAGTTTTTCAAATATCAATTTTAACTTTGTGTGGGACTAATTTACAATTACTTGTCATGTCAATTCAAGAACAAGTGACAGTCAGACAGACAGACAGAGAATGTTCTCTAAATAAACACATACTTGATTCTTTAATCAGCTGTCTTTACTCAGTAGGACCTTCAAATGTTTTTATTTTTCAAGTGTGTTGATGTGTATGCAAAACTATGTATGAGTCTCCGTGTGTGTGTGTGTGTGTGTGTGTGTGTGTACGTGTGAGTTTATTTTTCACACTATAAAAACCATCTAAACATGGGCACAGTCAAACCAAATTTGGCATGCATACTCAATGAAACTAGGAGAAGGTTTCAAAGGAAAAAAAAACATTTTATTTAAAGAGATTTAGAGGAGGTTGGGTTCCATTTACAATGTAACTATAATATTAAATTGGAACCTAACTTACTGTCCCTATATTAATGATTACAATTACATACCTTATTATTTCATATTTATATGTAATTCCGAAAAGGGTCAAAAGTGGAAGGAGATAACCTCCCCTTGGGGAGTCAAAAGTGAAGAGAGAGTTTTTTCCCTCTTCAACATGTCAAAAGTGTAATAAAACTTTTTTCCATCTTTAAGGGGTCAAAAGTGAAGAGGAACTTTTTTCTCATGCAGGGGTCAAAAGTTAAGGGACACTTTTCCCTCCCTCTAAGGGTTCAATAACAAAGGAGTACTCCCCCCAGCCCTTAAGAGGACAAAAGTGAAAGGACACTTTCTCCTCCCCTTTAGACTGTCAAAGTAAAGGTAGATTTTATTTACCTTTAGGGGGTCAAAAGTGAAGGGAAACATTTTCCCATTCAGGTGGTTAAAAGAGAAGGTAAGCTTTTTTCACCTCTCAGGGATCAAAAAGAAAGATAAATTTTTTCACCTTTGAGGGATTGGAAGGGAAGAACGATTTTTTCCCCTTTAAAAGGTTAAAGGTGAAGGGAATATTTCACAAATATGAAAGATGTAGTCTTTTTTTTTCTTGCTCTTAAATATTTTTCTAGTGTTGATGGTTTTTCTAGCCATATCAAATAAAATAACTGTCTCTCTTTGTTGTTGCTCTCCTTAAATGTTGACACAATCAAATGTAGCTATGGTGCTAAACTGAACATTCAGATGGTTAAAAGAGAAGGTAAACTTTTTTCACCTTTAAGGGATCAAAAGGAAAGGTAAATTTTTTCACCTCTGAGGGATTGGAAGTGAAGAGAGTCTTTTTCCCCTTCAAAAGGTTAGAGGTGAAAGGAATATTTCAGAAATGTGAAAGCTGTGGTCGTTTTTTTTACTCTTAAATATTTTTCTGGCATTGATGGGTTGTCAAGCCATATCAAATAAAATAATAGGCCTTTTTTGTCACTCCCCTTCTCAAATGTTGGAACTATAAAATTTGGTTTGCATTCATAAATTTTCAGAGAAAGCAAATTGTAAAGGTTCCAGAATTGAGGTGTTATTTACAACGTAGCTATAGTGCTAAACTGAACCTTTAATTTCTGGTCAATATACATTAATACATATACACATAAGCTGGAGAATGCTTGTTAGGTCAACTTCCATCTACTATCAAGTATATTTTATTTCAGTATTTACATTAAACATACACTACAGATCAGCTTAGTTTGACACAAGGCCACAGTAGTGGAGCACCCAGTGAAGTTCAAACTCATTAGAGTAGTAATGATCTGCATCAGCTTGTTAACCATTACAACACTGATTGTGAAACTAGGGATGGAATTGCTAAAATGATTAGAGATTTCATAGAATCGCTAGTTTCAAAATCTTATATTCATTGTATCATAATGAATGTATTATAAATGGGCAGCATTAGCTTGTTAACCATTACCACAACACTGATTGTAAAACTAAAGATCAAATTACTAAAATGATTAGAGATTTCATAGAATCGCTAGTTTCACAATCTTACTGTAATGTGTGTATGCGTCTTTTTTTTCATATATGTATAGATATATATATTCATTTCATAAACTAAATAATAATAAAGGGAGGTGGTGTTTGATCAACACTGCTAGGGTGCCACATTGATATAACTGTTTTGTTTTTAATATCCCCGAAATGGTTACATGGTAAACAACTGATGATCCCAACAAGAGACAATTTATACATTGTACAATAATAACAAAGTATAAGGGAAACAGATCACTTTTGGAGATTACATAAATAACATTGACAGATATTGGGAAATGGGTGACTGAAGTGACACAAAAAATCTATTGAAAGAGTGTTTAAAGCTGTGAAGCTTCCTAGACTATATATATATATATATATATATATATATATATATATATATATATATATATATATATATATATATATATATATATATATATATATATATATATATAATATATATATATATATATATATATATATATATATATATATATATATATATATATATGTGTGTGTGTGTGTTTCAATACTAAAATTCCAATGTTTGCTCATTTACTGTCCATATACACTCTATTTGTTTCTTTCAACACAACAATTATGTTATTAAGAGATGGATATCTTATCAGGCAGGATGATTGTAATTGCGTTATAGTATATTGAGACTACGATTGGAATGATTTCCTTTTATTACACAGTGAATGTATCATTTGGCCTAGACAACGTGAATCAAATAAATAATTCGAGAAAATGGGTCTGCTGCAAGAATCAAACCTGCGAATGATAGGGTAACCACTTTAATGTAGTGTTGCTCTTACCATTGAGCTCAACAACTGCCAGCATTGCAATGGCCCAATGGTAAAAGCAACGCCACATTGAAGTGGCTGATTGATATATATATATATATATATATGTATATATATATATATATATATATATATATATATATATATATATATATATATATATATGCATTGAAATTATATATATATAAGGTTTTAACCCTACCTAGCGGTACTGGAAAGGATTCTGGATTGTCTATAGCCACACTGAAGAGTTGTATTACTGTCTGTGGATGACACAATTATTAATATATATATATATATATATATATATATATATATATATATATACACACGGTATACGTGGTACAAATTAGGCTAGCAGTATAACATAATATAATAATATATCAATAATATAAAGCCACTTCTGAAATGCAATGGATTTATTTCATAGAGTGCTCGATACATACAGCATTTTACTCATGGAGTTAAGTTGTTTTAGAGTAGAGCTGGAAATAAATATTAGAATGTGGATTCGCTACACAAACTAGCTCATGTTTCTGCCCTCATGATGAGGCCCAAAAAGGGCAGAAACATGAGCGAGTTTGTGTAGCGAACACACATTCTAATATATATATATATATATATATATATATATATATATATATATATATATATATATATATACACATGTGTATAATTTCAATACATTTCAATATAATTTCACTTGTATGATTGATGCAACATAATCTTCCTAACTTCCTGCCAGATTAACTATATAACAAAAGTAACACATACTGAGGGCCCAACATTTTCAAGGGCCCCACGCTAATAGCTTTTGCAAGCTGTTAATTGCAATTCACTGATTCAGCATTGGCCCTATACACATAGTTTTATTCAACTTTTAACTCTTATGAACAATGAGGTCTCTTTAAGATTAATGATTTTAGCCAATTATCAACTTTCATTGGGGTTACTTATCCTATTAATTATGGGAGTGTGAGCTGTCTCTATGTTATGTTCATGAGGTATTAATACAAAGGTATTTGAAACTGATGTCATAGCCACTGCACAAAGATAAAAACAAAAACCAAGTAATACTTTTACTGAGAAGATAGATATCATATTCTCTAGCGGTATAACAAAAAAAAAATTACTTTACTATGGAATTAAAAAATATATGTGTTCCAACATATATCTATTCTTTCAAATTTAGAGCCCTCTCATAACATATGATAAGGGCCCTGCTCTTGCTTAATCCAACCTTGTTCTAACCGTCAGTCTTGCTCCCTGTTTTGGCCTTGTGCCAAACTGAGCTAAATTTATTATCAACATTTATACATTATTTACAAGAATCGACCAGAGGACCCGCCAGCATGATGGCTAAGTATATCATCAGTCTGATAATACGTGTTTATGAATTCACCTAAGCAGAGGCGTAGCTAGAGGGAAAAGGGAGGGGTCTATTTAAAAATGCCCCCAATGGAGGAGATGGGGGGGGGGCAAAAACTTTGTAAATTATGGTTCGCTTACTGCATTTCTACTGACCTCCATCCATATAAAAGCCCCATGTGCAAATAAGTTTGTTTAATCGTACATTCATTTGGTTGTCTCTTTTGTACGATTCTTGTTATAACCTAAAAAGTTATAATCGATTGGTCCATGTGAAATAGATTAACGTAGCTAAAAACACAATTATAGGTCAGTAAAATAAGGAAAGCTGTTTACTGTGAAAGATATCTCTCAGAAACTAAATGAAAGGGGAAAAGAAAAATTGTGCAAATTTATTTTGCATTGGAATATGTTATTTTTTTAATAAAATAAGTTTTTTCCTATGAGTTTTTTCCATACTGCACAATGTCAGTGGTGATTTTTCTCACTCGCTATTTTGTCATAAGACTTTGGGTAAAAACTTAAACCGGAATACTTGAATTATGAAAAATAAATTACCAAATAAAACAGCTCTAGGCTCTTTAGTATCAACCCATATATAAATAACCCCGTTGTTTTTAACAATTATATGCTAGTTCTACAATAATAAGGATATATTTGTACATACAAGGATTGAACAAAAGTCCTTGGGGGTTGTCTTTCAACAATTAAATGATAGTACACCGGTGGTGTTCACCGATCCCATTGTCAGTACTGCTAACCATGCAGCCACTTGCACTTCTCTCTGCCAACCTATTGAGGTAAATATCTACTGAGAGTAATGGATAGTAAGCTAATCTTGAAAAACGTTGTTATTGAACCCAAGAAGGTCAGACTAATCTAAGCTTAGTAAATATTTAAAAAGGTATCGGTCACCAAATTATGATTAGTAAGTTAGTCTCCGTATTTATTCATAGTGTAGTCATTTTGACGCTTACTCACTGTCCAACCCAAAGTAATGAAGATCGACTCGATCACGTGTTTGCTGCCACGTGCATTTTTAACGTAATTCTCGTGCCAATTTTCTAGCGTAGATGTTGATGAAAATAGAAAGTCTTCATTGCATATTTAAAGCGGTTTTATTCTCATACAAATCAATTCATAGATACAACAGAATATGTAATCTAATACTATGAAGACAGATGTTCTGATGTTTGTGTGCATGATACTGTATTCTTTTATGGCCGGTCTAATGGCTGCATTCGAGTGGCTGTGAATTTGTGGACAAGGGTAACTTGAGCCCAGAATTAATGTAGGGTTAGAGGCTCTGACTCCAGAAGTCCCTACAGGTCAATTTTGGGTCAAAATTACTATTTTTTCAATGAGGAAGGGAGGCAACTCATTTTCTTCCAAATTCCATCAAAAATGGATTGAGTTAGCTCCCTTTTGCCTAAGAGTGTGTGGCTCATACTGAGAGTTACAGGTACTAACAAGCCCTTATTTGATTCTGCGAAATCTCTATGAAATACCATTTGTTTTTCTGTGTTGTTATAGTGGGAGTTTTTGTTTTGGGCAACACTTGATGCCCCAGGTAGTTTACTGACAAATGTACTAAAATAAAACATTTCAATGATTTAAAAAGATGTGAAATACTTCGAAACATCAATCCACACCTGAGACCATCTTACATTCAGTGCATTCTTATCTTGCAGAAGAAAAAACACGATTTACAACGAATTATCTTGTCAGTGGCACTGGACTGAGGACTTGCTATGATTAGTTAACTGGTCTGCGGCAGCAAACGGGTTAAAGCCCCCCCAGCCACCCACTTCGAACTTTAATGAATTTTAAAATGAATCAATTCATCTTCTGACAATTTATTAACTAAGTCTGATTAGTCACTAAATAGAAACCGTCACTTAACCAACATCTTTTGGCTGCATGCTGTGTTGGGAGTGATCAATTAGAAAAATTGGAAAAAAGGGTCTTTAATGAATGAGTTACCTCTTTCATCTTTTGTGATCACAAAAAACTCTGAATTTTAAAAAACAAGCGTGAATACAGACAGACACAATGCAAATGATCAATTTAGCATAAACTAACATTGTAAATTGAACTCTGCTATTAAAAACCTTTTCTTTTTTTTTTCAAGTGGAATTTTTTTTTAAAAGTTTCCTCAGGACATAAGACATAATTATAAATGTTTAAATTTTCCACCCCTTAGCTCAATTGGTCTGGTCTGTATGAATGATAGATACAGAGCCAGCTAGCCAGACTGAGTTAAAAACTGAAGAATAAATGATAAGCTCGTTAACCATCACTCTACAGTTAGGTCCATTTGTTCGTCCATGAATAGATAAATGTTTAACCATCAATGTGACCCAATGATAGATTGCTTGTCTCTGGGTTGGTAGGTTCAATCCATGACCTAGTCATACCTTTAAAATGGTACTCAATGCCTCTCTGCTAAGAACTCAGCAAAAAGAGTAGGATTGAGGAAGCCTAGAGAGAGATGGGCTCTGTCAGGCTAGACATAGTCCGAAAAGGGTACCCCAAAAACCAGGTACAAGAGACAGATAACACTGTGTACCTGGGACTGTGTAGGGGCTGGGAGTCTTACAGTTAACAGCAAGGAAAATAGAATCAGAAAACCAACTTCAGATTCTGGCTGAGTTAGTTGATATTCACTCTGTATTAATTCCCTTGAGAAAAGCATGAATCCATTCCTCGTTCCAGTAATTGGTAAATATGTAAACCAGTCGAACCATCACCAAACATCAGCCAGGTGGAGGAGTATGAGTAAAGACAGTAGGTCCATCCTGGATGTAACAGCTGTCCGGTCGTATCTTTACACCTGTAGTTAACCTTTCCCACATTGTGTTCAAGATCAGATAGTTACTTTTAGATGCAGGCAAAGAATCAGTTAATGCTGGATTGAAAATAGAAGGTCGATGGATAAACGACATGTTAGTTTAAATCAACAAATATAAAGTTGAATACTTCAAGGGCTACAATTATAGAAAACCCTTCCCTTTTAATCAAGGCAATGTGATATCTATTTGGGTGGTTTTCTTGTATGGCATGAAGATCGTGTAGCAGCAGCAAGCTTCTCGCAATAGTGTTGGTTCTTCTGAATGATTCTTTACTGGTTTGGTAATTCGGAGTTGATGACAATCATTGATCAACTTCAGGGAAAGCTATGATCCTCTTGGGTAGGTAAGTCAATTAGAGAACATGTGTCTTGTAGGTTCTGGCTGGTCTGAAAGTTCTGCGCTCGCTGACTTCAAGAGTCCAAAACTCACTGCTGATCTGACAATCGCCTTCATACGTGAATGGATTTGATGATATAAGGAGATACTCAATTCTAGCTCAAAATTTCTTCCTATTTCTGCTATTTATTCTCTCCTAAACCTTTCTCAGCTAATATTTCTGATAACTGATTACTAACACCTTCTTTAATTACTAATATTTCAGGGTATACTTAGTTTTGGCATCTTGTTTACTAAAAGAGATTTCCACTTTCCTTCATCGCCATAAAATCAACATAGCGACAATCCCAAGGTTTTGATGAGGTTTTCGTACTGACAATGATCCTTTGGTTCTGTTTCAGGTTTTCAATTGTCATTCCAGTTCAAAATGTCTTTTCATTTCTGCCACCGAACCTTCCTTAACATTACTCAACTAATATTCCTGATAAGAGACTTTTGTTTTGATTCCCCAAGATCCAAATAAAAGTATACATTTTGATAAGTAGCAAATTCAGGCTTCCATAATCTATTATATAACACTCAATGTAATACTTATCTACTTATAAGACCTAGTGCATTTCTCCTTGCGAATTTCCAAATATCTCTTTCCACTATTAATCCCATTAAGCCCTAGCTATCCTATAGTATCAAAACAGGTCAGTCTAGATATTTCCCAAGCTATAGGCTCGTCATTATCTCTCTAAGGCTATTGGTAAATAGTAGGATACACTGGTTTCTATAGATTTGGTTGATAAACATTTTCAGAGATAGACAACTCTGATTCTGCTATGTAACCCAGTACAACCCTATTCTATTACAACCTGTCGCATATTATTTGGAGAGGAGATGGGTGTCTCCAAGTGACTCACATTGCCCTGAGAAATGTCATTGATGAATAGCAGGTCAGAATGGGATCTCTAGCTTTGGTCTCCCTCCAACAATGGGTAAATAGAGGGATACTCTGGGCTTTAGCCATGATTGGCGACCAGTCTAGGAGACAGACAATTCTTATTCTACACCTGGTGTGAAAACCCCAAAACAGAATGGCTCCATTTCTTCAATTAGTTCTGGTCAGGGATCACTCTTTGCTTCAGGTACCGTGTAACCCAGTACAACCTGTCACATGTTACTTGGAGAGGAGATGGGCACTAACGAGTCATTCACTGAGAAATGCCATGAAAGAATAGTACAGAGCGTAGCACTCTGACAATCTACTAAGTTATTTGTTTAACTGGAACTGCGTGAACGAGGATGTAATGTTCATACGTCTTTGTCAGTATACTTGTGTATGCTTGTAAAATCTTGAATAGCATTAATTTCCTTCTTCTTCTTTGTACCAACAGCTGAGATGTTAAGCCAGAAGCAACTGTACCGCCAACCCGTGGATTATGTCGAATATGAGGCCACTCATCCTGATACAGACAATAGACCACAGATCATGATGTCGAATCTATCGACACGGAGACATTCTAATTACAGTCTCCACTCCAGGTGAGTCATCTTGTATCAAATGATTGAAACAGGTGACATTCAAAGAAATTTCTGGACAATTGATCTCCTTCTCATTGATTTTGTTGTTTCAGCCGATTTATTCTTGAGCCTTCGTCAGGTATGATATCAGTAGCAGCCATCAGTCCCTCTCCCTTCCTTCTCTCTTATCAAAATACCTAACTCCCTCCTCTCACCTCTCTCTTCCTGCACTTTTATTGAACTACCTACCTTCCTTTCCTCCCCTCTGCCTTCTTACCATCTTGTATCTCATTTGAACTTACTTCATTGTTACTCAGCTCAGCTGAGATACTCTACCACATGGGGGCAAGGATTTTGTCACATGTATCACATGATACATGGGATCAGGATTTTGTCTCATGTATCATAGGACACATGGGGTCAGGATTTTGTCTCATGTATCATATGACACATGGGGTCAGGATTTTGTTTCATGTATCATATGACACGTGGGATCAGGATTTTGTCTCATGTATCATATGACACATGGGGTCAGGATTTTGTCTCATGTATCATACGACACATGGGGTCAGGATTTTGTCTCATGTATCATAGGACACATGGGGTCAGGATTTTGTTCCATGTATCATAGGACACATGGGATCAGGATTTTGTCTCATGTATCATATGACATATAGGGCCAGGATTTTGTCTCATGTATCACAACACATTTCCATTTCCCAAACAATTAACAGAGACCCAATCATCGTAGTAATTATGGGTTTTTATAGAACCAAGGTTCGAGCCCGACATCCAAGATGGGCTGCCTGACAGGGCTCCAACTGCTCTGCTATTCACCCATGGCTTGAGGAAGAAGTGGATTCATGCCTTTCCCAAGGGCATTACTGCAAAGTGAATGTAAATTGTCCCAGCTGAAGTTTGGACAAAGCGCCCATGAAACTTCATTTTCATTGCTGTTGACTAATAGCATGCCATGTTGGGGATGGTCAATCAAAAAATTAGAAAAAGTGGTTATCAATGAATAAGTTACTTTCTTCGGGCAGTGATCCCTAAAAAAGTCAGAATTTTCAAAAAGCATGAAAGCTGCCAAGCTCAAACCAACAAATTTAGCATGAACTTACATTGCAAATTGAAATCCCCACTGAAAACTTATTTCAGGAGAAAGTTATTTTTCCTAGGTATAATAAGGAGTGAATGTTTAAGATTTCAGCTCTCTAGCTTGATTAGTGCACCTATATGTACAACTCATACCTATATAGAGAGCCAATCAGCCAGACCAACTTAAAAACTGAAGGAAGGTGAAGAAAAATGTCTTAATTTAACAAAAAATAGAACATGCATAATATCAATATTGAAATAGGAGCGTGCTCTCACCTCAAAGGCACTCTTGCGTCAAACTCTCCCCAAATTATTGACAGTGGAAGATTAACATTTCATTTTAAAGTTATTTACATACATGTAGATAGAAGAACCAAAATAACTGTATTATTAAGTAAAAACAATTAAATAAAATTTAAATCAAGGCAACTTGGGAGAATGTCACCCGATAAGAGTACTAATAAAACTAACAAGACTAACCTACTAAATCATAGAACTAACAACATGCTGGGAAGATTCGAGATAAGTAAAACACGTGAAGTTGACAAACTGAAATAAGAAAAATCAACAGGTTCTTAAATGAATTATCCCAAACCATCAAAATGGTTGACTGATAATGATTTTTTTGCATTTCTGTCTGAGGGAGAGCAATGGAATTTTGTTTTTGTTTTTATTATTATTCGGACTCTCCTCATCTTGGTTGTTTTTCATACAACGTTTCGGCCATTGTACTCTACGGCCTTCATCAGGTATCATCTGGTAGGTGTGGGGAAGTAACGAACCAAACCCTTTATTTAATCGATGGGG
Source organism: Thysanoteuthis rhombus (assembly GCA_963457665.1). NCBI lineage: Eukaryota > Metazoa > Mollusca > Cephalopoda > Oegopsida > Thysanoteuthidae > Thysanoteuthis > Thysanoteuthis major. Next base: position 34,811,197 of record OY735242.1, on the reverse strand, counting down.
GTATATTGACCACACTCCCCTTCTTAGCATTAGTAGTATTATCATTGTCTCACACCAGGATTGAACCTAGAACCATCAGATTACTTGCAGTAATTTTGTCTGATTCTGTAACCACCACGCTATGTGTCCATGCGGATAACAGGTGCTAATTTTCAGGAGCCTTAAACCTCAGGTGATTATGTGTTGATTATGTTAGAAGTTTCATTGAATTCTCTAAACATGAAAATAAAAAAAAGCACATATTTCTTGATTCGGTTCTAGCAAAGGAGGCTTAGATATCACAGTGATTTCTTATGAAATGATTTTGAATTTCATAATGAATACTAATACAGTAATAGAAATATGCAGACATTCTGTCATTTTTCATATCAAACAGTAAGGTGAGACTTTGAAGCAGTCTTTTGTTAATCATATTTCAAACTTTATCATTTTTTAATAAGGTACTTGAGCAATAATAAATCCTCAAATTAAAGGTGAAATGAACATAATCTATTTAGTAATTTTTGAATTTCGTTTCGCAGTTGTTCTGTTAAAATTTGTTATGTGATATCTCCATGATTGAATCAAGAGGGAATATAGGTTTCAGTTAGAATAGATTAAAATCTTCCTGAATCTAAATGCCTGATTAGCTTGGCAGATGCCTTAACTGGCAAGTTGACGTGTTTAATCCAATGTAATCACTCTTGATATATCATTTTATAATTGTTATATAATCACTCTACATCCCAGATCTGAGCAATGTGAAAAACAAGAATTATACAAAAAACATATATGACGACATATATTCACTTATTATTGGATATAGCTCCAAATACACTTCTTTGTTTGGCCCAATCGAATTGGTTTTATTTAAACACTATAAATGAGAATTGAATATTCCCTAAAAGATATCATCAACATCATCATCAGTCTTTTAACGTCCGTCGTTGGAAATAGACCTTCACAAAGATTCGCCACACTTCTCTATCACGGGCATCGCGGAGCCAGTACTTCCTGAACTTGTCTAGCTCGTCTCGCCATCTAATATTCTGCCGGCCTCAGTTGCACATCTGATCTCGGGGGATCCATGTCGTGAACAGAATCATCAATGCTCTCATTTGATAACATATTTATCAATAATGATTCGGCCCAACTCGATGTTGTTCAATTTTTTTAGATTCTTTGGAGGAAACTTATGCTGAATGTTTTTGTGACAGTTTTAGTTGACTGTTTCTAATGGATGTAAAAACAAAAATACTCAATTTAAAAATCTCCCTACAAAAACTTATCCTGTATTTTTGACAGTTCTTCAAGCAGTGACTCCCGCCCTTCATCCTCGTCAAAAAAAAAGTTAGAAAAAAGTTCCACAAATCGTCCGGCAACCCAAGATATTCATCTACCCCGCCCAAGTTCATGGCAGAAGTCTTCACCCCGGGAACATTTCCAACGCAGACAAAGCAGTTGTTTATCAAGCACCGCAAACTCACATTCAGAAGATTCTGCGGGTAAGGAGAAAAAAACTATATATATAATTTAGTGGTACCTGTCCGTGTGTTTCTTTGTTAGTCTATCACTTTATGGAAACCATCTAAACATGGGCATAACACAACCGAATTCGGCATGCATACTCGATAAACCTAGGGGAAGGTTTCAAAGTAATAGAAATTTTGATTTTTGAAAAAAAATATGGGGTCTGCATTTGTGCTTACACCAGTTATGATAATCTGATTTCCATCTATCTACCTTCAGTATAGTCAAAAGTATCGGGTACTTTTTCAAAACTGACTTCAGATTGACTCAAGCAAATTTGACCTTATCCTACCCCAGGATTGCAGTTGATCTCAGGGGAACTAGCATGCCCTCTTAACACTTCCCATTTCCTATCATGTATCCATTTAACCTCAATTTTAGTAACAGGTCTCAAATCATACATATTACTCTTGTAGTTATGATTGCCATACGTGCTTGTCCAATATTGTCATCATGGGATCTGTTGAAGATCTGAGCCCAAGAAAAATGGTTCAAGTGGAAACTTATCTGAATCATACCTCCTTAAGTGGAGAAAATGGTGAAAATCTGTTTTCTCAGCAAATCGAAAAGTGTGGATGGAAGTGTGTTACTACTCAAAGAACAAACAGAATGTTGGTTGATGTCAACCTGTGGCCACTTGAGGTCAACAATGGTTCAAATTCTCCTTGTACAGAATATTAGAAAGAATGCAGACTCCAAAAAGCAGTTGTAGTTTAAATAGGGTTTAAAAGTGAAATAAGTCAATTTTGAAAATAGTGCACAATTATTTTGACTGTTCTATATCTACCTATCTTACAATAATCCACCAATCACTTGTTAAATAATATCCCTGCCAAATTTAAATTGAATGTGATCCAAGATTTCACTGCGATGATGATTTTAAAATAAGGTATGATTCAATGAATCCTTAGTGCAAATCAATGATCTCTTATCAGGCAGGTTTCAACTTGAGCTAAAAACATTACAGAACTGAACCTTATTGGCCACTAAGATTTGATTAGACTTTTTAGACAACATCAGATGGTGGATCAGTTTAAGAGTTGGATGATAACAAAACTGAACCCTATTGGCCACCAAGAATTGATTAGACTTTATGAACAACATCAAATGGTGGATCAAATTAGGAGTTGAACAATAACAAAATTAAACCCCATTGGCCACCAAGAGTGGATCATCTTAAGAGGTGAATAATAAAACTGAACCTTTCTGGCCACCAAGAGTTGATAAGACTTTTTAGACAACATCAAGTGGCAGATCAGTTTAGGATTGAATAATAACAAAACTGGACCTTCTCGGTCACCGAGAGTTTATTGGACTCTTTAGACAACATCAAGGGGGGACCAGTTCATGAGTTGAATAAGAACAAAACCGAACCTTATTGGCCACTAAGTGTTGATTAGAATTTTAGACATTGTCGGATGGGGGATTAGTTTAGGAGTTTATGACAAAACTGAACCTTATTAGCTGGTAAGAGAAATTTTTATCAAAAAGAATTAATATTTCTGAAATACCTCCATCATTCAAATTAGAAATTTTCACAATTGCTACAATTTTTCTCTTTCAATTTTTTTTCAGATGAATCAAGCCCAAGACAACTCCTGGGCAAATCATCCTTGTCTAAATACAAACCTCTGCCTGCAATAAGGGGAAAGACCCATGGTACATCATCGCCAGATATTCTCCGGATTCCCACCGATTGCCAAACTGAAGACGTTGCTATAACCACGCAAAACAATAGCTCTCTCCACAGCCCTAAAAGCCTTTCTATGGGGCTAAGGAGAGAATCGTCTCAGCTCTCAGATAAATGCCATAAAAATCAAGCTAATAAGCCTTTGACTAATGTCTGTTTGGATCTGAAAAGATCTTCACCGGAATCAATACAGGATGAGGATGTCCGGTCGGATCTGAAAGGGTCTCCAACCCGCCCAATGCAGCATGATGAGAAATACGAAAAGTCGTTGTCCCCTCTAACCTGTCTACCAAACTCTTCACCTGAGCAGCTCGGCTCGACTGACCTTCCAGCCGAACCTGGTCCAGAAGAAGCAAGAGCACAACTAGCCATTAAACTGCCCAGCGGCGAACGTCTTCATCGCTTTTTCCGGTTGACCGATCCTTTATGGCTTGTCCGCCGGTTTGCCGAGGTCACCAGCAACAATGACTTCACCAACTTTCAATTGGTCCAAAGTGTCCCACGCAAAATCCTTGATTTAGAGCGGAGCATCGAGGAAAACCAAGTGCCGGAAAAGATTCTACTGCATCTAGAAATGTTCCCCCAGAATGGGAGCCTAAAATTTCCTAATTCGTACTAATTGCTTTTTACCTGAAATTCTGATGGAAACAGTTTATATAATTCCATATATGGTAATACCTTCATTAGCAGTCTAGAAATGCAGCTCTAAATGAAACCACGTTATATGGGGTAATTACAGTAATACCTTGGTGAACATTTTGGATAAGTTCCTAAACGAAAGAATGATATACAGAGTCATTGTAACATAGCAAATATAGCGGGTCCTGGACACTTCTATGTTGTTTCTGTGTTCCCATTCAGGATCATTCTTATTTTAAAATATACGATGTCATTGTTGAGCCTCAACAAGATGGAATGAATTACAGCTGCATATCTCAACTGGAATTATATAAACTGGACACCAATCTATAAAAGAGGAACTCTTAGAGTCCAAAGTATTCTAGGGTGAAAATAATGTTTATCAACGACCGCCATGCTCTGGGGCATCTGCTGACACTTTTTCCTGGGTGGGGGATGTAAAAACGTATATTTTCAGAGAGATGTGAGAAGGGCATTTTCGGAATATACCTTAGTGGCAACCTGTTACTTGATAGGCATTCCAATGGAAGAAACCTAGTGCCATTTGTAGTATAAGCAAGTTCTACCAACTGCATGATCTAGGTGTCAGATCGTGCGTTTAACCATTGATGGAGATGCCTGACCAGACCCTATGACAGAGCAAGCACCAGCGAAAAATATAACCTTTTTATGTGGAAACATTTGGTTGAGGTTGCATAAAACAATAGTACTTCACCATTATCAGTTTGTGCAGCTTGTGAGTCAAACTAAATCCAGGCAAGAAAAACCAGAACTTTTTTGTTTGAGGGTAATCGATAAGTAGCTTTCTGGATGCTAAAAATCTTCCGACCAGGAAGAGGAATCACACTTGACATAATTTGATGGGAGGTGGACAACACCCCAACACGTTCACATTCAGATTACGTTACCACCTTTGCAAATCTAAGAACTTTCCACAAATACAAATTCAGTAGAATCTGATTAATAGGACCAACGTTTTTTAACCTCAACCCTGACCAGCCACAAAATAGAACCAATCATAACTTATGTAATCATGGCTAATTTGCTCCGTTTAATATGATCAATGCACTGATTATTTGGATCAAACAGGAGTGCCGCCGATTTGACAGTTTTCAAAATAAAATCTGATAGAATTTCTTAATATGTATATTTTTAGCCTAAAAAACTATTACTTTCAAATACTTTTTGCTTGTGACTAAGTTTTGAAAAGGGAAAGAAAAGTAGAAAAGAAAAGGGAATTGAGTTGTTTTGGTTTTTATGCAAGTTTTTCTCCTTGAATTGGAAATTATTTTTTTGTTCTGTGTATAAAAAAATCAAGTTTTCAAAAGGAAAAGTAAAAAAAGAAATAGAAATTGAGTTGTTTTGGTTTTTATGCAAATTATTCTCCTTGAATTGAAATTTTTTTTTTTCTCTCTTGCGTTTTGTGTATAAAAAAATCAACTTGTTTGGTTTATCGGACCAGCCAGTTACAGGGTCCAAAATTGTTGCTCCCAACGTGGTCTTATCAATGGGAATCTACTGTATTCTATAATCAGGTCAACCCCTGAAGTCTGAACTCCCACCCGCCCCCATCACTCAAAAAGCAATTTTCATCAATTAAAATTAACCAACGTTGTGGACAGAACAATGTACAGGTCCACAATCTCTTGAAATTCCCAAGACCAAATACTTTTCGGAAATCGGAATTTTTCAGTTTTCACATTGGTATTACAGTTACTGTATATAAGATGGACAATCAAGTGAATTTTTAGCGTCTCTGCCGTGAATCCTTTTTTCAATGATCATCATTATCTCTTTCTTCAAGTCATATTCAGTGGTAGTTCCTGCGCCACAATCTTCTGTAAGATGCAGCACTGATACACCACTATGATCAAGCTTCTACAATCACTGCGTTATCGATAATGATAGATACTTACTTTTCCGTGTCTCACTGTTATCCATAAGGCAATTTGCAGCTCTTTTTGAAATTTCCTAAATCAAAAGTCAAAAAATCACGAGTACTAAATTTATTTTCTTCATTTCGATGCAGCGGCTCTGGACATTTTCAACACTATATGTCACTGACTGACAGAAATACCAAAACAAAATTTCCCAGAACGGGGCTCTTAAAAGGGGATGAGATCGAACAAGCCTACATGGTCTGACTTTCAGGCTTGTTTTGTAGGTTTCACGTCCATCAAACCTGTCAGTGGCATATTTATATATATATATATATATTTATACGCACGTCTTAGTTATTGCACCAACTCAATCAGCACAAAGTTAAGATATTTGTTTTTTGCTTTATCCAATGATTTACTGTTTTTTAATTAAGAACTAATTAATCTGTAAATGATCTGTAAAAGTTCACTCAACTCATCTTTTTATTTCTTCAACTTTTAGTTTCATATGAAAAATTTAGTTGTTGATAACAAGGGGAATAACTGCTAAGTAAATTACCTCCTATTCAGTTTTAGGTAAACTTTTTGTTTTTTATTTTTTATCCTTTCTGTTATTAGTTTAACAAACTTTGTTTCAGCCACAAAAGAGCTCCACTGTCAATTATTAGTGGTATCAAGCGGTTTACAAAATTAAAAGTTGAGTTACATGTAGTGGTAGATCCCACACCATTATCTTTAGTAAGATGCTGCACAGATACACCACCATGATCAAGGTTCTACAATGACTCTACTCTCTGCTTAGCACTATTACCCAAAGGAAAATCTGATCAGCAGCTCTTTTTTTTATAAATTTACCGGCTTCCAAGTCAAGAATAAAAAAAGAAAAAAAATGAACAAAATATCTGTGAGCAGCAGAGCCATGTCTGTCAAATAGGAGCATTGAGGAACAACAGTGTGTCATGGATTGAGCCAAAGCTGTCTTGGAACAATAACCTCTACTGTACCCTACAAGGCCTTCGAGATAAACTCGGCAAGGTCATGTAAGGTCTTATTTGGCACCAAAGACAAACTTTGGTTCATCTTTCGGAGCTTTTCTGTTTCCAGGAATTAGGGCATAAGATGCGTACCTGTAACACAAAATTCATGACAGTGAAGAGGACTACAAACACTTTAATGACTTCTTTATGTTTCATATTCTGCATTGACTTCGGGAATAAAAAGGAATTTCTCTGATTATTTGGTTGCATATCATTTGTTTTCAACTTTTTGTAAAGATTCAACAAACAGGCCTTCTTAGTCACTCGATAGAAGTTGTCATGTGACCAGCACCTTTTGGCAGCATGCCCCCTCGGGTTGATTGATTAAAAAATCGGAAAAAGTGGTGATCAATAAATAAGTTACTTCTCACTCCTTTTGTAGAGCAGTGAATACGGAAAATATTTAGATTTAAAAAAAAAACAAGCGTGGATGATATCAGACACAAAGTAAGGGAACAATAAGTCTAAGTGCAAATTCCTGCTTACCAGGAGTGTGGTTAGCTCAGTAGTTAGAGCAGAGTTGTATTAAGACTGCTTCCTGGTGGGAACAGGTCTGAGACCAAAACAACACTCATTTTTTACATGGTCGGCAATTTGCTGCTCAGTTAACACAGCAAGAAAATATGCTCCCTTATAAAACGTCTCTACAATCATCATAATTTTCATAATATGCATTGCTGTCTGATTGTGTATGCTCATATTATTGCAACAGAAAACTACAATAACCTGGTATCTCAATCTATCCAACTCTAACCCATTGTAGGCTTAGTTATACACTATAGTCTTTCCAATTGGTAGCACAGGTTATTGATGAATGGTACTTTTTATCTATGCCATTCCCTGTCACACATTAATGAAATATTTTGATGAAAAAACTATCTTTGCCATTTTGTAATACTACAGGTTCTCAAACACAAACAAACGCCTTGCAACATGTTAATGAAATATTGAGTATACATGAGTCTAGGGGTGTGCAAGACAAAGGTTAATGAAAACACTGGAGTTTTGAACTAATTTCAACTTCAAGGTTCTGAATTAGGCCTTCAGCAATACGTGAAACCCAAAATAAATTTTACGAGTGAGAATGTAGGGCTGTAACAAGGAAGAAATTTGGAGGGGCGAGGGATAACCAAATGCTTGGGGGGAGGGGCTCCCAGGGGTAACCAAATCAAATACAGCTGATGGTATTGAATTCTCAAGCATCTCAGAACCCGAATTTCTTGCAATCTGAGATGATAAAATATATTATTTTCAGCAGTTTAATATTTATATGAAAGTATGCACCAATCTGGTTATTACAATCCAAGTGAAATCTCAGAAATTCTGCAATTTTGGTTTAGTTCAGACATAAGAATGGCTAATGATTGAATAATTAATTTTGAAATGATTTGTTCTTACTTTCATGTTTTGTTTTAATCGGATTTTCTTTTTTTTTCATCTGTAGAACATTTGTTGGGGAGTGGGGCTTGCCTCACCCATTACAGCCCCAAGGGTTTCAAAAGACAAAGGTGTATAAAACAATAGAATTTTGAAGTAATCACATTCAACTATACATAATTCATTCTGTTGGACCAAATATGTCCATTTCTTTGATACATACTGTCGCATTGAAAGAGATGAAAAAGACCAAGAATAAACAAGATGAGAATTTGGGTTGAAAGCAATTATTTGACCTTTGCATTACCTGCAGGTTGTTTAGCACAATGGTAAGAGTATCGCTACTTTGAAGTGGCTACCTATCAGTAGCTGGTAAGATTTTTCTTAAATCATTTATTCTATTCACATTGTCTAAATTGAATGATATATTAACCGTGTAACGACGGAAAATCATTTCAGATAAGTTTTTATATAATATAATGTGATTTATAATTCATTCTGTCAGACCAAATATGTCCATTTCTTAAATACGTACTGTCGTGTTGAAAAAGACAAAAAAGACCGAGAACAAAGGAGATGAGAATTTGGGTTGAAAATATATTCTTCGCAAGGGTTACACCAAAACTACTGGATTGGATAAACAGATACGCAGGGAGGAAAAGTGTGAGAACGCTTGCTGTACTTGGCCAGCCTTAGGTACAGGCAACACAGAGAGTCACCCAGAGAACCAAAATACAAAATGAATAAGTTTAGTAGAATAAAAGCTGTCAAAAGAAGAAAATTCCCTGATGTGAAGTCAGATTTTTCAGGAATATCTAATAACTAAACACTTTCGGCTGAGGTGAAACGAAGAGAAAAAACCTGCAAAGGAAATACTAATGGCCGAGGACAAACACAGTCCGGCTTTAAAAAGTGCTGAAATTCTGCTTGTCTAGGGCGCCAGGGAATTATATATTCGACTCTGCTGTTATAAATGTATTCCTTCAAAAAACTGAGAACAACACTGGAACAATTGCAATGATTTTATTTCAATTAAAACCTCAACAATCAAAAACAATTCAGAAAATATTTTCCAAAGTTTCATTCTTGGCACATTCATTATCTTTCAACAAAACTTCAAGAGTTGTGTTCTCCTTTGCAAAGGAATCAGGGGGTATTGGCTAAGGGGTTTAGGGTCATGGTATGAGACTGGGCAGTTACAGGAAAACATGATGCACCCGGAATTTGGATGAGGGTTATGGTGGGAGCCTGGGCAAATACAGGAATTTGATGCACCCAGAAACTGCATGGGGGTTTAGGTAGTACGAGCCTGGGCAGTTACAGAGATTTGATGTACCCGGAATTTGGATGAGGTTATGCTAGGAGCCTGGGCAGATTCCGGAATCTGATTCATCCAGAATTCAGATGAGGGTTGTGGTATGAGCCTAGGCAATTACAGGAATTTAATGCACCTAGAATGTGAACGAGGGTTTTGGTAGGAGGCTGGGCAGATATAGGAATTTGATGTGCCCAGAATTCGAATGAGGGTTATGGTGAGAGCCCCAGGCAGATACAGGAATCTGATGCACCCAGAATTCAGATGAGGGTTATGGTGAGAGCCTAGGCAGATACAAGAATTTGATGTGCCCAGAATTCGAATGAGAGTTATGGTGAGAGCCTAGGCAGATACAGGAATCTGATGCACCCAGAATTCAGATGGGGGTTATGGTGAGAGCCTAGGCAGATACAGGAATTGGATGTGCCCCAGAGTTTGAATGAGGATTATGGTGAGAGCCTGGGTAAATACAGGCATTGGATGCACCCAGAATTTGGATGAGGGTTCTGTGGAACATGTATTAGAAATCAATGATCTTAGTAATAATTTATCTTTCAAAACTGATCTCAACAATGAAACAATTGTAATGCCCCCATTCAATTGTGCCATGTGGTTTTATTACTTTGCAAGTATAAAGATCTTTCCTTTTAATCAAGGATCATATCGCCTGTGATAGAAACACAAATAATGTTTTACTTCTTTGAAACACAGGACTGAAAAGTGAATTTGATGAAAGAGGTTCAATATTTTTGAAGGGTTAGATTCTAGGCTCAAGCCAGAACTTGAAGTTCATCAAAAAAATTTTTTTTTTTTTTTTATCAAGGATCAAAAATTCTTGTGAGAAAATGCAAATTAGAGATTTAGCTTTTAAAAATACAAAACTAAAAAACTGAATTCGATGTAATGAATTTTTCATGGGTCAGATATTAGGCTCCAACTTCTGACAAAAAAAGAAACAGTGCAATTTTCATTATGGACTAAAGCTAGGCTTAATTAGGATTAGGGCTTACATCCCAAAAGAATTACTCAGTGAAATATTAAGCGGTTGATATAAAAGGGAGGATTTCATGAAATTTTTTAATAAAAAATCGAAAGCAAGATATTAATCGAAATTTGACTTCAAAACTGGAATTAGAACTAAATTTTAGATATACAGGTCTGGTTAGTCACTCAATAGAAACTGTCACATGACCAACGTCTTTTAGTAGCATACCATGTTGGGATGATCAATTAAAAAACTGGAAAAATGGGTGATCAATGAATAAGTTATTCCTCTCACCTTTTCTTGGGCAGTGATAACTAATAAAAAAATGTTGAAGGCTGCCGGAAACAAACTAAGTGACCAATTCAGCATAAACTTACATTGCTAATTAAATACCCAATTAAAACCTATATACGGGGAGAATTTTTTCAGCAAAAAAAAAAACGAACTTTATTTCTTCTATATATAATGAGAACTAAATGTTTCAATTTTCAGCCCTTTAGTGACCCGAAAGTAGGATACATAGCCAGTCGGACCCGCTTAAAAACCGAAGAAACCTATGTTTGCAGTTTTGGTGACAGTCTTCGTAGATGGTTTCTAATATCGTGTAATTTGTGACGTGTCATTCTGTCTGTGATTCTAAGGGAAGCTGCTTTGCGAAACTGCTTCCAGGATGTTTATTTGAGTTTGACTTGAAATCTGGAACTGAAATTAATTTTTCATTTCGTCCAATAAAATCTAACCTTTAAGAAAGGCTCAAGAATAAGGCTCTAGATAAGGGAAGTAGTTCTCAAACTGTGTGCCGCCACGGAACAGAAACTGTTCCATGTAATTTCTTTCAAATACACAAACACAATAGGTTATCATGTCTGTTCCACTTTCACCACAGAATTACCAATCTAGTGATTTCACAATTGGATTTTTTGAGATAACAAATTCTTTCGCAACAGATGAAACGAAAAAAGCGGCAATGACTATGATATCATTGATTAATGAAAAATTTTTACCTTTCGTTTTTACAATTGGTTTATTAAAGACATAACAAAATTTCAATTTCCTTTGGCTGCATAGGAGCTCTCGTAATTCCTTGCTACATTTCTGAACAACTAATCATGTATACCTCACATCGTTGAAGCATTAAAACTATTAGAAACTTGAAAAAACATTATATATTTTTTGTCTGTAGTATCCTAAAAAAAGAGGGAAAAGGAGGTGATGTGACCACTGAAATGTATTTCTCCAATTCATTTATTTTTTCCAGTTTTTTTGCAAGAGTATATCACTAGGCCCCAACAATCTGAAAATGTTTTTGTTTTTTCAAAAAATTGCGTTTTTAAGTTTCTATGGTCATTTTGACCAATCAACAATGCCAAAAATGAAGATTTTTTTTCTTAGATAATTTTAGATTATGGATCCATTTTCTTCCAGATAATTTCTAGATGAAAAATCTTTTTTTAGATAATTATTCAAGTAATTAGTACTCGTGCTCGTATTACAATGACTCATTTATGCCAAATACGGATATTACTTATCTTATTCCTATAGATTAAACATGACTTATTTTATCAGCCAGATATACATTAATTAATTATGACTTATTTCACCAGCCAGATATACATTAATTAATTATGACTTATTTCCCCAGCCATATGTACATAAATTAAATATGACTTATTTTCTCCGGCCAGAAATGAATTTTTTCCCCAGGGACTTTGAATTAATAACAATAGACCCTATCTACACCTTACGGATTATGAAGAAGGCCAGTGAGCATACTAACCAAAATTATTTTTTTGAAACCAACAAAAAACCCCACTGAAGATAAATATGCTTCTCAGTTTGATTCATGGAGTGCTTGGAATATTTCATCTCATTTCATTTTAGACAACAATATCTATATTATAATGATCCGATTTGTGTATGTTTGTTTGTGGTACTGTGGATTTGTTACCATAACACAGAAAAAAACGGCACATCGTAGCACAATTTTTGTGAGCACCATACCATTGAAATACTCCAACTTGGAAATTAAGATCAATTTCCAGTCCATTCGAGCCACCGGTTTCTAAGTGATTAATTCAATTAGGTTCGAATTGACTAAAATAAAGTCTGTCCAAGGGAGATAACTCCAAGTATATCAATTACTACCAAATAATTCTTTATAAGAAAGTAAGAGCAATAAATAATTATAATATGAACAGGTCTAGTTAGTCACCCAATGGAAACAGTCACATGACCAACATCTTTTGGCAGCATGCTGTGTTAGGGATGAAGTTATGTCTCTCACATTTTGTTGGGCAGTGATCACTAAAAAATTCTGAATTTTCAAAAAAAAAGGAAAGAGATTTTTTCCCATCATATGGAGTAAATGTTTAAATTGTCACTGCCCTAGTTACGTACAGCGTGTGTGATACATACATTTGTGGCCAGTCAGCCAGACCAGCTTGAAAACTGGAGGATCTGTGTTGACAGTTTAGGTGACAGTTGTGGTTGACAGTTTCTTATTTTATGCATAGGAAGTGATTTAACGTGAAGATTAAGGGTCACCGAAGGCAACTTTTGAGTGAGTTTTACTAGAAGTTGGGAGGGGGTACAAGCTTAAAAGATTTTTTAAAAACATGACCTGCAAATTATAATTTGGAAACCTTTTTCTACAGGTTGAAATATTTCAGTAAAGATGAATTGATCTGCT